>MU225292.1:423082-464261 GCA_018584345.1 Thuja plicata | reverse complement strand
TTGCTTGGTGGGCTTGCGAGCACAAGTTTGGATCTTCCTGGAGGTTTCTACCATAGTGTGGCTAGGGTTTGGTTTGGATCTTGCAATATCTTGTGGAGTTCCTCTTGTAATTGCATTGTATTTGGCCGTAACCCGGAAGGCCTTACAGCCGGGCATGTTGGATGGAAATATGATGATTCTATTATGAGTATTTGCATTGTGTGGATCTAAATCTCTGTGTTTTTATTTTTTTTCATTGTGTGGTTATTTTCTGGGGCTAGGACATCTCCATTGGGGATTCTCCTACCTTTCCCTTCATCATCTTCTCTCATAACATCCATCGTATAATATAAATTAGAGGCAAACACTTTAAAAGGGCCTTTGAGCTTAGACATGATCAAGAAAATGCATGCCTTATCCTCTTTGTCATGACTAAATTATTTTAATTGTAACATAATTTACTTGAGCTATGAAAGGAAATATTAAATAGTGGAGAGAGAGAGAGAGAGAGAGAGAGAGAGAGAGAGAGAGAGAGAGAGAGAGAGAGAACCATTATAAATATCATATTATAGGAGATAAAGACAGTGGTTTTCAGATTCTGAGAATAGCACAAAGAGCTAATGAATAAGGGAACTTTTCCTTACTATCAAAGATTGAACCAATAAGTTATGCAAACTAAATAAAGGAGAAGGGTTGGCAATATTCTATAGAAGAGAACTTTTCTAGATTAAGAAAAATGAGACAATTGAGTTAGTTCCAATACCTAAATAAAAATAATTGTTATTGGCACCAAGTGGGTCTTCAGAAACAAGTTAAATAAATAAGGTAAGATGATCAATAATAAGACCAAATTAGTATGCAAAGGCCAAGCTTAATTTGAAGGTGTAAACTGGAAGCTATCAAAATATTTTTGGCACTATCAATATATAATAATTTCAGAGTTTACAAGATGAATGTTAAGTACTCATTTCTAAAAGGAGAGTTGGAGGAAGAATTTTATATTGAGAAACTAAAATGAATTTAGTGCTCAAGTAAAATGGATTTTCTAGGGAGATTGAAGAAAGCTTTGTTTTGATTCAATCAATCTCCAAGGGATTTGTACTCTATGATAGATAAGTATCTACAAAAACAAGATTTTAGGATATGTTGTGCAAACAATAATTTGCATATAATTTTAGATGGTGATCATTTACTAATTGTTGTGGTTGATGTTGATGACATTATTCTTGGATGAATTAGTGATATCTTTTGTAAGGATTTTGGAATGAAATGCAAGAAAAATTGAGATGTCAATGCTTGGTGAGATCTCATTCTTTCTTGGTTTACAAATCTTGCAATAAAAAAAAGAATATTCATCTCTCTAATAGAGTACATAAGGGAGTGTAATGTTGGGAAAGGGAAAGAGTAAAAACTAGTGCTCTAAACTAGGACCAAACCCTCTTTAACTAAACATTAGAATACAAACCAAAAAAAATGGAAGGTGTGCCTAACTTTAAGGGTACAGATTCACCCCTCCCCCCTCACTACACACCTTTCTATTATTCCAACAAAAGGTGTGCCTAACTTTACACTCACTTGGAAAGAGTCAGGCAACTACCCTTTTCTCCTTTAGGGTTATATTTCTTTGTTGTAAAATATTGTTTGAGGTATTAAATGTAAAAAAAACTAGGTCTTAATTTATGTGGATGAAAACATATAAATAATCCAATAAAAAAGGCTAGAATTTGAGATGTATTGATAAACCCAAATCTAAAATTGGTGAGGGAGCACCTCGGCTAGCCTCCATTGGTTAGTAAATTTTGGGCTTGTACTTGACTCTAGCCAATTCAAGAGTTTAGTTTAGTTTTTTTTCTAACCTTAGAAGGTCTCTTGCTATGTTGGCTAAGTGAATTAGTCACTAGGACTAAGGTCAATAGTTAGCCTTTGTTAGTTATTTCAATTTCTTAGTGTTAGGAGCTTAGCTACGGTTGGAGTCTTTAATGTGTTCTAAACACATAATTGTTATTGAAAAGATGCCATAACTTCATAAATGGCCTTGGATCCTCGAGACATAGGAGGTTAGGAGTCCTAGAATATAGGATCAAGGCATCAATCAAAGTTGCCAAGTGTTGAGAAGAAGTTGTCATCAAGATTTGCACTAATTGCAAAAATGACATGCAAATTGGGTATCTTTGGATTCCCTAAGTTATAGAAGTTAATGCTCGACCATTAGGCCCAAAAATGTAGGAAATGGTATCAAATGTGAACCAAGACTCGAACATGGAGGATGCATGTTTTTTGTAATAGTTTTAGAAGTGAATACAACTCTGCAAGTATTTTGACAGTGATTTTTGATGATTTTGTGTTGACAGTCATACTAAGTGGGTTGAAAGTGAAAACTTGATGATTGTATCATGTTGTTTAGGTTGTTAGGATACTTTTTCATTGGAAGAGTAAGTCATTTTGAGTTCAGCTAGGTACTATTTTTGAGTGTTCAAGTACAGGGAGTTCATTTTTAGCTTATTCTAACTAGTTTAAGGAATCATGGCTCCCCCATGAAAACTAGCCATGGGAATAAACTCATGATGGTTGGATATGTGAGGGAAGTCACTAGTGTAAATATGTTAGGAAGTAGGATTCTATTAAGTGTGAGGAGCTATTTTAATTGCTAGGCCCTAGGCGAGCAGCCATAGCCCGGTTAGTGTCTAGTTTGTGAAGATTTGAAGACCATATGCAGGGATGTACGGATCCGTACTAGTGCAAGACATTTTCAAGTAGGTGATCACCATGTCTAACCATTCTGTGTAGATGGAGGTCATACCAATCACCAAGAATTTGGTTTGAACAAGTTTTAAACAAGTTTCATTGTTCAGTCCTAGAAATTAGGCCTATTACTTCACAAAGATAGACTTAAAAAGTGGATATCACCAAATAAGGGTAAATGAAGGGGATGAGTGGAAGACAACCTTAAAAAATACTGAAGGGCTGTATGAATGGCTAGTCATGCCATTTGGCTTGTCCAATGCACCATCAACTTTTATGAGGTTGATGAAGTACTCAAAGACCACATTGGCAAGTTTGTAGTGGTGTACTTGGATGATATACTCATCTTTAGTAGAACAAGAGAGGAACACCTCAAAAATGTGGAATTAGTACTCCAAAATTTGCATGAGGAAATGTTAATGATTAACTTAGAGAGATGCGAGTTCGTAAAAATAGAGCTAGTGTACCTTGGGTTTGTACTCTCTCATAGCAATCTGAAAATGGACAAAAGCAAAGTGGAAGCCATCCTAAATTGGCCTACTCCAAGGACAACAACAAAGGTAAGGAGTTTTCATGGCCTTGCTCAATATTATAGGAAGTTTATAAGGAAATTTAGTGCTATTTTTTTTCCAATGATGGATACCAACAAAGGAGGTATGAAGACCAAGTTTGTATGGAATGAACAAGCTAACATGAGCTTTGAGTTGTTGAAGGAAAAGATTGCTACCCAACCTGTCTTAGTGTTGCCAACCTTTGAGAATCTATTCACCATTGAGTGTGATGCAAGCAATGTAGCTATTGGGGCTGTCCTAAGCCAAGAGGGCAGACCAGTAGCATTCCATTCAGAGTAGTTGAGTGAAGCCAAGAGGAAGTACTCTTCCTATGACCTTGAAATTTATGCATTGGTTCAGGCCTTAAGAAAGTGGAGGCACTATTTTCTGCCCAAGGAGTTCATAGTCTACACAGACAACCAAGCCTTAAGTTTCTTGAACTCTCAGGAGAAGTTGAGTCACAAGCACATGAAGTGGGTTGAATACCTACAAGCCTATACATTTAATATCAAACACAAGAAAGGTGTCCTCAATAAAGTTGTAGATGCATTGTCAAGAAGAGCTCTTACCATTCAAGAGATTCAGTTGAAGAGAATGGGAATAGATCACTTCAAAGATCTATATGATGATGATGAGGATTTTGCAGACATCTACATGGTATGTGTTGAATACAAGAATCATTTTCATGGTAAATATGTTGAACACACTTTGCAAAGTGACCTTTTGTTTAAAGGAAATCAATTGTGTGTCCCTAGAGGGTCTATTAGGGAGAATATGATTCGGGAAAAGCACAATGGTGCATTGAGTGGTCATTTTGGGATCACAAAGACAAAAGAACTAGTTCAAAGGTTCTACTATTGGCCGAGAACGAACCTTGATATCAAGAGGTATGTGGAGAGTTGCATTGTATGTCAAAGAGAAAAAGGTACTTCTTCAAATGCTGGCCTTTATCAGCCCCTACCTATTCCCACTAGGCCTTGGGAATGCTTGAGTATGGACTTTGTAGTTGGGTTACCCAAGACAAGGCAAGGTATGGATAGTGTTTATGTAGTTGTGGACAGATTTAGTAAAATGGCTCACTTTGTGCCATGCAAGACAACAAATGATGCCATCCAAATAGCCTCTCTTTTCTTCAAAGAGATAGTAAGAATCCATGGGTTACCTATTAGCATTGTGTCTGATAGAGATACCAAGTTCATGAGTCACTTTTGGAAGACTCTTTGGAAAATATTAGGCACTAATTTATCCTTTGGATCTGCCTACCATCCACAAACTGATGGTCAGGCCAAAGTGGTGAATAGAAGCCTTGGATACCTACTAAGATGCTTGACAAAGGAGTACAGACAACAATGAGATCAGTTGATTGGGCAAGCTGAATATGCCTACAATGATACCACAAATAGATCCACAGGGAAGAGTCCATTTGAGATAGTGTATGGGCTACATCCTAGAGGTGTCTATGAATTGAGGGAATTGAAAGATGGAGTAAAAGCAAGTGGGTATGCTGATGACTTTGCATATGCTATGCAAGAGATCCATGAAACAGTGAGGAAGACATTGATAGAGAACACTATGAAACACAAAGCTAAGGTGGATGCAACTAGAAGGAAAGTTGAGTTTAATGTTGGTGACTTAGTTATGGTGCATCTAAATAAGTCAAGATTTCACAAAGGAGTACCTCACAAACTGCAAATGAGGAGGATAGGACCCTGTTCGATATTGGCAAGATATGGTGACAATTCTTACAAGGTAGACCTGCCGGAGGACAGTGGACTGTCTAATATATTCAATGTTGCAGACCTTGTCCATTATAAAGGACCACAAGAATACATGGACAGGACCATTCATGAAGTGATCAAGGATGTTGAAGACTTACAACTCCCTATTGTTGTACCTATAGGACCAAACAGTATAGTGGACACAAAGACATACAAAAAGACTAGAACCAAGGAGTATAGGGAACATCTAACCAAGAGGTCTGGACAACAAGATGCTGATGCAATTTGGGTTAAGGAAGAAAAGTTCAAAAATATGGGAATTGATCCTGCAATCATCATTCCAAGGGTGGATTGATCTTCTTATTTTGGGGAGGATGGTGCAGGAGCACCTAGGCTAGCCTCCATTGGTTAGTAAGTTTTGGGCTTGTACTTGACTCTAGCCAAGTCAAGAGTTTAGTATAGTTTGTTTTCTGACCTTAGAAGGTCTCTTTCTATGTTGGCTAAGTAAATTAGTCACTAGGACTAAGGTCACTAGTTAGCCTTTGTTAGTTGTTATTTCAATTTCTTAGTGTTAGGAGCTTAGCTAAGGTTGGAGTCTTAAATGTGTTCTAAACACATAATTGTTATTGAAAATATGCCATAAATTCATAAATGGCCTTGGATCCTTGAGACATAGGAGGTTAGGAGTCCTATAATATAGGATCAAGGCATCAATCAAAGTTTCCAAGTGTTGAGAAGAAGTTGTCGTCAAGATTTGCACTAATTGCAAAAATGGCATGCAAATCGGGTATCTTTGGATTCCCTAAGTTATAGAAGTTAATTCTCAACCATCAGGCCCAAAAATGTAGGAAATGGTATCAAATTTGAACCAAGACTCTAACATGGAGGATGCATGTTTTTTGTAATAGTTTTAGAGGAAGTGAATACAGCTCTGCAAGTATTTTGACACTAATTTCTGATGATTTTGTGTTGACAGTCATACTAAGTGGATTGAAAATGAAAACTTAATGATTGTATAGTATTTTTTAGGTTTTTAGGATACTTTTTCATTTGAAGAGTAAGTCATTTTGAGTTCATCTAGGTACTAGTTTTGAGTGTTCAAGTACAGGGAGTTCATTTTTAGCTTATTCTAACCCGTTTAAGGAATCATGGCTCCCCCATGAAAACTAGCCATGGGAATAAACTCATGATGGTTGGATATGTGAGGGGAGTCACTAGTGTAAATATGTTAAGAAGTAGGAGTCTAGTAAGTGTGAGGAGCTATTTTAATTGCTAGGCCCTAGGCGAGCAGCCATAGCCCAGTTAGTGTCTAGTTTGTGAAGATTTGAAGACCATATGCAGGGATATATGGCTCCGTACTAGTACAAGAATTTTTCAAGTAGGTGATCACCATGTCTAACCATTATGTGTAGATGGAGGTCATACCAATCACCAATAATTTGGTTTGAGCAAGTTTTAACCAAGTTTCACTGTTCAATCCTAGAAATTAGGCCTATTAGGCCTATTGTCCTAGTTTGTAGGAACCCCACGTATGGTCATTGTCAGACCCAAAACCTAATGAAAGATTTAAAACTTCCAAAAGGGTATCTGAATCAAGTTTCATAGTTTCAATTTGTTTGGGAAATGTTTGACAAAAAGGGGAAAAAGGGACTGGTAAAGGCTACAAGGAAAGGCCTAATTTTAAGGTCTCCAAAGTGTGAAAAGTGGAACCCGATAGAAATATGTTTGAAGATCCTTCAAAAATGGATCAAATGAATAATGTTATGCATGTTTACATGTGGATGGACACCCCTGCAATGATGGACCAATAATGTGGAGATTTGACACTTAGAACCTTCTAAGTGAGAGTGGGAAAGTGAACTAAAACTAAGGTGTTGATCCCTCAAGGTGAAGTTTTCAAAGTGTGACTCTAGTAACAGAGTTTGAATAGGCCTTAGTTAATGATTGAAGACTATTAGGAGATCCTATAGAAGGATAGGATACTAGGAGGCAAGAGAAGTCTCTTGGAGGGAGTAAAAGCCAACCTTGGAGTGATCTTACATAAAAAATGAAGATACAAAACTAAACACTAAAATTAGTTCTAGTATCAAGATCTTCTGCAACCTTTCTTTGACAAGTTCTAGAGAAAATTAGTTGGAATATGGAAGTAGGCACCCTATTCCAAGAGTATTATGGTGCTAGGTTCCCTAATCTCTAGGATAGTGGTGCTAACCGTCAATGTGCTATTGTTGTAATTTTCATAAATCTTTTGTGTCTTGACCCTACAAACTCTAAGATCTGAAAATTTGACCAGTCACCTATATCTAGAAATGCACAAGACAGAGAAAATCATTTTTGTGTTGTATAGGGGCTTGTCTTATTCAAGCTCTAGGTTTGGAATCAATCCAAAATAATGATGACATGAAAAGTAAATCTCAAATTCAAAGTAAATGTTTGAATTGAAATGGTTATACTCTTGATTGATGATGCAATGCTCTTAGGATAAATCCTCCAAATTTTGATACAATAACATGATGAATCATTACAAAATCCACCACAAATTCATAAGTGAAGATTCCTTGTTGTAACTTTATGCCTCTTGAATCAGATTTTATCTTGAGAAGAACTTGTTATTTTTTTGGTGAATGTGGGATAAAATGAACTAAAGAAGGTGCTTTATATACGCCCCTAAAGGTAATTTTGTAGTAAGGACAATCTAAAATAGTCATACCCCAATTTCAAGGCTAAATTTGGGAATCCCAAGGCCTCCACATTCTTTGCCCTTAATTTTATCTCATAAAAGGTATTTAGACTATTTTGGTTAGCAAACTAGTCCACCCTAAATCGGCTCAAATTTTAGGCATGAAAAGATAATAGGGCATAGTTATTAGATTTGAAATATATATTGGTGTGGGAAAAATAAAAGTGGGGCTTTAATTACTCTGAACTTAAAAATGGGATAGGACCCATATAAGCATGAAGTGATATAAGATAAAGAGAACACTTAAAATAAGGGACCAAAGAGGAGTGTGTTGATATTTAGAATATGATAGGACACATATCTTTGAATTAAATATTAATTGAAATACAAATGTGGTCCCAAAAGTGCTTAGAGGAGAGGAAAGATAAAATGAGTGGTAGGAGAATTTTAAGTTGGACTCAATAATTAAAGAAGTATAATTTATGACACTTCATTTAGAATCCACATTAGTAGGGTATGAACTTATGTTCATGCTTACTAGAAAGTAGAAATCACGAGATAAAGAATTTGAGAGAAATACAAGCCAAAGATAGGATACCACTAAGTTTGAGGGATGTGGAAGCTCCCAAGCATAAGATTTTATCAATCCATACAAAAGACCTTCAGATACACACCAAGAAACCATGTTATTACTAAAACAATGTTCCAATTGAACTAGTCGAAGAGACCTCGACATCAAAATTTGTCAACCACTAATATCATTCTCAACATATTATTGCAAGAGCACAAGTGAAATTATAAAAAGAACAAGGGCGTACACCAACTAAGGAGGGAAGAAGACATAAATTCCACTAGCCAACAAGATGTGTTATGTTGGGTGATTCATTTTAAAAGGAGAAGCATGGATTCCACCAGACAACAAGATTTTTTTATGTTGTGTGATCCATTTGAAATAGAGTCAAATTGGTATAGAAAGGTTTCTTTATGCTAGTTGACTCTATAGATTACAAACAAAAACTTCTAGTTTGCTAAATAATTTGTACCAACCTTCAAAGATTACCAAAAAAACCTCTCCATTTGCAAGGAAATCCCAAAAAAACTATAAAATGGGTCTTGTAATGACACCAACACAAATATTATCAAGAAATTGTTACTCCTAATCTTGTTGTCCTTGATGACCCAAACACTAACTACTTGTGGCAGGTGCATTACTTGATAGTACATCATTATGAAAGTGCATTACTTGATTGCTGTTGAAAATATTTGATGATCCCTTATTTGACCATGTTATAATTTACACATTTGGGTCAATTGTATTTTTGAGGCTTGAGTACTTCCCTTTGAGGCATATGCATGTTCTTATTATATATGACTAATGATGCTTTTATTTTCATCTACACAAGTTTTCAGCTCTCTTAGTAATGATTACAGTGGATGTTTCAAATAAGTCTTGGATGTGGATTTACATTTACAAGGAAGAGAGCAGTGAGAACATTAATGTCAAGCTAATAGTGGGCAGGTTTGCAAGATTACATTGTTGAGCTAACAATGGTCAGGTTTGCAAGATTACATTCTTGACTTGATAAGATACTTCTTAGTGGATGTTTCAAATAAGTCTTGGATGTGGATTTACATTTACAAGGAAGAGAGCAATGAGAACATTAATGTCAAGCTAATAGTGGGCAGGTTTGCAAGATTACATTGTTGAGCTAACAATGGTCAGGTTTGCAAGATTACATTCTTGACTTGATAAGATACTTCTTATGTGATCCTTCACTTATGAGATCCTTCATGCACAAATCTACTTATATCATTATATTGGTTTTATGATTTCATCATGCTTATACAAACTCTATCTCTATGAAAAATAAAAGATAAATTACTTCACTCCATTTGTTCCATTGGTAAGTGTAAGCCACTTTAAGTGATTAGGCCCTCACAACACTTGTTTGTTTGTAAAGAGAGTTAAATATATCCCATCAAAATGCTTTGTGAAATGTCAGCAATTGATATTCATGTAAAAGGAACATATTTTATGTTCCAAAGTTCATTTGCTAATTGTTTAGTAAAAGCTAGAGCATTAAGCCCTTGTGGAAGGGTACTACCTAGAGCATAGGAACAATTATACAGTTTGAATGTTTGACCGAGATAGTTACAGAAAGGAGATATGGAAGACTTAAACAAATGGAAACAACATTGAGAAAATGATGTTGGGAGATGGTTTCCAAATCTTTCTATGTTTCGGTTTGAGGAATTTCGATAACAGTTGGGATTTGGTTTGTGTGGTTGTAGTTGTTTGTTTTCCAGGTTTGTGTTTCAATTCATTGTCTCAGACAATTTGTTTTGTTCAGTTTTTTTTTTGTTTAGTTGTGAAAACCCAGTTATGTTAAGACCCCGTGTTGCTTTATTGAAAAAGATGGTATAACTTGATATTTATATAAGGAATGTTTTCTTTAAGTTTTTGTGTGGTTACCAGTTCCTTTAACTATCTTTGTTAAAAGTTTTTGTCAAAATGTTATGTTTTTAAGTTTTATATACGGGTTGTTACTACATATTTTGGGATGTTTTTTTGTTAAACAAAATTTTTGGTTAAGGTTTTGTCAATCATGAGTACGTTATAGTTATGTTATGTTTTTTTTTGAAAAAATCAGGAACATGTTTTTGTGTGTGCAAGGTTTGACTCTCTTAATATTATCGGTTTTTTAAAAACATTATTATTTTAGAAACTAGATTCAGAGTACTACAATTTTTATTATTTACACATCTTCTTATTTTGAGTGCATGACTCTCAAACACCTGTTCCAAGTTTAGGTTTACCCGATTTTAGAAAAAAAATGTGTCCACTTATACCCCCTTTTTGGTTCACAACTTAGTGCACATACCCAGATGTACTAAAAAATAGGGGAGAGGATATTGACAAAGGAGGAGGTTGGAAACCTAAACCATCTTTGGAAAAGTGTGATGTAGATTACACATGAGACTCAATGCTTTATTGCACACATCCTAAACTATGTCTATTGTACCCATGTTTAAAATTAATTGTAGGTGTTGAAATGTCTAAAGAAAAGGGTTCATTCTTAGTTTCAAAGTCTAAAATTCTAAAGAGCCCCAATCAATGTCAAGACATGTGTAGAAAGAAGAGGTTGGAATGGAATTAAAATAATCTTGAGTAAATGAAAAAAAGGCACCTTGGAGGATTCATACTTGGATTGAGAGACCTTATATTCTAAATAAAAGGAAGGTGTAAATTCTAATCAAGCCCAATTTGCCTCTAAAAAAGAATAATTGATAGGAGATCGTATTGCAGAATGAATCATAGTGTGTAGAGAAGATATGCATCTTCCTTCACCATGAATAAAATCATAAAGATCAGGGTGAGATTTGATTATGTGGAGTTCATTTTTATGTATGAATTTTATTGTTTGTTGAAGGCTAGAAGGGACAAATTTCATAGCATGAACCCATGAGAGAGAGAGAGAGAGAGAGAGAGAGCATTCCTCTTTCCTCAGAACCCGATCGGGTTATGAGAACATAAAGGCTCAATATTCCTAATTCCTTAGAACCCGATCAGGCTCTGAAAAACTAAGAACAAAGGAGGATTGTGTGTGTGTGTGTGTGTGTGTGTGTGTGAGAGAGAGAGAGAGAGAATAAAATGCATAATTTTTACTTCTTCATAACCCGATTGGGTTTTGAAGAATTGAAAATTGTGCATTTTATTCTCCAAAACCCGATCAGGTTATGGAGGAGTTGAAAACATACTTTTTGCTTTTCAGAAACTGATCAGGTTATTTGAAATTTAGAAACCCGATCAGGTTATGGCTTGGGAAGAGGCTTGAAAAATGACCCAAAGGCTTGGAGGCTCATTTTCCCTCCATTTTTGTTCTTTTAGATGTTTTTTTCATCTTGTAAGATGAATTCTCGACTTTATCTTCATCAGGTTTGCAATTTGTCAACATAGTAGCTCTATAATTTTCACCAAAATCTCATACATCTAGCTTTCTAACCATATAAATGTTTCTATTTTTGGACAACATTAGCATAGTAAACTTTAATTTTCTTTACCAGTGTCTTGATAGTCCTCACAGACATATGTCTACCATTTTTTTAATAAATTTTGATATACTTAACCAAACTACAAATAAATTACATATTATTGTTCTACACTTGATTCTATACACTTTAAAAAAAAATTCATTTTCGATTATTTTGATACAAGTTATGCCCAGCACACGAATAGGTACCAAATTTTTAGGATGCGATTACTTCAAAAATCATGGAAAAAAATACTCATCGGAAAATTACAAAAAAATACACAAATTATATATCTCACTCATACCTATCATCCTACCAAAGGGATTTAAAAAATACTCAATATAACTATATCTTTTGTACAACGCACAGAAATAGCTATGTTATGTTTTTCTGAAAAAATCAAGAACAACTTTTCGTGCGTGCAAGGTTTGACCCTCTTAATCTTATCGGTTTTTTAAAAACATTATTATTTTAGAAACTAGATTCAGAATGCTACAATTATTTTTTTACACATCTTATTTTGAGTGCATGACCCTCAAACGTCTGTTCCAAGTTCAGGTTTACCCAATTTCAGAAAAAATGTGCACTTATACCCCCCTTTCTGGCAAGTTGGTGCACATACCCAGATGTACTAAACAATAGGGGAGAGGATATTACCAAAGGAGGAGGTTGGAAACCTAAACCCTCTTTGGAAAAGTGTGATGTAGATTACACATGAGACTCAATGCTTTATTGCACACATCCTAAACTATGTCTATTGTACCCATGTTTAACATTAATTGTAGGTGTTGAAATGTCTAAAGACAAGGGTTCATTCTTAGTTTCAAAGTCTCAAATTCTAAAGAGCCCCAATCAATGTCAAGACATGTGTAGAAAGAAGAGGTTGGAATGGACTTAAAATAATCTTGAGTAAATGAAAAAAAGGCATCTTGGAGGATTCATATTTGGATTGAGAGACCTTATATTCTCAATAAAAGGAAGGTGTAAATTCTAATCAAGCCCAATTTGCCTCTAAAAAAGAATCATTGATAGGAGACTGTATTGCAGAATGAATCATAGTGTGTAGAGAAGATATGCATCTTCCTTCACCATGAATAAAATCATAAAGATCAGGGTGAGATTTGATTATGTGGAGTTCATTTTTATGTTTAAATTTTATTGTTCGTTGAAGGCTAGAAGGGACAAATTTCTTAGCATGAACTCATGATCTAAATAGAAGAAAGTTATAATTGTGTTGGTAAACAAATTTGTTACTGCAAGTGCTTCTTAAAAACTAACCCTATTTTCCCTGTGAGCAGTGACAACTATGCCAACAGTTGGAGAGATTGCAATTTGATCACTATTTGGTTACAATCTTCCTCTACATTTGAGAGGGGCATCTCCCTTGTATAATGTGGGTATTTAGGATTTTTTGTACTTTTAACTAGAAAGTACACATAACAGAGAAAACATAAGCTAAAGCAAGATAAACAAAAGAAACCTTGGAATGATAGACATACGAATACCAAATGGGATTTAAGAATGGATGATAATTACAAAGGGGTATTTAGCACAAAATGCAATGATGACCAAAGAATAGATAGCAAACCCTGACATATGAAAATATACACTATCTCAATATATTCAAATCAAGATACCAGGAAAAGAACACATTTCATCATATCAATTGCATAGATAGAAGAAAAACTGATTTTTACCATTGCATGAAAAGATTACTAACTTAACATACAAAAAATCAGTAATAACAACTCATGAATCCATTCAAGACATAGGACTAAATGTATTCTTCATTGTCTTTTTGAAAATATAAAAGATCAAAAACCGTTTTGTACATGGTGTAAACCCGAAGGTCTATTTGAAAAATTTTCCATAGTTTCCCCTTTGCAAAACTTTCCCCCTCTTTTACATTGCAAAGCCTTGTATTTATAAGTTTCCTTAGATAACTAAATTTTTTTGGTTAGTAACTAACTTATTTTTGCGCAATTTCAACAAGGTTATCAACTTTACAAATTTTGCGCAAAAATAGTCAACTACCTGACTTTGATTAAAAGTGACAAAAGTCACTATTTACAAAATTATAACTTGAAATTTATATATTCTAAAAAGAAGGTTGGATAACAAATCTTGATGAATTAGCCATTGATCCTTCCCTTGATTTTCCAGTTACTAATTTTCCAATAACTTCACTTGCGAGCGCATTCATTGTAATTGTGTTTAGTGACCATTCTTTTCTTTCATGAACGTTCCATTTTCTTTGAGTGTTGAAGAAGAAATGTTTGAGTAGGTGGCAATTCCAAAAATATAATATTCCCCTTTAGCTCACTCATCAGGCTTTCATGATCATGCGACTATAACAATTTCTTCAATCAGATTAAGACAATCATTGTGCAGATTGATAACTTGTTGACCTTTAGTGTTCACTCCTTAGCTAGATTTAATGGGACAATAACTTTAGATAGTACAAAAGAGAATCTCTTGTAATATGATAGTACAAAAGAGAATCTCAGAGAGTTCTATCCCTTGTAAAGTTGAATGAAAGAATAATCCCTTGTAAAGTTGAATGAAAGAATAATCCCAATTAATGTTATTTAAAGAGTCAATGATATAAATATTAAGGCTCGAATTATTTTCAATCAAGGTATGTATTATCTTATGTTCATTAATGCAAGGTGTGATCATGAGAGGATCATTTTGATTTTCAACCTCTAAAGAAGGAAATTCATCTTGTGAGAACATAATATTGTTAGGTCTATTATAAGGAGGGGAAATTAACTTTTTTCAGTCGTATTGGATCAATCTATGGCACAAAGGTGAATTTTTAATCAAGTCCCAAAGGGAGATCATAGCTAAAGTAGATCATGAAGTTTTTCAACAAGATTAGGCTTCCTACCAACATATTTCATAAGATGGTGGGGGAAGAAGTAGGAAGAACATTATTTATATAGATCTATTGTATGATAACTAGGTTATTGTGACATTTGTTCTAACATCCTATCTCTTTGAGTAATTTATTTTTCATACTGTAATATAGATTCTATGTCTCTTTGATTTCTCAACAATAATCATAGGTTTGTTTTGAGTTTGATAATTTTGAAGTTCCATATGATGAAAAACATGGATGGCATCGAATTGATCATGGTTGAGTTCTTCATCCACTAAAGTTTCATTTCTAGAGAGGAGAGCATTAATAAAACTACTAATTATTGTTATAATAAATGCAAAACACACAACTGAGAGGGGGGTGAATCCATTGTATCAAAAACTCAAGACATTTAACCAAATTACCAACTTAATCTTAGATCTGAAAGATAAACATGAATGCAGGAACATAACATAGTAATCAACACATAACACCAAGGTTTTTCACATGGAAACCCTATTAGGGGAAAACCCATTATGGGGATCAAACCCACAAGATGAATGTAATTTTTTAAAACAATATACCCTGTTAGGAGTATAAAAAGGGGAATTCACATGCATTTAGACACACTGCCTAGAGCTCACTACTCAAATACAACAAGGATCTTGTTAGAATTCAAAGAATTAACCACCAAGATCCACTGTATGCAAAATAACCTATTACAAAAGCAAAGAAATGGAGACAAGACTCAGAATGATTTGGAAGATTAAATATTCATTTATAGAGGGAATGATAATTACAAATAGATTAATGCTTATAAAGGAGATCGAACACTAGAAGGTGGAGAAACCTAGGTTGCATGAATAGTTAATAAAAGAATTAATTATTACATGCCTAAAGTTTATCTTAAGTAAACTAGAGATAAAAAAGGTGACTAAATTATTAAATCAATGATGATTTAATTAATAAGTGAAAATATAATACCTTTTTACTCTAACACCCCCCTTAAGATAAACTTAGGGAGAAGCTAAAAACCTAGAAACAACTACTGAAAGCAGAAAGTTTGGGTCCCGACAACAAGACCTGATTAGGTATCCAATCACAACCAAATCTTTGTAAAATGGGGAAATAGAAAAAACCACATGGGAAAAACTCTACTCCAAAAAGAGATGGAAAAATCATGCTGAAAAAAAATGAAGGAAGGAAGGCCTCTCCTCACTGAGACCCCCCAAGAAAAACTTCCTTCACTTGTAGCATAGCACACAACTGAAGATAGTGTGGAGATTCCAAAGGTTTAGTGAAGATATCTACATCCTTCTCCTTTGTAGGTATGTACTCCAAGATGAGAGCACCATCCTGAATCAACTGTCTGATGAAGTGCATGTAGATCTCAATGTGTTTGGTGCGTTGATGCTCCACTGGGTTGCAGGAAATGTGTATGGCACTCTGATTGTCACACCAAAGAATAGTGGGACTATCAGGAGGAAACCCAAACTCAGTCATAGATTGTCGAAGCCATAAAATATCCTAACTCGCTAACACCGATGCTCAGTACTCAGCCTCTATAGATGATAATGTAGTAGCAGTCTGCTTCTTGCAAGACCATGTGATAGGACCAGAACCAATAAAAAAAACAAAGTCAAAAGTAGACCTTTGATCATTAGCATCACCAACCCAATTTGAGCTAGTGAAGCCAATGATGTGTGGGGAACCTGATGTGTAGTGAATGAAAAAATGGGTAGTGCCCCGAAGATACCATAAAATATGCTTGGCATCTTTCCAATGGCTCTTATGAGGATCATGAGAGAACCTAGAAACAAGTCCAACCACAAAGGAAAGATCATGTCGGGTGTGTGTCAAATACAAAAAGCTACCAATCAACTGTTTATACAAATTAGAGTCCACTAGAGGTGTATGACATGTGGAAGATAACATAACACCTAGCTGAAATGGTGTAGGAATAGGCTTGCAATCAAGCATAAAAAATCTATGAAACATATCAAGAGCATACTAATGCTAAAGGATTGAAATCCCATCAGAAGACTGAATAATCTGTAGGCCCAAAAATTAATGTAGAAGACCGGGATCGGTCATCTCAAACTAATCCATCAATTCTCTTTGTATATCATGAATCATCGAGGATGAGCTACATGTGATGAGAAGATCATCAACATAGAGCACAAGTATGACAATATCAACCCCCTAACGCTGAAGATACATTGTGTTGTCAAAATGACAACATGTATAGTGTATAGAAAGAAAGAAAGACCCCATCTTCTCATACCAAGCATGAGGGGATTGTTTGAGACCATATAATGAAGGTCTAAGACTACAAACTAAGGAAGAGTCCTGCAAAAAACATGAGGGATGCTCTATATAGATCTCCTACTAGAGGTCTCCAATTAAGAAAGCACTCTACACATCCATCTTAAAAATTATCCATCCCTATGAAGCTGCAAGTGAAAGTACAAGGTGAATAAAATTCATCTTGGCAATAGGAGCAAAGGTCTCAGAGTAATCAACACCCATCTGAGAAAACCCCTTTGCAACAAGACGAGCCTTGTACTTGTCAATAGAACTATCAAAAACATACTTGGTACATTACTACAACCACCGACACTGAACCAAATTTCTCCCTTTCAAAAGAGAATACAAATCCCAAGTATTATTATTCATCAAAGAAGAATACTCCTCATCCATAGACCTATCCCACTCTATGTGAATTTTTGCCTCTGAAAACTACCGAGGGTCAACCATAATGGAATGAATCAAAAGGATAGAACCAAATGTCTAAGCTTGATTATGATGTTTATCTGTAGGATCACCTGCCAAAGAACCTGCCGCATCAACTGTAAAATAGACTCACTGGGGAATAACTAGGTCAACTCGTGGTGGTGGAGATGGTGGATCATCATCATCATCATCAAGAGAAAAATAATCCTCAAGAGATGAAGATGAAGGAGTAAATAGTGAGGGAGAAGCTGGTGATGGAGAATCCATCAAAGGATAGATCTCATCAAACTAGACATCCCATCGAAATAAGACCTCTATGGAATCAAGATCAAACAACTTTTATGCCTTGACATCCTCACAGTAACCAACAAATATGACTGGTCAGCTCTTCCTCTCAATGGATTTCCTTTGAGAATCTAGAATAAATGACCAAGCCTCACTACCAAAAACTCAAAATGTGGAAACAACAGGCTTGATCTAAGACCAAGCCTCCTCAGGAGTCATATGTCGTAATGCCTTATAAGGCATCCAATTCTGAATATAGTTGGCATAATTGATTGCCTCGGCCCAAAAATAAGGTTGCATATCACTTGACTGAAGCATATAATTGGCCATCTCTCGTAAATTTTTATTCTTTCTCTCAGTAAAACCATTCTGCTGAGGGGTGTGTGGAACTGTTAATTGATGTTGTAAACCATGATTAGTGCAAAAATCTTTGAAATCCTGATTCACATACTCCCTCTCATTATCAGTGTGTATCCTCCTAATATAAAGACCAGATTTCTTCTCCCCAAATGTATTAAAAACATGAAAGGTATCAAAGACATCAAATTTGTACTTGAGAAAATATACCCAAGTACGCCTGGAGAAGTCATCAATGAAAGTAAGCACATAGTGAGCCCCTAAAAATGAAGGAGTCAGAAATGACATGATATCACTATGTACTAGATCGAAAGGTGCCTTAGCATGAGTGGAGTGACCTGTAGGAAAAGGATCTCTGTGATGTTTTCCAAGAGCACAACCTTGACATACACCATCAATGCAGGAAATCAAAGGAATCCCACTCACAAATGTCTATGTACTCATCTACTATAAGTATATGTAATTGACATGGCCAAACCTCTCGTGCCAAAGTCTTCTTGCTATATTTGCATGTACCATAAGAGAGACCCTAGAAGCATCTTGACTCTCGAAGCCATAAAATCTATATAAGAGAGACTAAGGATCTACATGATGATCAAAGTTTTTCCATTAGTATACAAGGGAAACAATTTTTTGAACTGTCGGTACATGATCACCGAAAGACAGGTTTATAGTGCAACCCGACACAATAGTTAACAGAGGTCACCAAAAATGTTAAGTACAGAGGAACCCGACAGAAGTTTACAATGTAACCCAACAGAGCAAACTGATAGATAGTCTACAAAGAAACTTGAGAGGAAAGTCTACAGAGCAACCTGACAGGAAGACTACAGAGCAACTCAAGCACCAGTCTACTGAGAGACAACTTTATTCTGAGAAATGTGGATCTGAGTTATACATCAGATAAAACACTTAAGTTTTATATTTAGCTTAAATCTTAGCTTTAAATCCATTTATTGAGGGACAAGTAAAGTAATTGTAATTGTTTTAATCAGTCTAACTGATTGAAAACATGCAAACTAGGAGATCGAGGTCAAGTTGTAAACCTTTGATTACAAAGTTATCATTGTAAAGCGTGAAACTTATTTAGGTCAAATTCATTGTATAAATAGATGTGTAATCAATCAAAACAAGTTGATGTGTTGATGATTGTAGCTGCAGAGACATCTATGGATCAGATACAAATTTTTATGCAGAGGGATGAAAAAATATGGAATCATTTATAAAGAACAAGATCCAAGGCTACCGAGAAGAATAGAGGTATTAATTAGTCACTATAGGTGATACATCATATTATAAACTTTACTAGATCTATACTCAGCAATTCTAGATTGCATTATATCAGGTAAATAAGTATTTTTGACTACATTCTAACAAGTGTAGAAAATAGAAGAAATCCTTTGAGAAGGTGGATTTGACAATCCTTTTGTAAATCTCTTAACTGAGTGCACACTAAACAGTGTTGCTAAAGCTCTTAACAGAGTAGACCTTAACCAGTCTAAACATGTTACTCCTAACAGAGTAAGATCATCAAAAGTGATCAAACTTGTAAGCCTTAATCGGCCCCTTCCATTCTACAGATAGTGAATTTTTGTGGGTTTCATCCCCACCGCAGTTTTTACCTTCTAACAGAGGTTTTCCACATTACCAAATCTTGTGTCATGTGTCATTACATTTCATGAATTTTTCTATGAATGTTTACATGCAAATTTAGTTTATAAATTGTTATTACATGCATAAAGAAAGAATAGCACATATGGTCAGTAATGCAAGGAATTGATTACTAAAGGATTAAGGTTAATTGACAAAAAGTTTTAAGGGTACTGATTCACCCCTCCCCTCTCAATGCACACCATTCCACTATTCCAACAATTAGTATCAGAGTTAGATCTCTTATTTGGAAAAGTCTAAATCACTTGAGAGAAAAGATCATACAATGGAAAGGTATAAGCTAGACAAGAGTATTGAAAATCAGAAGTCGGAAATACATATCTTCTATGACAAATACAAAGAAGCTATATTTGAGATGAGAGAGCTACTGGATAAAACAAAGGTTATGGCATCTCGCCATAATGAAACAGACTATCATGAAGAAGAGATACCTGATTTTTTTGAGTCATTAGGATCTAGATCTTGCAATAGATCTGACACATCATAAGGAAGCATTACAAGTCTGAATGAAATCAATCAACATCTAGCTAGACAATTGAAATCAATGCAAATCGGTCAAGAGACACAGATGGTAATAATGATTGAGGTTATGAATAATGCTAGACAAGATGAGAAAGAAAGAAAATTAGCTAGATGACATGAGGAAGATCACTGAAAAGTTACAAGAGAAAGAATCATAAATACAAAGACTTACTACACATCATCATGAGATCACTAATCAAATTGTTCTAATGAGTCATGTGGAAAACCGAGTGAACATAGAACTAAATGGAAAATTGGAAGCTATTTGTGAGATAAGAGAAGAAAATGAAAAACTAAAGTATGAAGTAAGGATTCAGCAACAACACAACGATATTATACAGAGAGCTGAAGAAAGTACAAAAAGAATGGATGATTTTCTGGATGGACAAAGAAGAGTCAACAACAATACCAGACTAGGGTATACCGAGGATGGAGAATCACCATACCAAGCTAATCAAAAATATGTCTACACAAATCCAAGACCAAGGAAGCAGTCATGTAATCAATGTGGAAAACCAGGCCACACATCAAATATTTGCAAAAGAAAAATTAAAGGTATTCCTAACTCCACTTCTACATTCATTGGAAATTATTATAATTGTAACAAGAAAGGACATACAGGTACTAGAGACAACCAAGGAAATGGTTTTGCAGATTGTACCTGATACCGACATTGATAAAAATGCTTCTATAATTGATCAATTAGTCGTTCTTACCAAAACCATCACATCATAGAATGTGGAAGGAGAGAAGGCAATAGAAGAACGTGTAGAGAAAAAGTATCAATACAAATTAACAGAGAAAATCATCGAAGAAGTGGTAGAGAACAAGGTAAAGCTATATGAACTAGTCAATGCATTGGAACCAATCATTTCAGAAGCTATAACCTTAGTTCAGAATTTATGCACAATAGAGAAATTCACTAAGAAGAATAGTGAAAAGATTGCACAGATAGATGTAGATCTAAATTCTATTGCACAAGGTCTTACAACCAATGACAATGCAATCAAGTTGCATTATGAAAAAATTATGGAAGCTAAGAGGTTGAGATTTGATATTTTAGAGGAAGAAGAAAAATTCAGAGATGAGGTAACCGAGCTTCAAGCTCTACTTCTACCAGATCTCACATCACTGCAACAACATATGACTTCAGAAAGACAATTGATTGCCACCCCAGAGATGTCTGTCACTGATAGTATCTATGATATGTATGCAATAATAACATTGGATCACATGGACCTGGAACACCTTAAGGAGAAGAGGGAGAAAATGATGGAAGACATGGAAAAATTGCATTCCCACATCTTTAACAAGTTTTAAGTACTACACCTTTGTCCTTATTATAAAAAAGGGGGAAATAATATGTGATAAAGAGAGAAATAGTAAAGGAGAATTAATAAGGTGAAAAGGGGAAATAGTATAAAGGCAAGTGTATACACATGTACATATACTATACCAACATGCACATGGGGGGATTCATATTGACAAGGTAGAACACATGGTGTATATACTAAACATTTTAGCTTTTGCACATTTCAGTTTTTGATACTAATGTCAGAGGGGGAGATTGATGATCATATTTTTTCCATTAGTATGCAAGGGAAACAAATTTTTGAACCATCGGTACATGATCACTGAAAGACAGGTTTATAGTGCAACCTGACACAACAGTTAACAGAGGTAACCAAAAATGTTAAGTGCAGAGGAACTCGACAGAAGTTTACAGTGTAACTCGACAAAGAAAATTGACAGACAGTCAACAGAGAAACCTGACATGTAGACTACAGAGCAACCCGAGCACCAGTCTATTGAGAGACAACTTTATTCTGATAAATGTGGATCTGAGTTACACGTCAGATAAAACACTTAAGTTTTATATTTAGCTTAAATCTTAGCTTTAAATCCATTTTTTGAGGGACAAGTAAAGTAATTATAATTGTTTTAATCAGTCTAACTAATTGAAAACATGTAAATTAGGAGATCAAGGTCAAGTTGTAAACCTTTGATCATAGAGTTATCATTGTAAAGCGTGAAACTTATTTGGGTCAAATTCATTGTATAAATAGATGTGTAATCAATCAGAACTAGTTGATGTGATGATGATAGTAGCTGCAGAGACATCTATGGATCATATACATAGTTTTATGTAGAGGGACAACAAAAGATGGAATCAGTTATAAAGAACAAGATCCAAGGCTACCGAGAAGAACAAAGGTATTAATCAGTCACTATAGGTGATACAACATATTGTAAAATTTAATGGATCTGTACTTAGAAATTCTAGATTGCATTATATCAGGTCAATAAGTATTTTTGACTACATTCTAACAAGTGTAGCAAATAGAAAAAATCATTTGAGAAGGTGGATTTAACAATCCTTTTGTAAATCTCTTAACCGAGTGCACGCTAAATAGTGTTGCTAAAGCTCTTAACAGAGTAGACCTTAACCAGTCTAAACATGTTACTCCTAACAGGGTAAGATCATCAGAAGTGATCAAAATTGTAAGCCTTAATTGGCCCCTTCCATTATGTGGATAGTGATTTTTTGTGGGTTTCATCCCCACCGCAGTTTTTACCTTCTAACAGGGGTTTTCTACATTACCAAATCTTGTGTCATATGTCATTACATTTCATGAGTGTTTCTATGAATGTTTACATGCAAATTAACTTTATGAATTTTTATTGCATGCATAAAGAAAGAATAGCACATATGGTCGATAACGCAAGGAATTGATTGCTAAAGGATTAAGGTTAATAGACAAATAGTTTTAAGGGTACTGCCTCTCCTCTTAGTACACACCATTCCATTATTCCAACACTACATTTCTAGTAGCCAGAATCATATCAGGATCATGGAGGTATCAAATAACCAGATCACGAGGTGAGAACTCAATTGTCTTCCTAGATCTAGAGTGGAAAACCTAAAAAACTGAAAGGAGGTTTGTCGAAATGTCATGAACAAGAAGTACATCTTTTAGATAACCTATGGAGAATGAGACAGTACCATAACATGTAACTGCAAGTTGTGTGGAGTCACCAATGATAATATGTTGTGTATCACTATGGGAAAGTGCGATGACTAGCTATTGAGAGTGAGACATATGGTGAGAAGCACCTGAATCAACAACCCAAGTGGTGATAGAAGACAAAGATCATGCAAAGAGAATTTCCTTTCCCTGTGAAAGAGGAAGATGGCTGAGGTGAGGTGATATGATTCTACTACATAGATACCTCTAAAGCCTCTAACCATTTCCACCACCTAGAAAATGGATGTCCTTCCTTGCCATAAAAAATGGAAGGATCATCGGTGAAATTTGAAGTCTTGGAGGAAGACTCACCAGACTTTGAATATTTCCCTTCTTGGGATGGGATTTTGAATAAGACTTAGGAGGTGGCTTGGAGGAATTCTCACTGCCTACTGAATCTTTCATTGGCTTCAGTTTTGGCTTTTGTTTCTCCTTAGATAGGTGGGAAACCAATTCTTGGTTCTTGGATCCTGTGAGAGAATCAAGTTCAGATATATTTTCTTTCTCATGAGTCAAATGATCATAGAACACATCAAAAGTAGTTACGGTAAATCTCAAACCCAAAGAATCCATGGTAGAATGAAAGGTAGAAGAAAATATCTGAAAAGGACCACGAAGCTTAGAAAGAATCAGGTAAATTCACTTTGTATCTGTCTTATTATTTTCACAATAAGATAGCTCTGATACCACATTGGAGTTGATGAAAAACTATCAACCCTACACCTCCCAAGAATCACCTGCATGCAAACACCTGTCACAAAAAGAGAGAAACAAAAGCTATGGAGGCCAGAAACAACAAATCTATGAAAGAGGAAACATCCTCAATTGATTCAATAATAGAATACATAATACAAGATGAATCAAGATCAATCTGAATTTATTTTCAAATACAAAGAGATCAAACCTTATAAAGGTAATCAAAACCCTAAAAATGGAAACTCTAGGTTGCATGATAATAATTAATAACAGAATAAATTATTATATGCCTAAAGTTTAGATTAAGTGAACTAGTGATAATAAGTGACTTTAATAATTAAATTAAAATAATTTAATTAATAAGTGAATTAACTTATTACTCTAACACCCCCTTAATATAATCTTACGGACTAGCTAAAACCTAGAAACAACTATTGAAAGTAGGAAATGGGTCTCGACAACATGGCCTGATTAGGTACCCAAGTACAAAAAATATCTATAAAAAGGAGAAAAGGAGAAAACCCAATGGGAAAAAACCTATCTGAAAAGAGATAAAGCCTAGTGCAGGACTAAAGAAGCCTCTAAACTAGAGAAAGTTCCAAAAGATAGGAACATAGGAAGAACATGAAGAACATCACTGAAGCATGAAGCTGCAAACACTGTCAAAGAATAACTGTTGGAACCTCCACTGTAATAGAACATGATTAGGTTAAGAAGACTGTAATCAAAGTCTAAAGAGATGATCAACCAAAGATCGAAGGATGCTTCCAAAATAGGAAAGAAAAAGTGTCCATATGGTAAATGATCTATCTCACCAAAATGCATAGGTACCTCGCCACTGCATCTTCCTAGTGCATAGGAACAAATACTTAATACATAGAAAGTACAAGCACATATAAAGGATGGTGTCATGGAGGAAACACTCTCTTGACACACATCATGAGGCTAATGTTGTGAAAGAAACACTCACTTGACAAAGGCAGATGGAAAACAAAGAAAACATCAAATCCCCATGGAACTTTATAATGTAGTGCAAGTACAAATAGGAACAAAAATGTCCAAGATCCCAAGCATGCATCAAATGGCGCTTTATCCCAGTGCGTTTGCAAAAAAGAAAATCTATAGAAATAGATGTCTATAATACTCAGGAATGAAAAAAAATTTGTATAAATATGAGTAACAACTAAAAAGGAGTCATCTCATGCAAGAAAAATGATCCAAGGACCTGAAACATCTAAGACAATCACCAGATTGTAAAAAAGAAAAAAAATTGAATAAGATGTACCTAGAGAAGATTATAGATGTGAGATCCATAAAGTAAGATAGAGAAATGAACTAGATTTCCAAAGACATGTGGAAGTCAAGAAAATAATTTCAAATGAGCAAGATATGGCTCCTAAAGTGCAAAAAAGAACTCTAAATTTGACTGGAAAAAACAACTGAAAGATGGAAATTAAGAAAACAAAACCTCCAAAAATAGATCATTCTTGAAACCATATTTCTAACGATATCTCGTTCTCCCAAAAAAACCTCTCTTTGCTCCAGATATGGCCAAAAAACCAACAGGACCCCTAGAAGGCTTCAAAAATGAACCTGGTGGCTGGTTCCAGCTGAGTGGCGATGGAGCGATGTGCTGGTGGTGTGTTGGCAATGCTGGGCGGTGGTGCAAGGGAGGAGTAGCGGTGACTGGATGGAGAGCTCTGAGCTCGGATTGACTCGCCAAGCGTTGGGCTCAATTCATCGAGTTACGGGTTTGGCTCACCGAGCTACGAGCTTGGCTCACCATGCGCAACCCAAAGCGACTACGCTTAAAACAATTTAATAAAAAAATTCTGCTAGTTAGTATGGCGACATAAAAACTGAGGCAAAAATTTATTTTAATTTTTTTTCTCAAAAAATGTGCCAAGGTCGTGCATGCAAGAAAAAAGGGCTTATATTTCAATTGTGTCCAAATTGGACGAGCCTTATATGAAAATAAGGGTTTTTGGACCTTCCAAACACAACCGTGAGGTCAGTTTGTGCCCAAAGTGCTCCAAAAAATAACTTCCCCTAGATCCACAAAAAATTAAAACTGAAAACCTCTTGAAATAAAGATTTGAAGGACAAGGCCAAATCTCTCATGAAGAGAATAGGGGCATGAAAATGTGGAGCTCTGATACCATGTTAGAATTTGAAGAATTCAACCACCAAGATCCACTGTATGCAAAATAACCTGTTACAAAAGAAAAGAAATGGAGACAAAAATCAAAATGAAATAAAAGATGAAATATTCATTTAGAGAGGGAATAATAATTACAAAGAGATCAATCCTTATAAAGGAGATTGAACACCAGAATGTGGAGAAACCTAGGTTGCATGAATAATTAACAAAAGAATTAATTATTACATGCCTAAAGTTTAGCTTAAGTAAACTAGAGATAAAAAAGGTGAGTGAATAATTAAATCAATAATGATTTAATTAATAAGTGAAAATACAAATACCTTTTTAGTCTAATAGATCTCATTCCCAGGGAAGGCTCACTTCCTTATAGCAATCTCTGATCTCAAAACATAGAGGACATACTATCCAAACTTAGGAACTAAAAAACAACATCTATGATATGCCAAAATAGTTCCAATGAAATACAAAAAATATCTGCCTTAATTGCAAATTCCACTCATACCTCTTCTCTCAGCAACTCATGCTTTCTACCATACCTTCACAATTACAAATGATTACATATTTATACACATTACATCAATTTATCTCAACTAGGTTGGCAAGGGACCTAATTAGAAAATATTAATTCAATACAACTCAATACTGAATATGATCCATTGAATGTAAACAAAGACATAAAAATGACCCATAACAACAACCTCAAACACACTCTAGATCTATAAATCACGCAATGATCTATTGCAACATACTACGCCACCAAGTTGGCCAAGAACAACAAGAACATCAACACATTTCATGAGGAATCTTTAATTCTAATCACATACCCCAACGCAATCCACCAACACAAATAAGACAAAATCAAGAAACATCATCAAGAAACATGAAATACCACGACATCAATAGAAGCATCTCTGTCTCAAGAATCAAACTCATCTTTGTGTTTTTCATCAAGAATACTAAACCACAACCCCTATCATAAAATAAAAATATCTCACCAGCATCCAAATCATGAACCATTCAAACTAAGGAGACACATCCATGTCTTGAACTCACCACAAGGTTAGCAACAAAGAATATTGTGAAACCTATCCACACCGATCCAAATACTAAAACACTATCACTAACATAATAACCAAAATAATACTCTTTGATAAATCCATCATAACTCTCTCAAATCATCATGTGATCCTCTACCACTTGAAATGAATCAAGTATAGACATCCCTGAACACATTACTAGCTTCACAACTTATGATATTCAACATAGTAGTCGTACCATACAAATCATCTCACTGAACTAACTAGGAATATTGTTCTCAAACAATAGGAATATGTTGACATCAATGACAAAACATTAATGCCAGTACATATATGCATAATCTGAATAATATCTCAACAATCTCCCCCTTTGGCATTGATGACAACATATGATGTGAAAAATTTAAATCAACACACAAAGAAACAATATCAACAAGAATACTAGAAATATCCACAATATCTTTCAAAGTCTCATGCCATTTTTCCACATGTATCTCTCCTCCTTTGACATCAATGAAAAATGCACATGTATGCACTAAGTCATAGAGGCCAAAAATTTGAACAATCAACTCTTAACCATTGACCACTACTCCCCCTAAGGAGTAGCCACCAAAAAAATCAATCCAGATTAATGATAATCTGTAAGCACACTAAATTGATGCATCTCAATGCATCTCTAACTCTGATCAAGAGGGGAAATCACCCCAAGCTTACCTCAGAGATAATCAAAAGTATCCTTTGTCAAGGGATTCATGAAAAGATCTGCAATCTTCTCTTTAGTAGATACATACTCCAATTTGACTTCTTTCTCATTGACCTTGTCTCTCAAGAAATGATATTTAATAGAAATATGCTTTGTCTTTGAATATAACACAAGGTTCTTTGAAATATTGATAGAACTTGAATTTTCACAATGAATAGTAATAGGCTCATCAATAATCACTCTTATATCTTTCAATATTTGACTCATCCACATTAATTGTGTATAGTTAGTAGCAGCAGAAACATATTTAGCTTCAACAGTAGATTATAATAACAATTTTGTTTCTAACTTGCCCATGAAACTAATCTCTTACCCAAAAAGAATGCTCCACCACTAGTGCTTTTTTTGTCATCCACATTACCTTCACAATCTGCATCAATAAATGCACTCAATGTAAAATCATCATATTTTCCATACCATAAGCCATAATCAACTGTCCCTTTCAAGTATATGAATATTCTCATAATAGCAACGACATGTGATTCCTTTGGTTCTTCTTGAAATCTAGCAACAATGCAAACAACATTCATAATATCTGGTCTAGTCTGAGTCAAGTATAAAAATCCACTAATCATAGATCTATTTCTAGTTTGATTTCCATTAGGTGTATCATCAATCTTTGTCAATTTACAAACAATAATCATAGGAGTACAAAAAGGCTTTGAATCACCCATTCAACATTTCTTCAATAATTATTTCACATATTTAGACTGAAATATGAAAATACCTTTATCACTTTGTGTGATTTGCATTCCAAGGAAAAATGTCATCTCACCTATCATAGGCATCTCAAATTATTTATGTATCTCATCAACAAATTCCTTACTCAACTTGTCATTTCCACCAAAAATAATATCATCGATAAAAACTTAAATAATTAAGATGTTATCATGATCAATTTTTAAATACAAATTACTATCAACAATACTTTTACTAAAACCAAGTGTCAGTAAATACTTATCCAATCTCGCATACCAGGATCTAGGAGCTTGTTTCAATCCATAAAGTGTTTTATTCAATCTGCAAACCATATCATCTTCGTCGGTCAAGGGAAAACCATCTGGTTTCTCAATGTATACTTCCCCTTCCAACTCTCCATTCAAGAATGCAGACTCAATATCCATCTAATATACCTTAAATTATCTATAAGTAGCATATGCAATAAATATCCTAACAACTTCAATTCTAGAAATAGGAGAAAAATTCTCCTCAAAGTCAATACCTTCCATCTGTGAGTATCCCTTGGAAACAAGTCTGGCTTTATTATGAACAACTTCACCTTCTTCACTCAATTTATTTCTGAATAGTCTTTTAGTACCAATCAAATTCTCGTCCTTGGGTCTAGGAAAAAGAATCTATGTCATATTTTTTCAATATGTTCCAACTCTTCTTCCTTCACTTTAACCCAACTATCATCTTTACATTCTTCATCAACATATTTAGGCTCAATCTTAGAAATAAAAGAAATTTCACTTCTAGAAATTCTTCTTCTATTCTAAACACCATGATTCTTATCACCAATAATATGATTATCTAAATTATTTAACTTTACATACCTGGGAGTCTTTGGATTTTCATTTATATAAGACTCTTGTGCTTCCACTTCTTCATTATGTTCTACCAATCCATTCTAATTTTGATTGTGATTCTGACTCTATGCTTGCACAATCTGACTCTCTTCT
The DNA here is from genome assembly GCA_018584345.1 of Thuja plicata. Taxonomy (NCBI): domain Eukaryota; kingdom Viridiplantae; phylum Streptophyta; class Pinopsida; order Cupressales; family Cupressaceae; genus Thuja; species Thuja plicata. The sequence goes on along the minus strand of MU225292.1, from coordinate 434,766 downwards.
TCATTATCTGATTCATATCTGCAAGATTTGACATGTTTTTTGAAAATTTTCATCCACTCTAACATTTGTACTTTCAATTACTTTCTTCAACCTGGGGTTATAACATTTATATGCTTTTCTTTTTGTATAATAACCAATAATATTCCTTCATCACATCTAGGCCCAAATTTTCGTAGGTCTTCATCTCTTCTGATATAGCATTTACTTTCAAAAATTCTAAAATATTTTACTGTAGGAATATGACCATACCAAAGTTCATAAGGTTTCTTATCAGTTCCTTGTTTAATTTGCACTCAGTTCAAAGTATATATTGCAGTGCTAACAACTTCTCTCTAATAGATCTGTGAAACATTACCTTCACTCATCATGGTTTTAGCAGCGTCTAAAATAATTATGTTTCTTCTCTCTACAATTCCATTCTATTGTGGGGTCATTAGAGCATACATCTATCTTTTTATTTCATGCTCTTCACAAAAATTGTTAAACTCAGTATTAGTAAACTCTCCATCTCTTTCTGATCTTAGACATCTCAACTTCAATCATGTTTCAATCTTAACCATAGCTTTGAAAATATTGAATTTGTCAAAGGCTTTAGATTTCTCTTTCAAAAATGCAACCCATATCATTCTAGAATGATCATCAATGAATAGAATGAAATACATATCCACATAATAACTTCTTGTTCTTGTAGGTCTGCATAGATCAATATACACCAAATCCAAAATTCCACTTGAAGAATAATTTTTTTTATTAAAAGTAGACTTAGTCAATTTACCCAACTGACATTCCTTACATATCTCATTAACATGCTTCAACAATTTAGGAAGATCTCTAACAACTCTTTTAGTACTTATCTTCACAATATTATAAAATTTTATATCACAAAATATATTATGCTACAACCAACTGTCATCAATCTTAGCAAGAAGGCATCTACTTTCAGAATAGTTCAAATGAAATACATTACCTTTTTTCTTTCCTCCTGTAGCCATCTCAATTCTAGAGATTCCAATAATTTTGGACATTTCATCCATGGATTGTAAGTTGTAACCTTTATCAACTAGCTATCCAACACTCAAAAGATTATATTTCAAACCTTCAACATATAGGACATTACTGGTATTAGTCTTACCATCAAGAGTAATAAAACCTTTTCCTTTGATCATGCAGGGAGTATCATAGTACATCGCCAAATTTGACAAACACCACCATCATACCTTTCCAATTTCACAAAACAATTTTTGTCTCCAATCATGTGATGTGAACATCCACTGTTAATAACCCATTCATCCTTCTTATCCATAGGTCAAACTAAGGCTTTCTCTTCATTCACACAATTAGGATCTTCATCTTTAACAACAATATCCAGACAAGATTCAAGACTTTGGTTCCAAAGATGACCTACAAGTGACGAAAGGTGAAGTCAGGGAGATGGGTGATATTTTTAACAGGGTTGTGGACTTCGTCGTAAAAGTGATGCACTTGATGGCAATGACTCTTCACATTTTGCACCAGGAGAGCCTGAAGAGATCAGATGATGAAAAGGATGATGGGAATCTCTTCTAGTTTCTTGCAGAGGACTAGTTAAAGATGCTTCTAAACGGAGGGAGGAAAACCCCAAGTGACTTTCCTTTTGTTCTTTTTATTTTGTTCTTTATCTTAAGTTGCTGGTGGTCGACCAATAAGGGCCTATTTTTTATTGTGTTTTATAACTCTGTTAGCCGTAAGAATGACCATAGTTTTTTTTATGATAATGTTAGGATTTCTTGGAACATTACTGTTACTAGTGTTCACAAACTGGTTACCAATTTCATTGTGAAGTTGGGGCCTGTTCGTGATCATAGGCTGGTTACCAATTTCATGGTGAAGTTGGGGCCTGTGGTCACTAGTTTTTTTTTTTTAATTTTAAAGAAGGGGATAGGCTGAGGGTGTGTTGCTGATGGTTATGTGCTAGTAGTCTGGCACTTCTCGTACTGGCTATGTTTGTTATTTTGGGTCAGCCCCCTCATTTTGGCTACTTTTTAATCAAAAAAATTAAACACAATCTCATCTTCACTCTTTTTAGATTCATCATCAAACACACCTTCATCAACAACATAATAAAAATTCTTATTATATTTAGACTTGAATTTCTTAGGCTTGTAATTATTCTCTCTATCAGGACATCTTGAAGCAATATGAAAAATCTTAATACATGCAAGACACTTTGAAGACAACTTTCCTTGATACTTACCAGATCCCTCCGGTAGTCTCTTTGAAGTTAGGGATTCAAGCTCTCTTTCTTCTTTCTCAATTTTTTCCCATTCCTTAGCATATATACCAAGCTTAGATGAACTTTCTCCATAATTGTGTCTTTTCTTATCCTTAGAAATAGTAGCTTTAAATGTAGTTTCAACTTTACGGAAGATTATCACCAAATTCTATCATTTCAAAAGTACATAACTTACCAACGAATGTATCTCTTTTCACAGTAGTGATAGTTTTTATTTATTTAATAGCAACAACTTTATGATTGTAAGTAGGAGGAAAGGATCTCAAGATTTTAGAAACAATCTCACTCTCATCCAAGGTTCTACCAACGCATGTGATTCCACAAACAAGTTCAGTGATCTTAGCCACATAAGTAGTAATGTTCTTGTCTTCTCTCATCCTTAATGATTCATATTTTCCTTTTAGACTTTGAAGCTTGGATTTCTTCACATATTCATCTCCTTCATATAATGTCTCTAAATTTGTTCATACTTCATGTGTAGTCTCCAATCCTAAAATGTTTGTATATCCAGCATCTGATAAGGCACTCTTCAAAGCTTCTTTTGCTAACATATTACACTCAAATTATTTATTTTCATTAACAGTCACAGTAGATAGATCAACACAAGACTTGTAATCTTTCTTTGTAACAACCCAATGTTCTTCACTAAGACATCTCAAGTGTGTAATCATCCAGTCCTTCCATATAGGATATTTTTTCCATCAAATATTGAACTCTCCTTCTTAAAGGTTGACATCCCAAATCTCCTCAAGTGGTTAAGCTTTCCAAAGAGGACACTAGCTATGATACCAATTGTTATAATAAATGTAGCACACAAAATTGAGAGGGGGGGGGGTGAATTAGTTGTATCAAAAAATCAAGACCTTTAACCAAATTACCAACTTAATCTCATATCTAAAAGATAAATATGAATGTATGAATATAACACATTAATCAACACATAACACCAAGATTTTTGATGTGGGAACCCTGTTAGGGGAAAAACCACGGTGGGGATCAAACCCACAAGATGATTGTACTCTGTAAAAAGCACTATACCATGTTAGGAGTGTTACAAAGGGGAACACACATGCATTCAGGCACAATTCTTAGAGCTAACGACTCAAATACAACAAGGATCTCAATCCCAAAGAAGACTCACTACCTTATCACAATCTTTGATCTCAAAACATAGAGGACATACTCTCCAAGCTCACAAACTGACAAACAACATCTCTGATATGCAAAAATAGTTCTAATGAATTATAACAAATCTCTGCCTCAATTGCAAATTCCACTCATACCTCTTCTCTCAAAAACTCATGCTTTCTACAATACCTTCGGAATTACAAATGATTACATACTTATACACATTATATCAATTTATCTCAACTAGGTTGGAGAGGGACCTAATTACAAAACATTAATTCAATACAACTCAATACTCAATACGATCCATTGAATGTCAGTTAAGACATAGAAATGACTCGTAGAAACAACCTCAAACACACTCTAGATCCATAAATCATGCCACAATCCATCACAACACGCTACGCCACCAAGTCGGCCAAGAACAACAATATGTTACCTGAGGAATATTCAATTCTGATCATATAACCCAATGTGATCCACCAACATGAATAGGACATGATCAAGAAATATCAACAAGAAACATGAAATACCGTGACATCAATAGGAACATCTTTCTCTCATGAATCAAACTCATCTCTACACTATTCATCGGGAACATTAAACCATAACCAATTTCTTATAAGAAAAATATCTTTCCAGGATCCAAAGTATGAACCATTCAAACTGAGGACACAAATCCATGTCTTGAACTCACCACTAGGTTGCAACAAAGAATATTTCCAAACTTAACCACACTGATCCAAATACTGAAAAAATTATCACTGATAGAATAATCAAAATAGAAGTCTCTGATAAATCTGTCATAAATCTCTAAAATCATCATGTGATCCTCTTCCACTTGAACTGAATCAAGTATCAACATCCATGAACACATTACTATATTTGCAACATATGATATTCAATACAGTAGCCATACCACATAAATCATCTTACTGAACTAACCAGGATGACTGTCTCCAATAGTTGTTTGGTCCATGAGAAGGATTGTTAAAAGGAGGAGAGAGAAAGTTAGGGTTACTACTAAGATTGAGGTTAAGTTTGATGAGGTATGTACACCTGTGAATGATTTGACTAAGATTGTAGAGGATAAGGTAGATATGGTTATGGGTGAATTATATTATTTATTGATTGGATCTAATGAGACAGTTGAGGAATGCATTTTTATTGAGGAGGATAGTGAGATTGTTGATATTGAAGAGGTTGATGGTCCTAAAGTTGGAATTAAGATTCCATTGGTTGAATATGATAACCTTGTTGGGGTCATTTTTGAGTTTGATGTTGTTTGCAGTAGGGATGTTACTATTGATAATATTAGTGAGTATGGGAGGGCTTGTGATAAGACTCTTAGTTGTGACTATGTGCATGGTGTTGATGGAGAGTTGCAGAAGTAGTTGTTTCAGTTAGAGGTTGATTTGTTGCAGAGATTACCTAGAGGGTGTGAGAGAGGAGACATGTGGTTCTTTTCTGATGTTGATACTAATCAGATTGATTGTGTGAAAGAGGATGTTGTCTCTTTTGTTGGAGTGTAGGTGTGGAAAGAGGGATTGCATTTCCTTGATAGAGATGAGTACTTGAGCATGATGATGGATATGTTGAGAGTGAAGATAAAGACATAATTGATGGTGATAAAGATAGATGAAGGATAAGGGTGGTGTATTCAGTGATGTCCTTGATTTCTTGATTGTTGATGGACTAGTGACAGAGGGTGTTCATATGTGTGATGAGTATGGGAATGAGTGGTTGAGATTGATAAGTGGGTTTGTGAAGAAGAGTGCAGATCTTGAGTTTAGTTTTGTGGTTGATTTGTTTGGTTCTTCCTATAGATTCTTTGGTTGGTTTGTTTTTGTGCAGAGGTTGGGGATATCAGATCAGAGGAGACAAAGAGTTTGCGTGTATTGGTTCATATTCTTAACCATGAGGGTTGGGAAGCCTAAGGTTAAAATTAAATCTTTTATCCAGTTGTGGATTTCTTCTACAGTTGCAAAGTGAGAGGCCCACTTTTTATTAACCTCAGGTGTGTGATACAAGAGCATCTTGGGATCTTGGCAATCTTTCATATACCAAAAATATTTCCATTCTTGTTTGTTTGTTGTTCTGTTCCACTTGGGTAGGTTTGGTGTTTTAGGTGGTGGTCACTCCAGTTGACTTATTATCTCATGTGATCTTATGGGTTTGTTCTAGACATCTTGGGGAGAATTTTTCTATGATCACATCATGTTTTGTTCTTTTTTGGACAAGATATCTTAAGGTTGGTCTGGTCCCATTTTGTGCTTAAGTTTCCCAGCTGGTCCTATTGTTTTCTGATCATTTGTTGATCTTCCATTGGGAATCTCCATGTGCTATCATGCCAAATCATTATTATGGTTGAGGCTGATGTTATTGTATGATCGCATCACTTATCTCTTGCATTGAAGGTTGTACCTAATGGTTTTGGGTCCTGACCTAATTGTGTAACACATTTTCTTCTTCCTGGAGGATGTGATCTTTTTTGGTAGACTTGTGTCTTGTGTTCTTATATATATTTGTAGTCTTAGGGTCTTTAGAGGGGGATATTTTTTAGTAGGTATATTCAAGAGGTTAGCATCCAATATGGATCTATTTTTTTGGTTGTAATTTGGCATGTGTGCTTTAGAATGTAACCTGGCATGTGGTTGGGCATGTATGCTGTAAATCTTGATCAGATGATAATATGAAGGCCTACATGGCATGTTTTTTTTCATTTCTGAGTTGTTTATGAACTATTGTGGATTGTTTTCATTGTGTTGACTCTTACTGCATGATTGGACTCTCTCCATTGGGGAAACCCTTTCCATAACTACGTTAATCATCTTGTTCTAAAATATACTCAAGGGTGAGGTATATATTAGGAGAAGGATCAACATCATTCCTCAAGGCCTCATCCCTTGGAGGGATATCTTTGAGATAAATGTTAATAGTTTATTTTTTCACAAAATGTCCTCATGGGTGAGACCAATTCAGGAGAGGATAAATCATAGATATGGATGAAAGGAAGAGCTAAGTTATCATCATATGAATAAAAGAGAACATCATGAACATCTTAGATAAAACTTGAAATTGAAATAGAAAAAGAAGACAACAACTCCATTCATAAAATGTACTATGATCAAACAAGATACTCATAAATGATATATTTTAAAATGTGTATCAATTAAAAGCATATAAATCATATCTAAAAATGGAAATTAGAAGTTTGTAAAATTTAAGTAGTGTTAGGTTCGCCAAAATGTAATGTAGGGAAAGGGGAATAGTCCAAATTAGTGTCCTGGACTAGGACCAAACCCTCTTTCACTAAACATTAGAATATAAATAATAAAAGGGACAGTTGTGCCTAAGTTTACTTTTACTTGGAAAGAGTCAAGCAATTGCCCTTTTTTCCTTTAGGGTTCTATTGCTTTGTCATAAAAGATTATTTAAGGTATCAAATGTAAAAAAATAGGTCTCAAATAATTTGAATGAGAATAGATAAATAATTTAATAAAATAATTTGGAATCTAAGATCTACTAATAAAAATGGATCTAAAATTAAAATACAAAGGTGCACTTGTGACTATAAGTTGATCCATGATTGGTCGAATGTTGTAAATAGGTGCCTTAGTCCCAATCAAATCTAAATTGAAATTTGGAATCAGATCCTGTATCAATAGCTTCTACAACCTTTCTCTAGAAAATTTTGGACAAAATCTGCTAGACTATGGTGCTAGGAGCCCTATTCCAGGAGGAATATGGTGTTAGGCACCCTAGTCGCTAGGATAGTGATACTAACCATGAATGTCCTAGTGTTTTAATCTTCAAAGAAATTTTGTGTCTTGACGCTTCAACCTTTGAGATATACAACTTTCACCAATCACCTATATTTGGACCTACACAAGAGAGAGGAAATGGTGTTTGTTTTTTATAGGGGCTTGTAATATTCAAGACCCAAGTTTGGAATCAACCAAACAACAATGATGACATGAAAAGGAAATCTTAGGTCTTAAGTAATTTCTTGAATTGAAAATATTATACCATTGATTGGTGATGCAATGCTCTTAGGATAAGTTCTCTAAATGTTGTTGCAATAACATGATAAGTCAACACAAAATACACCAAAAAATCATAATCAAAGATGCATTGCTTTATCTTGATGCCTCTTGGATTAGATCTACTCTTGAGAAATACTTTCTCTTGAGAGGAACTTGTAGATGTGTTGTGAATGTGAAGTAAAATGAATTAGAGGAGGTTCTTTATATAGGGCCCTCAAGGTAATTTTTCATTAAGGTCAACCTACAACTGTTATATCCCAATTACAAGGCTATATTTTGGAATCTTAAGGTTGTTAGTAATAACTGAAGGGGGGGGGGGGGGGGGAATCAGNGGGGGGGGGGTGAATCAGTGGCCTCAAAAATTTATCCTTCAAACTTTAACCACTAATCAATAAACCTTAGATTATTATGTCCCTACAAGATGCATGCCATGAAATACTAATAATGATTAACTGTCTGTCAATTTTCTCTGTTAATCCTTATTCTTTCTTGATTACCGATAAGTAGTATAACTATTTACCAAAACTCAGTAAATAAGTAGAGTATACCGATATATCCAGAATGAATTATGTAAGATAAAAAATAGTAAAGAAATGAATCATAGACACATAACACATGGATTTTAATGTGGAAACCCTATCAAGGGAAAAACCACTGGGACCCGTACCCCAAATTTTCACTCTTCTGAAGTGAGCCCTGTTAAGAGCCAAGCCTGTTAAAGGTTACAAACACACTGTTAGGTGTGACCTTGTTAGAGGATTTTATACATAGAGGTTTTCACTTAGTATCGGGCATCTAATGCTGCCATCCTTGAATCAGCCTCTCTCTTAGACTGTCAATAGGCATCGGGCATATCCAATGCTACTTTCATGAATCAACCTTTTTTCCACTCCTTGAGATGTACCTCAATATATAGAATACTGTTAAGTCCTGCTTGGTTAAGAGACTTGATGCTTCAATGGTTAAATTGAAACACTATGACCTGTTCATATTGCAACTTTGAATTGCATATTTTCATATCTATTTAAGTGCATTACCTCTTTGACCAATATGTCAATTCAATCCTTTGTGCTCCATATTTTCTACTCTGTGATGTTGTGCTCACTGTTCGTCGATGTCTACAGAATTCCTTAGCTCTCCTTCAGCTTGATTGATCAGGACTGTATGAAGTAGTTCTTCATCAGTTTCTCTTCAGCATCCTCTTTTATTCACTCCCCTTAATCTCATTCGTAAATGAATTAAGCTTGTCTCTTATATAGACATGATATTTACTATTTCTTGATTCTTGATTCTTGGCGTGAAAAACAATCCAGCCAATTAGATTTAAAGCATAACTCCTGATTTGTCTCGTAGATATCTTCTTGCCAACTTTACAAATCAACTTTAAATCAATCACTTATCTCTGGTTGAATAAAACAAAGTAAACAACCAGTTAAGTCCTTATTTAGCTCTTCCAGCTAGATATTTTGTCATTTTCTAAACTCTCTATTCCGTCGGTCACCTTTGCAGTTAGTTGTCAGTGATAACTAACAGTTCCATCGGTGAGACTCCAGTCAGCTTCTTGATCTCCATCCATCGGGAAACACTGTATTTTATTCCACTGGGTTACTCTTTTCTTTGCTCGTCGGGCATTCTGTGGTTTTTCTTTGTCAGGCAACACTATCCTTCCTATCGTCGGGTAACACTGTGACTGTTCCTCTTTGCTTTTACTGATGGTGTGCACTCCATCGGTGTTGTTTGTCACTTAGTGAATACATGACTTTTATGTATTTCTGAAAGCACAACCTTGGTTCCTTTGGTTCTCTGAAGTCTTTGGCTTTATGTATATGACCGTACAGATGATATCAAGTTGACATCAATGACAATACAAATCATTAATTGATTTAATGCCTTGCATTATCTTCAACTTAACATTATCAAACATTTAATCAGTTACATGTCATCAATCTCTCCCTTTGGCATTGATGGCAACATACTATATTACCACACTATACTATTTCTAATACAATATGAAATACAATAGTTGACTTTCATCAAACTACCAATCTTTTTGTTTTGATAACCGATAAATGTCTGACCCTCGGTAAGCTCTGTTTAGCTTAGATTTTATTCTTGTAGCTCTCTTTATTCTCATGTGTTGAGTTATTTCCTTGTGTCAATTTTTCTCCCTTTGTTGTTCTTTCCTTTTGATGTCTTTCTCTCTTGTCTGCAACTCTACCTTTGTATAATATTTCCATACAATTTCTCTCCCTAAGAATATAATCTCTCCCTGTTGGAGTAATGTGCTAATAGATACTTTTTCTCCTTTTTCCAAAAGGATGTGATAATATGGATATTTTCTCTCCCTTTGACAACAATTCCAAACATGTATTTTACTGGTATCTGACATTAATGTCTAGCAATATTTTGTTTCCATCCATAATATATTCCTTGAATTTCCCTTCTCCATCAGCAATATGTAAATATGCTTTGGTGCTCGGTGCTGATATATACTTGTTTGTATATAGATGTAGCTTTGAAGTTCATCTCTTCGCTTGCATCAATCATGAATGATATTCTGATAATATGTAGGTTGATGCAACCTTCAGTCATTTTACTGACCAGTAGACAAGGGTTTCTTTCTCAAGTACTCAAATGCATCCTTGGGCAGTGGCTTGGTGAAGATATCGGCCAACTGTTCTTTTGATTGCACATACTCGAGTATCACCTCTTTTTCCTAAACTTTTTCTCTTAAATAATGATACTTGATGGAAATATGCTTTGTTTTAGCATGCATGAATGGATTTTTGGAAATGTTAATTGCACTTGTATTATCACAATAGATAATTACTGGTTCTAGGATCTTCATATGCATGCCTTCCAGTAACTGTTTGATCCATGCAATGTTTGAGCAATTTGCAGTAGCAGTAACATACTCTGCTTCTGCAGTAGATTGTGAGATGTATCCTTGTTTCTTGCTGATCCATGTGACAAGACTGTCACCCATGAAGAATTCTCCTCCATTTGTGCTCTTCTGGTCATCAATATTTCTCACCCAATCACCATTGGTAAAGACCCAAAGTTCAAATTTGTCTTCTCTTCTATACCATAAGCCATATTCCTTAGTATTCTTTAGATATCTTAAAATTGTTTTCACAACAGTCATATGTGATTCCCTGGGGTTAGTAGAAAATCTAGCAACAATTCATACTACATGTGCAATATCTGGTCTTGTGTGTACAACATACATGAGTTTTCCAATCATTGATCTGTACAAAGTCTGATTTACCTCTATTTTCTTGTCCTCCTTTGTCAACTTACATCCAGTAGCCATCGGTGTTCCAACTGGTTTGGATTCTTCCATCTTGAATATTTTTAGGACCTCTTTAATGTATTTGGACTGTGTAATGAAAATACTTTCACATTGTTGCATGATCTGTAGACCAAGAAAAAACTTTATCTCTCCAAACATAGACATCTCAAACTCTTTGCTCATCTCATTAGAAAATGATTTGTGTAGCATACCATTACATCCAAATATGATGTCATCAACAAATATTTCAGCAATCAAAGTGTTAGCATCAGTATCTTCCTTCAAATAAAGATTACTATTTTCACTAGTCCTTACAAATCCAATACTTATAAGATATGAATGAAGTCTTTCATACTAGGCTCTAGGAGCTTGTTTTAATCCATACAAGGATTTATGAAGTCTACATACCATGTTTCTCTTATCTGGATCTACAAACCCTTATGGTTTTTCAATGTATACCTCTTCTTCAAGTATTCCATTCAGGAATGCAGACTTGACATCCATTTGATATACCTTAAATCCTTTATATGCAGCATAAGCAAGTAGTATTCTTACACCTTCTAGCCTAGCAGCAGGTGAAAAGGTTTCTCCACAGTCAATACCTTCCTCTTTTGCATACCCCTTGCATTCTAGTCTTGCTTTGTTTCTTGTGACTTCTCCATTCTCATTCAGCTTATTCCTGAATATCCATTTTGTATCGATGACATTCTGGTCATCTGGTCTTGGCACAAGTGAACATGTCTTGTTCTTTTCAATCTGCTCAATCTCATCATTCATAGCACTTATCCATTCTTCATTATCAAGTACAGCATTGATATATTTTGGCTCAAACTCACAAATTAAACAATTTGAGTTTAAGGACTTACTTCTTGTTCTTGTACCAGCTTTCTTATCTCCTATGATATGGATCTCTGGATGGTTCCTTCTTACATATCTTGCAAGTACA
>MU225292.1:377921-415249 GCA_018584345.1 Thuja plicata | reverse complement strand
AACTGTTTTATCTATTTAATTTAATATTGTTTTATTTGAATTCAATTGTTTTATTTCCCTTTAAAGCACAATTAATTCACAGTTTCTATTTCTGAATAGAAGAAAGCTTTTTGAGAGAATATCCAATCAATTAAATAAATATGACCTCATAATTGATTTTTCTCAATTATCTGAATATTAAATTCCAATATTTGAAAGGAGGATATTTATTTAATAATTAAATATTATTTAATTCCTTTTTATGTGTCTCAGCTAAAGATGGTGAATTTAATTTAATTAAAGTGCTAGGACTTTATTAATTAAATTAATTCGATCATAGGATTTGTTTAGCCAAATAGGTATTTAGGAATTAAATATGATGTATGATTAATACAGATTTAGGATTTTCTGCATTTGACACTCAGGTCGAGTAGAGTCAGTGAAAACTCATAATTTGCCTAGTTCAATAGGACTTTGATGATTTAGAAGAATGACAAATGCAACAAAATTGGTTAGAGTTGCAAGATGCCAATTTTGGGGTGTTACAATAGTCTAGTGTCATGGTTAAGTATGAAATAGAATTCAATGTCCTTGTCTACTATAGAAGTAGAATATATTGCAACAACTTATTGTTGCACTCATGTGTTATGCATGAAGCATAATCTGAAGGACATGAAGGTAGAATTCGATGAACCTATTATTGTTGTTTGTGATAATACAAATGTTATCAACATCTCAAAGAATATTATCATATATTAAAAAACAAATCACATTGAAATCAAGAATCATTTCCTAAGAGAGAAGGTTATAGATAAAGAAGTTGACTTGGAGTGTGTTGGGACTAAGGAATAGATTGTAGGTATATTTACAAAAAATCTTCCTAAAGGTACTTTGAGTATCTCCAGAAGAAGTTGGGAGTAGTTTATCCCTCCTCTTGAATTAAGAAGAAGAAAATGTTGAGTGGGGGTGTTGATTACCTGATAAAAGAAGGCTTGTTGGTCTTGTAGAGTATTTTAGGAGTTCCTTAAATACAAAATAAGAGACATTTGGGAAGTTAGTTTGTGAATGGACTCAAGGGGACTCTATTCAGAATGGAATCTATGTAGAAGAAGTGCATGTTTAGGGTTATAGAAGGTAAAAAAATTTACGTTTTCCATCAATTTCAAAGGGGGATAAATAAATTCAAAATGCCAATAATTCTATGAAAGGGAGTGGAACTCAAGGTGTTTCAGTTGTTTCAGACATGGGGAGTCCTCGGTCCTAACATATTAGATTTGTATTGATGTTCTAGAAATATTTTTTTTTGTTTTTCATCAATGAAAAATAGGAATATTGTTAAATATTTTGTCATTGATTTCAAAGGAGTGACAACAAAAATAGTGTCAAGAAAATTCAGCAAGTTGTAGTATTTGGAGGAAGGTAAAGTTACTAGTCATGTCATGTCAAATCTGCATTTCTATATATTTGGGATCTGTCCTACAATTTGAAGGGGGAATATATCTACACATATTTTTTCATTTTTGGGCGTTTATATATAGAAGCTATGTGTAACTACAACCACTTTTAAATTAGTAGTTCAGTATCATGATATCAATGAATATATCAGTTTGTTATTTTGACTTGATGTGACAAAAAATTATCATGTATGCTCTCTTGAGATAGCAAGAAGATGACCTCTAAGACCAAGTAAGGCTATGTTGGGATCTTGTAGCATGCTCTATCCTCTAGAAAAGCATTTGGGTTATTGGACCTAGACTTGTGTATATTGTTATAATGTCTTAGGGTTAGAATATGAATGTAATTATTATTGTGATGCATATATATGAGACTCTAGGATCTATCCCAGAATGTGGGAATGTGATGGATGTATGCTTCATCAATAAATATTTAATCATTTGAGAGTGTGAGAATGCGAGCAATGCGATGTGAGTTACATTCTCAATTATTGCAAGGCTTATTGAAAGATCATTTTCTATGCAGGAGAGTTTGTCAAAGGTTAATTAGTTTGAATGAAATTGAAGGTCCTCGATTCATATCATAATTAATATTGAGCTTGAAGTACTTGTTTCTAAGTTGTTTCTAGAGGGAATTGGTTCATCTAGAGGGTTGATGCTCACAAAGACAATAGGGGATTAATGTCTTTGGTAGGTTGGTTCCTACTTCATGATTGTAAGTGATTCATTATTCTGTGAGGCTAGATTTGGGTAGTAGTTCTAGAAAAATATTCTCATCGTAGTTTTTTCCATCTTGGGTTTTCATTTACATTTGGTGTTCATGTGTGTTCATGTATATTTTATGTGTTGTTTATTTGTTTCATCTTAATAAGTTTGTTAGAGTTGCTTTAATTTTTTATGGCACATGCTTGGAGAAAGTTATTAAGGTTAATTAATGTATCAAGTAAAAATTTTCATACGCTAATTCATCCCCCGCCCCCAAAGTATATTGTGTGGCCTATAGGAAATAACTTTCCTAACAAGGAAATATATAGAATGGCACCTATGGATGATAAAGTGTTCAATAAAAAAGAGTGTGATAACTATTGACAAAGGATATAATTAGAGAGAGTTTGAACCAATGTATAGTACCTACAATACTATCTTCAAATAAGGATAGAGAATTGAGGAATATTACCAATTTAGTCCATCCAAAAAATCACAATAAAGTATAAATTTCCATTTCCAAGGATGGGTGATATCACAAATTTATTGACTATAGAAAAATACTTCCCAAACGTAAACTTGAGGTGTGGGTATCACCAAATCAAGAGGAAAGAAGGATTCTATGGAAGATTTCTTTCAAGACAAAGGAATGATAGTGTAAGTGGTTGGTAATGGTATTCATATTAACAAATGCATCAATCACTTTCATGAGGCTCATGAATGAAGTATTGAAGGAAATTTTAGCTATATTATTTCTTTATGGATGAGGTTGGTGGAAGAGTAATTAATATAAAATATAATCAAGCACTTTATAGTGGAATAAACATTGTAAATAACACGTAACCACTCACATTAAATATTTGTAAAAGATACAATCATTTATGGATAAGCCTACATGGATAAATTTGAATGGATAAAGGGCAGATTGGATCACTATATTTTGGCTTTAAGTCAAGTCATAAACAACCAAATATATAGAATCTTATTTTTTTGAGATATAAAAATTCATTCAAATATATATTGTGACCCATTTGGGTTTCCATATAAATATAATTCCAAGAGAGTATCTGGGTCAAACTTTATTTAGTTTTATTTAAAGAATTCCTACTTGAACTAACCTATGGGAGGAGATAATTTATGCTTACTGAATGAACCTCAAATGATGGAAAATAAGATGAGTAGTTAGTAAAATGATTATGATAAAAGTAGAAATCTCAAGTATTCCAATTTATATGTTGTCTATCTACAGGTAATAAAGAAGATGATGATAAAGTTGGATGTGATAATGAATACCTTGGCGATTCTAGTTTATATTATGTCTATTTATATAGCTAACCAAGAAGATGATAATGAAGTTGGATGAAAAAACAAAGCATTTTTTCTAAGAATAATCAAATAAGATTAAACACATATATTGTTCATGAGCCCAAAAGAGATGGAGAAGTTGGGATCACTCCTTGACAAAAATAAGATAGGAGAAACTTTGGTTTGGAATATGTAGTATAATGTAGAGGCTTTGTGAAAGAAAATTTAGTGCAAATATATATTTAGAATCCATAAATCGTTTTATAATTTCATCAATTTCAAACCTCTTAATAGATCCCAAGTATGGAATTTCTATGACTTAAGTGTTTCCCACTTATAATTGACCACCTTTCTTGGGTAATTAATAATGGAAAAAGTATAACATTTTGGTTAGATTTATGGAATGCATATTCTCCCCTCACAAATTTCTATATTAATGAATGTAAGGAAACCATGAAGAAAATATAGATAGAAAGAGAAAATACATGACATTAGCAAATAAAACTAATGAAAATATTTCAACACATTTCTACTTTAGCATAATATCACAAGGAAATTAGTAGAAGAGATCAAGAACTATAGGGTCATAATTTACTAAATAAAACAATGAATAATATGGAGTAAATAAAGATCAAGAATATACTTTGTCAAAATGAGCTATAAGTCCCTTGGAGTTTCACATTCTAAAAATTATTAACCTTTCAAACTATGTTAGGAGTCAAATTGCCTTCTAAAAGTAGGATCTTTTCTCAGATGACAATACATAAAAGAATATTAATGAGTGATATATTTCAATAACTGAAAATTGAAGGGCCATCCTTCTACCCTTTACGTTTAACTATGGAAGAAATGATAGATTACTTATTTTGTCAATTATAAATATTCTATATAATGTTGGGAATGGCACTACAGTAAACTAGTTTAGTCCTCAATATTGGACTACTCACTCTCTTCAATAGATGGTCATGTCTCCACACAAACATCAAATGAGATAATTTATGGCATGTTAGACCCTCAACAGTTGGTGCAAAATATATAAAAATAAAATAATAGGTTAATTTTTAATAAATAATAGATACATATGGAAGATTTAATTAAATTATAAGTTCAAATAAGTGAGATCTCCACAATATATAGAATGGAGACTTCTTGATCTAGAACTTTCTCACATTGGGATAACAACATGATGAATAAGTGTAATGCACTAAAATCTACCCCGAGTTATGTCTACAACAAGGGTTTAGAAACCTCTAAGAAACTAAGGAAACATATTAAATGGAGAGTTCTATCTATTAGTCAATTGAAACTTAATTTTGATGGCACTTTGAGATATTGTAATCCAAGCATAACTAGAGTGCAGTTTATCATCTAATATAAAATTTGGAAGATCGTTTGAACATTATAAAAAAGAATCTAGCAAAATCTATTTACATTGAAATTGAAACACTCACACGCATAATATTGTGTGCAATAAAAGGATCATATGAATAATATTGTGTGCAATAAAAGGATCATCGATTGAAAACTCAAAAAAATTGTGATCTTCTCTCTAATATCCTACAAAAGTGCTCCATAAATCATGTATATAGGAATTCAAATTTTTTCAAAAATTCATTGGCATTCATGTGACTAACCTAAGGGAAGAAAATATATTTTAGACCACAAGGGTGATCTTAGTCTTACCAGTGATATTCAATAGAGATATTTATAAAATTGAGCATGTATATTTTAAGGGATAAGTATCAATAATAATGAGAATGGTGATGTGAACCATTGTGATTCGAGTGGAAATATCCACCATATGATATCTCAACTGTTATGGTAAATCGATGTTGTGTATTAAACAGAGGAGATGAAAGATCCTTATATAGATTTACAAAGATGATGTTTCTAAAATAAATAATCGTGAACTAAAGACACAAATAGAAACTACCTAATAAACTAAAGATTAACTAAGATGACCATTAAAGAAATATATAATTTTCTAATACCGTCCCTTAATGGTCATCGTATAACTGTTGTCTTTTGGTCACAAATTCTTCAGAACATTTTTTTGTTGTCGAGACCCTCCCTGGATCTGCAAAATTTTAATAACCAAGAAACCATCCAATCTGATGTTGGGTAACAAAGGTATTACTCCATGTACCCAGAGACATTGAGATGAAACTCAAACCATTATTTTGAGGAAAATCTTCAAACCCTTTTGTAGATGAGAACTACGCCCCAAAACATACTACAAGATGATTCACATAGAACTTTTGTAGATGAGCACTACGACTCAAAATAGATTGCAAGAAGCCACAATTTTTGTGGAAAAATCGGCAAAACCTCCAAATTTTTACAGAAGAGTATGACACCCCTGAACAGATAACAAAACTTCATAATAATTTAGGAAAAATCGCCAAACCCAATATTACAAATCATCATTTTTTTTTTTGGAAAAATTAGTAAAAGCACAAAGAAATCCCACACAACTTTCGCGATTTTTTGAAGTGAAAATTGGATCAAAACCAAACATGACTTTTGAGATGAAAAACTGATCAAAAACCTATAAATATTTTTTTTTATGAAAATAAATTATAAAACCCATAAATACTGCAAAATCCTAGCCACCCAAAAAAAGTTATCTATTGAGATATTGAATGTCAGTGCTCAAATCTTGAGAAGCCCTTCGCATAGGAGAAAACAGATAGAAGGAACTCAACACGGAGATCGTGAAAAAGGTCTGAAAGGTCGCCAAAAACCCCCAAAAAAAGCCATCGCAAGCTGCAAGGAGATGCATAGCTTCAAAAGCCCGCCTTCTGAATGCGACTGAGGTGGCCATAGAAAGGAAATGTGTGTCAATAGACGGCACAAAATGTTGTCGTGAGTGAAAACGCGACACGTCATGCGGGTTCTAAACAGAATGTCTGTCGTTAAATATATATTAATGGCTATAGAACAATCGTTTAAATATGAAATGAAGAATTATTATTATTATTATTAATATTGGTAATTGTGAATGTAAGGAAGAGAATGTGTTATAGTAGTTGAGAAGCCCATTCTACAAAAAGTGTCATTGTAACAATTATAGATCTTAATATTCTAATTAGATCTTAATATTCTAATTAATATGCATATTCAGATGATTTTTTTGTTTGATAAATATTTTCTCAATATCATCTATTTGTTATGGAGAAAGATTTGTAATAAAATTGTGGTTGTTATTTTTGTGTTGAATTTATTTAAGTAGTGATTATGGTCATTTTTAATGTGATTAAAAAAAAGGACTCCAAGTTATTGTTGGAGTCTTTGAAATTGTTGTATTAGGAAGTACTAGATTTTTTTAGTTCGTACATATAACTATTGAGAGTAGGGATAGCATTGTGCAATAGAAGATTGTAAGATGTTGTTGGAAGTGAAATTTAACTTTACTCTTTTAGCAATATGTGAATAAACCCATGAATTGATTGAGGGCTTTTTGTTCTAGTTGCATTACAATCATAGGGGGCTACACAAACTTACCATTGTAATACTAGGAGGCCATGTAATATTATTTTTTATATATTTAATATAATGGAGTTTTCCATTAAACAACATCTTTCTTATCAAATCAATTTATTGTGATATCTTCTCTATATACATCTCTTTCTCATGTATATGTCCTTTTATCCCACTTTTCCTTATATAGTCTCTTGATGTCTTTTAATGTTGCCTTTTCATTATATTCTATGGTAATAACTCTTAGTTATCTTTCATGAATTTACCTTTTCTTTATGATAGTATACATATTATATCTTATTTAAGCATTCTAAGGTGTGTTTAAGGCTATTTAAGGGGTATATGACCTATATGGGTCTAGAAATTACTTTGATGATATTTGTGGAAGATGCAAAATATTATACAACCTCTTATATATCTTCACTAAATTTCTAATACTCTTGTTTTGTATCATAAGGATTATAGTGTAGTGTGTGGTAGCACATGACATTCTTTACAATCCTAGCTCTCTTTGTATAGTACCACAAACCCTTTATAGTATAGGGTAATATCATATAAAGTAGTATTGTACCATATGTCATACCACTAGAATCCACCAACATAAACTATCTCTTGGTTTAAACCATCCCTCAAGGTGCACCTTTTGTTTTGTTGACTTCTTCCCTATAAAATTTACAAAACGTACTCTTTGTTCTCCTCCATTCTATTATGTTTTATTTTCATGTTTTTGTTGGAGATTTACTTCTGGCAGCTAGTTGATTGTATGTTTGTCATTGATGACAACATATAATATACAACAGTGTTCTGTATGTACTTATCAAAATAATGTTATCAAGCCTTGCGCAGTTATATTAATGTTGTAGACATGTTGCTTATGTTTTGTTCATACACGCAGACTCAGATATGAAGTTTCAGTTGTGTTGTGTAATTTTGTTAGCGGCAGTTACAGTTTCTGAAGTTCGTCTGTACAGAGCCGACGTATTTCATTTGTTCTTGAGTTGCACCTATCTTCGGGATATGCATGTGTATATTCAAGTTTAGTTATGAGTTGAAGATAGTAATCTAAAGGCGCCAAACGTGTTTCAACAAGATTGCAATGTTAGAGTTAATTTTGTGAGGCCAACTTTGTGAAGCGTCGCGTCTATTCAGTTTATATTGCGCGGTTGTAATTATGCTTGTGTGGTTAGTTAAGCCGACAAGGATGTTATGAAGAGTTGCCTAACAGGTCCCATGATCTCATACTTTGAGGAAGATACTTATAGTAGTTCATTTATGGAACGCTAAGTGTGAATGATAAGATAAGAGACATAAAATGAACAGAGCAGAATATCAGTTGTGTTTCATTCATCAAGGATCTATATGAAGAAGAAGTAAAAGATTACAATACATTGGAACTGATCAAGACAGCAGGTCTACTCTACAGTTCATCATCAGATATAGTGCATATCTGTTCTACAGAAGGTTGTAGCCTTCACCATTGAAGCAGTGAGCTTTTGGATAGTGAGCCCTCACCCTTAACATGGTTATTTGTAAAAGACTCCTAACAAGGTCAGACCCTTAACCAGGTCACTATACTTATTGCATTGTAAAGAACAACTCCTAACAGGGTCGCAAGATCTTCTAACAGGGATTATTATAAACAAGTATAGTTCATTGTGGGTGTTAATTCCCACCGGGGTTTTTACCATTTGGTTTCCCCGTAACCAAATTGTGGTGTTGTCTATTGTGTTATCTGAATGTGCATTTACTTTATTGTATTCTAGAATTAAAAGAAGAAAAGAATTTAACTAGCCGATAACTGATTCACCCCCCCTCCCCCCCCTCTCAGTTATCCTTTGGGACTATTCTAACAATTTTCAACTTTTTAAGATTATTCAACTTAGTTTTTCTATTAAATTCCTTAGTGTATTTTTAATTTTACCACTTTGATTATGTTATTTCTCCCCGTATATATATTTAGTTCATGTATTGTTAGTTGTAGACCTAATGAGAAGTAGTTTCTTTAGTTTTGGCTCAAGGATATCTTAAGATAGTGCTAAATACATTCCCTCTATGCCTACTATATCACTATTATACTTTCCCTTTTTCCAAAATATAGCTTTTAAATCCCCTAAAATTTAGTTTAGGTATTTTGATTCTAGAAATCTTCCTCCTAAGTGCATGTAAAGTTGAATTTCCTCATCTACTCCTAGTTTCCTTTTCCAAGTTTGTGTTCCCTTGTTATGTTTCTTGTATTTTGTTACTCCCATATCTTATGTAGGTTATTTCAATTTGGATTACACTGTTAATTCCAAAAGGCTTAAGTTTGATTTAAATGCATATACATAATGAAAGAAAATGTTAGTTTAGTTTTAGATTAGGTTATGCTAGTTGTTTCTAAAAGGCTTAAATTTAATTTATATTCATAGACATAATAACAAGAAATCTCGTGTTTTCTAATTTGGGTTTCATAATTCTTCTTTCACTTAGACCATTGTACAATTCAAACTTTGGTGCCACAAGGCACTGAAAACATATATGCCAAGATGTTGTAAGATAGAGGATTGTGATCTTTTCAATGATTCAAATCCTTATTAGATCTTGGTGGGAGACTTTTGAGTCAAGTTTGAACTCCACTAAGCTATTTAACGATTATTTACAAGAAGGATTGAGTAATGGTGGAGGAATGTGTGAGAATATGTGTGATGATGGAGGTGTAAATTTGATGGGATGGTATAGTGGAGGAAGTGACAATTAAAGGTGGTTGGAAAAGAGGTTAAGAAGAGATTATGAGATCAAGTTAGATATGTGAAGTAGGGGTAATAGGAACATGATTTATATATGAATCAAGATTAAGGACATAGTTAGAAATAAGTGGGAAGTGAAAGAAATGAGGTTGATGGGATGTTGAGAACGTCACGGGGGTAAAAATAAAGGAAGTAAAGTAATGGATGAGAATGTAAGTAATTGGAACTAGAAAGAGACAACATAGGAAAAATATTGTGAACATGAGAAAAATGAAATATCATTAAGAAAACTATATCTATCAATGTTTTTTTTCAATATAGTTATGTACCTCCATACCATAATGTTTCTCGTATACAAAACATGTAAAAAAAAATTGAAAAAATATAAAACTTAAAACATTTTTTTCTATTTTAATCTACATTTCTAAATTTAAAATTCATAAATGAAAATGAATCCACACCCCTAAAATAGACAAGAAAACAAATCATAATCTTTTATAAGGCCCTCAGTGTTGTGATTAATTCTAACCTTTGTTAAGGACAAAACACTAGTGACAACGACTTTGGTGTCGAGAACATCAATTTATTTCTCTCTTTTTGAGAACATAATGAAAAAAACGCATTTCCATATTGATCTTGAGGTTTTTAAAAGACATAAAAAATTTATGAAATCATGCTTTTGCTAAGAATACTTTAATTATCTTTATTTTTGTTGTTAAACATCTCATAATCTTATGATTACATAGATAGTAAGAAACCAAATGATCTAAGTGATTCATTAAGATTATATAGATATTAAGAAACCAAATGATCTGAGTGATTCATTAGAAAAACAAGAATGATCCACGATTTTGATGGGTGACCATTATACTTGATTTGTGGTCAAATCTGCTAGGGCTTTTTGTTGGCACTTTGTCCCTACAATGTCCTTAATGTATAGTTGGTTGCATGTGATAAAATCATTTTGAGTTGGTAGATAGATACTTTAAGATCTCAAATACTAATAATAATAATATATATAGCTAAAAGCATTATCAATAATAATAATATATTATTTAAAGTTTTATCTCACAAGCATCCCATGCAATAGGAGACAAAAGACTTTTTCAATAGGTGATTTTTTATTTTGTTTTTTTAATGATACGGAGGAAAAAAACAAGCATTCATGCTTTCACGTCATGTTATGTGATTATTCATCTTTTAAAATAATAAAGTGGGACCAAAATGATTTTTTCCTAAAAATTCACAAATATGTTTATTCTCGTATATCTTAGGAATTGCATATGTAAATGAGCTCAACAAATCGATAATTTATTGTTCTTTTTGCTTAAAATAGGATCTAGGTTTAAAGGGTTTATGTACAAATGTATCTTATATTAGTGTGTAGGGAGATTCGAACAATTATAACAATTGAGTTAATAGGTGCTCTTTGAAGAACCTAATTTAGTCAAAGTTGAAGAATTTTTTATAAGATTCATTACAAAAAATTCTATTCAGTTTTAAAGAGATTTATAATGGTTGGTTTACTTTAAATAATAATTGGTTATCTTTATTTGCATGTGTTTAGTTGGACAAGCACTATTAAAAATAATATTAGAATAATTTTTTAATTCATTAACAATAAGATATAGTATATATTTGTTTCAATATTATGTAAGATTTGTTTTGATCTAATGTATGTTTAAGTAATTTTTTAATATTAAAATATGAAGTGGTAATATAGATAATTAGTTATTTTCAGTAGGCAAATTTATCATGGTTAAATTTGTCCTTTCAGCTATTCTCATTTATCAACTCTCATGCCTCCACCTTCCTGTGGAAATTAGAGGGGAAAACAATAAAACGGTTAGGAATTTTTTCTGGCAAGGTTTAGAGGATAAAAAAAGGCTGGTCTTGATCGCATGGGATACTATATGTAAGCCAAAAGAGGATGATGACCTTGGCTTAAAAAATACAAGAGAACAAAGTAGAGCTCTGGGAGCCAAGCTAATTTGGAGGATGTATAGGAATCCATAATTAAAATGGGTTAAAATCCTGAGACATAAATACCTAAATTCCCAAGACCCAATCAAGGTGTTTAGAAATACCCATCCCCTGAAAGCCTTGAAAGGGTCTAGAATTTGGAATTTCATGGTGGAATGCAAGGATATCATTAAAGAGAAGTTAACTTGGAACCTTGGTGAAGGCAAGGATTTGTTATTTTGGGAAGATTCCTGGGGAGGGTATAAAGTGAAAAGTAAAATTTATAACTTTAACATTTCCAAGATCATATTGGAAGATAAATTAGGTAAGTACTTTAAGGATTACATCGAAATCTCCAATAATGATATAACCTTGGGTTAGAAATGGAAGACATTTGAGACTTTGGATATTCCTGCAGAATAAATTCAGAAGCTATCTAAAATTATCCAACAAAGACATGTCACCTTCAAAACTGGTGAGGACAAGTTGGTTTGGGATGGTTCGAAGATGAGAGAATACAACACTAAGGATGGATACAAGTTTCTCATGAAAAAACAACTTAGATAAAAAACAGAGCTCCCCCTTAGACTTTGTTGGGATGAAAATTGTCTCCCTAAAGCATGTCTCTTCACCTGGATGGCTCTACATAGGAAAATCCTTACTACTGATAGATTTACTAAAATAGGTTTTGAAGGCCCTAGTAGATGCCCCCTCTGTTGAAAAGATCAGGTAACTACATATCACATCCTCCTTAATTGTGATTACTCTAATGAATGTTGGAGGTGGTTATGTAGAAAAATGAACTTGATATATGCCCCACTAACCTAATAATACTATTCAATGCATGGCATAATACACACAAAAATAGCATCTACAACTTACTATGGACTATATGCCCCTCTATCATGATATGGTAATTATGGAAAGAGAGGAATAGGAGGATATTCAAGGAAAAGAAAATGACATGGGAGAAACTGGGTAACAAAATCAACGTAACCATCATAGAGTTAGCAAATAGTAGAATTATCTGTCAATCTTATAAAAACACCTCAATGACACATTGGGGTGAAAAAATAAGAGCAAGTTGGGAAGGTATGAAAATCCTTGCATTCATGGGGCTAGGAAATTTAGACAGTCTAAAAAAGAGACAAGAATGTGTCTGGCATCCCCCCAAGGATGGGTGGTATAAGTTAAACTTTGATGGGGCTCCAGAGGTAACCTTGGGATAGTTGGTGTTGGTTGTATAATTCATGATTATGAAAACAAAGAAATTGCATCTCTATCAAAACCCCTTGGTAACACATCCAATAATATGGTGGAACTCTCAACATTAATTGAAGGATTAAAAATTTGCAGAGACTTGAACTTAAGTAGAGTTGAAATTGAAGGTGATTTTTCCATTAATATTAATGGCCTAAGGAAAGGCACTATGCCCAATTGGAAGCTTAACTCACAACTTGCATATGCTCTAGAGATTGCCTCTTCCCTAACAAGTTGCACTTTCAACCATATTTACAGAGAAGGTAATAAGAAGGCAGACAAACTTGTCAATGATGGAGTGGATGGTATTACCTAGCAAAGTGTGATCAAGATTAGAAGCAGAGTAGGGAATTCCTAAAATTCCAAAATAAAGTTTGGGCCCACACATTTTGAAAGTGTAATTATGCCGAAGTAGAAAAAGCAAATACAATCCATCGAAAATTGCAGGGAACATATGTGATTTTTGAACTTCCATGTAATCATCAAAAATTGTAGGGAGGAAGTGTGATTTCTGAAACTTTGAAAATTGTAGGGAGGAAGTGTGATTTCCAAAACTTTATAAAATGCAGATAGGAAGTGTGATTTATGAAACTTTAGAAATTGCAGGGAAGAAATGTGATTTTTGAAACCCTGTGTATCCTTAGGAAATCACAAGGAAGAAGTACAATTTTTGAAACCCTTTGAATCCATCAAAAAAAGGAGGGAGGTACAATTTTTGAAAGGCTATGTATCCCTCAAAAATCATAGGAAGGTGGTGTGATTTATGAAAGACCATGTATCCATTAGGAATCACAGGGAAGAAGTGTGATTTTTGAAACTTAGTATATACATTGGAAATCGCAGGGAGGAAGTGTGATCTCTGAAATTCTAATGAGTGGAGCCTGGGGGATGTTAAGTACTTTCCATGTGACTAATGATTTATGAAGAAGGATGAAAATCATTCTCCAAAAATTCCCCAACAATAGGGAGGAAGTGTGATTTCTAAAACTTCAGAAAATGGAGGGAGGAAGTGTGATTTTTGAAACTTTGGAAAATGCAAATAGGAAGTGTGATTTTCAAAACTTCATAAATCGCAAGGAAGAAGTGTGATTTTCGAAACCCTGTCCATCCATAAAAAATCCTAGGGAAGGAGTGTGATTTCTCAAACCTTGTGTATCCATCATAAAATGTAGGGAGGTGGTAGGATTTTTGATAAACAGTGTATCCATCAGAAATCACAGGGAGGTGGTGCAATTTCTAAAAGACAGTGTATCCATCATAAATCACAGGGAAGAAGTGTGACTTTTGAAACTCAGTTTATACATCAAAAATCACAAGGAGGATGTGCGATCTCCAAAATTCTGAAGAGTGGAGCTTGGGGGCAGTCAAGTACTTTCCATGTGACTGACGATTCACGAAGAAGGCTGTAGTTATAGGCCCACACACCTTCATTCTAAGTCTTATATATATTTATATATACATATACAAATATACATATATTATTATAGTTTTACATTTTCATATACAGTAATGGTAAAATACATTATGTTTTCTCTAGTTGTAAATGCTTTTACCATTGCCCTTAAAAAGGAAAATCTCCATGGGTATCTTCCTTCTACAAAAAATTTCTGGAAAAAATGATTATTTTTATTATACTGGGCTTTGTTTATATGGACATATATATGCTGCTTCAGATTATATATGTAGCAAAAAATTTTCAGTTACTTGTTTGATCATGGTATTCTAATTGTTTCATTGCATTTGAACACATTTGAACACAGACACACACACACAGAGATATATATATATATATATATATATTCTCTTCTTGTAAATGTTTTTGCACCCATCCTCTATTAGGGATTCTCTTAACTGGTATCTTCTTTTAGCAATGCTTGTTTGGTATTGTTAGAGTTTTTTCTTGTTGAATCTTAATATAGAAATTATGCTTGACTCTTAGATTCCCAATTCCTGATTCATACCAGTAAAAGTCTAATTTATGAGGATTTATCCTCCTTCTTGTTTCAGCTCCACAGACTCAGGTGGGTGTACCTTTTGTTGGTTGTATTTCCAGTTTTGTAGTCTTCCCAATAAAATTTTGAAGTTCCTAGTCATTTCTGTACTCAAGAGTCGAAAGTCCTATCTGAAATTGTTTAAACATCCCTGCAAATGATGATTTTAGCCATAAACCTAGTAAAAATGTCAAAAAAACCCTAAGTCCTAAGGTTACCTCTATTCAAAAATGCAAAAATCCCTAATATCTCTGTCAAGTTTCTATTTTGAAGTTACTTTTTCGTAACTTAAGTTCTAAGATTAAGTCATGTGCTTTTATGTTAGTTGCTTAGTCTCGAAAATTCAAGAGAATACTCCATTCTATTTAGAGACTTAGCGAAAATCCTTTGTCGTGTTATCTCCTGATGAAAAGAATATACCTCAGCGGATATGGAGATTTAGCAACAACCGTCCATCTTAAGACAGATCTAATGGTGGTCAGGATATCTCATGATAAACTCTACAGTTTGAAAATCATCTAGCGACACTGATTTTCCACAGTCGTAAAGTTTCCTAAACAAACCAGAGTTAAATGTCAGTTTCAGTATTAGTGTTGTCACCTAGTCACGGAATAAATCAAGAGTTAAGTTGAAAGTAAAGAGACTTGGCGACAACCATTAGATAAAAGGAAATCCAACGGCAGTCGGGAGGTCGTTGTAAAAGTTTAAAAATTCAAAAGTGATCCAGCGTTTAGGAGACAAAGGGATAGTTGAGACACATTTTCATCAGTCACGTAGTCTCTAATAAAAGTTTAAAAAGAAGAGTACATCTGGTGACTTGAAGATATCAGTCGTGAAGTCTCATGAAAAATTAGGGTTTGCTTTGAAGATCTAGAGACTTGGCGCTGACCATTAGATGCAGATAAAGGAAGATCAATGGTAGTCGGGTTATCTCCGGATGAAAATAATAAAGGTAAAATTATTAAGCGATGAAGAGATAAAGATTTTTTCGCGTTGTCTCTAAATAAACTGAGTCAAAATATTTTCTCGGTGACAAAGAGATATCACAGTCGCCAAGTCTCCTGAGTAAACCAAGGTTAAAGATTAGTTAGTAGATGGCTCAGTCATGGTGTCTCCAAAAGAATATGGGTTAAGTGAATTCTTTTGGAAAAAATGAGATAACCATTGATTAGGAGATGGATCATGTGGTAGTCGCTAAGTCTCGGTATGAAACCACAGTTAAGGGAAAAATTCAGCGAAAAAGAGATTGCACAGTCGTGAGGTCGCTAGAAGCAGAATCAGAGTTAAAGTAAAGACTTCTCTTCGGTGCCAGGATGTACAGTTGCCAGCCAATAGAAATTCAGAGAATTATGACAAGTGTATTAAAAGGTGGCTGAGCTGTATGAGAGATAGACAATCAGATCGAAATTGGATCCTATTTCAATATAATATTAGTTTTTATCAAAAATCACTCATTCATATTTGATTTTCTGTCACTTTTAGAGGTTACGGCTAGAACAGAAATTGATTTCACAGCATGAAGAATTGAAGCCAGAAGTGATTGAATCGCAATTATGTGAATTATGAATTGATGATTCAGAGATAAATAGGGGTAACCATTAATCATTGCTTCTTACCAAGATTTTATTGTTTTCAGAGCGATGATTTGCTAAGTTATCAGTATGTGCAGAAAACTGAGTTTCTCAGATTTACAAAGTAAAATAAGACAATTTTCAGTCTAGAATTTGGGGAATTCAAGTGGTTATCAGTGCTACAGAATAGATTAGAAGTGTGTGATTTGGAGGATAGATTTTTTCTCAATATCGGTGAGATAAATTGGAACAGAACAATTGGACAAGATGAGCTAGGCAATTAGTGTAGCTTCTACCAGCGGAAGAAGTGGTGATGCTGATGATGACATGAAAGGGAAGCAGAATTATTCTGAAGAATTCATCTCTCTGTTGCTTGGATCAAGTCAGAATAGAAAGGTAAATGTTGATACTCTCATAGATGATTTTCACTACTTAAGGGATAATAATACTCCACGCTCTTATGGTTAATCCCTTTTCAATTACTTTTATAATAATAGTGATGAAGTTGTGCCGATTTCAAACCCATGGACCTGTGGACTAGCCAAATTAATAGTTCCTGACATCTTTATAGATGCTGATTTTATTTTAGAAATAACCAATAGATATGATGTCCTAACCAAGACTATAAAAAGGGATGACGAGAAAGCCCTAGTAACCCTAGATACGAACTTGTTCATGAAAGAATTCAACGTATATCATCCAATGGCCACAGAGATAAATTTGAAGATTTAGAGAATAAGTATACAAGAGAGTCTAGCATTGCATCCAAATTAATCCAGGAGTATCATGTGCCAAGGAGAATGAAGAATTACATTGCACCCATTCCAAGGACTGCTCCCTATTACTACAAAGACCTCAACTTCTATATGAAGTATATCTCCTATGCATTGTGCAGAGTGTTGGGAAAGGATGGAGGACCCGAGAGAATAACCTTAGATATCCTTATGATGGTCCTAGATATGCAGATCCCTCATACCAGTACCAATTATGATTATATTCAATATATAATTGATAAAATGCATCAAGGATTTATTGATATCCAGAAAAAGGAAGGCAACTCCAAATTCATGCATTATTCCATTTTAATGCATTTGATTTTGTACTACAAATTTCCTATCATGAATTATCAGTATTTGAGGCCTCAGAGGTTTCATTAGAACCAGGCCAACCCCATTCAGTTTTGGTTGAGAGTGTGGAATTATACTTCCAGAGAACAGGAATTTTGTGCTTTTGAAAACTGGATAGTTTATCCAATACTTAAGTGTCTAGAAGTAGACAAGACAAGGCTACCAGTGAAGGTATTACAAATACTAAGGCCATGCCAATATGTTGATAAGTGGATAGGAGACCAAAACTAGGGAGACTTCTATTATGAGAAGAATTCTACTTTGATCAGGGTGTATGGTTGTACTCACCCACCCCATGTTCTACCATTCCATGTGTCACCCAGGATTGTAGCAATGGGATTTATCAGGCAATTAATTCTAATAGACAGGGAGCACCTGAATCCTCATAGGAAGGGAACATTCATCCCCATACAGTTCAGAATTTATAATTTTACATTTGGTAAAAGGGCAATAGATCTAGTAAATAATTGGATGAGCCACTATAGAATGAATGTAGCCCTCTACATATACATAGACACTGAAGGTTTTATACTGAGTGCCAAGAAGCTATTGACACCCACCATTCCTTACACAAAAGATCATGAGGAATGTATGGAAGAAGACCTCATAAGGAATATATTGGAGGATGAGGAGGTCGATAAAAGGGCCAAAAAATTTAATGAATTGATGGAATTGGAAAGGCAAGTAAAGAGAAAAGGCATCTTGTTTGGGGGTTTCTTTCTAGATTTTCCATATTTGAAAAGACTTGATGACATGATTGAGTCCCATACTCTATTGTGAAACCAAATTGAAGATGCACTTGTAGTGACAGAAAAGGGCCATAAAGGGCATTCATCATCAGAGTATGATGAGGAAGTGATGAGGAGTATTAAGTTCCTAGCTCCCCTCCATTAAATCAGGAATTTGTTGAAGAATAGACAGCTGAGGGAGAGAATATAATTGACCTAACAGAGGTCCCAGAAACTAAGGTCTCTAAGGAGCCCCCACCAAAGAGACAAAGGATAAAAGCAGGGGAGCCATCAAAGAAAAAGGAGAACAAAAAGAAAGAATTGGTGCTCTTATCACTGATGATAGAGCCTATTACCATCAACTAAGGAAGCAGATAAGAGCAGGAAAGAGGCTGCAAAAATATGATGAAGAGGAAATAGAGTTGCGTCTTATGACATGTACTGATGAGAGATTGCTACACCGGGAGCAATTCTTAAAAGATGACAATTTAATCAAGACCAAAGTGTTCAAAGAGTTCCTCATCTAGAAAAAACAACAGCAAGTTGGTGCACAACTGCAATTGGTAGGTGGAGATCCAGTAACTAGTGAGGCTTTACAAGTATTGCAGGACTATGATCCTAAATCAAAGCAAATCACACCGGAGGAAGCAAGGCAAATGTAAAGTCCAGTGGGATTTTATTGGTGGAAGGATGGGACTTGGCCTCAACCTTCATCATAGATCAGATAAGGAAACAACCTGATTTCAATTTATCATCAGAAACATAGGTTGGAGAGATGAATATCAGAGGATTTGGATACAATCTAAGGTCTCGGGCTTTAGCAATGTGGATCCTAGCTCCAAAAGATCAGAATTTATCCCTGATAAACATACAAGAGAAAATGGAAGGGAACAAGATCATCTGGTCTGTCCAAAATATAGGAGACTTGGATATTTCCCAAGTGCTCACCCATTTTGCATAGTTAAATGAGGCTAAGGCTGCCCAAATGTTTGAAAAATTTAATAAACTAACTAGTGAAACTAGTGATATAGTCAAGGATAGGGAGTTGGCTCTGATCAAGATTAAAGCACAAGAGAAGCTGATAGCAGAGCTTACACAAAAACTGCTTGATATGCCTGAAGTTTCCCCTGCAGAGCACAAAGAGGTAAAAGATGCAGAGATACAAACAAAAGAAACAGAGCATGCTACAATAGAAATAGGGCAGGCTACTGGTGAGCACAATGAAGTTGTTTTGGGTGCACTAACAAAAAATTTGCAGCATAGTATTAACATAATAAGGGATAAGATTGATATAGTTTATGGAGCTTATGACAAATTTCCAAGATTGCAAGTAGAGGTTAACAATTTTGTTTCTATTTGAACCCATATTATGCTACATGGTCAGGCAGAACAAGATTTTTTGAAATGTTCGCATCTTTACAACCACATAGGTCAGACCTACCAGAGGTAGTAACCCAGGTTAGGGTTGAAATAGAGAAGATAGGAGCCACTTTGTCCTTTTTCAAAGGAAAGGCTAATCAGATAGAGGAAAGGTTAAATATGTTCAAGCCTAGTTATAACAGGTTTGTGCCTCCAATTAGATCATAGGACAATCAGATCAAGCCACTAGGGTTATGGGGCTCAGAATTTGATACTGTGCTACCTAGTAAAGAGGTTTATGTTTTTGACAAAGGAGAACCAGATATGGAAAGATACAAAAAAATTCTAGATTAAGCATTTAAAGCAGAAGCAAATTTTAATAATTTCATCACAGATGTCAAGAGTATTACTGATTCTAGGTGGAAGAGACAAAAGACCCAGTTGGAGAACATACAGAGCTTTGAATGGCTGAAGGAAGAAGATGTTACAACATGGGACATATTAACAAAGCCCAAGAAGAAAAATCCTATCACTGTTGACCTGGACATAATAGATGAAGATTAGGAGGACACGTGGCACCTGTTCTTTCAGTACAGGAAGGTTAGCTATCATGAAGACTAGTGTAAATTAGCTTGTATTGGCAGTCACTAGGTCTCATTGAAAATTTCAGATGCTATCCTGAACATATATAGACAAAGGTGCCAAAGATCACAAGAAGACAAAGAACAAATCAGATCTTATTCTTCATTTTTGTCCATAAACCACTTGGTTCTTTCCTGCCTTTTGTCCTTTCTATATTTTAGGGTTAGGTATTAAAACCATCTGAAGCTTGTAGCATCCTTACTTCTTAAGGATTCCAAGATGGTTCAATCCTATAAATGGAGCTTATTGTAACATTTTGAAAGATGATGGAATATAATTACAAGGCAGACTACTACAATTTTGTCTGAGCCTCTATACTTTTTGTCTATTGTATTTATTTTGAAGCAGTTTGACATTAATAAAATACATTGCAATCTCTATCTTATATCTTGTGTTGTCTCTTTTATTTATATTCAAGATTTTATGTGTTTATTTGTAAGGCATCTAAATACATCAACTACAAGGTAGTTGTGCAGTCATTTGTGAGGTCCTTCAAGGAGGGAATAATTCTTTCATATGATTCCAGGAAGCAGAATATTGATGTTTAAGATCTGATGAAAAAAGATATAGGAGTGAGCGGATAGTTTGTAAGGCATGCTATCTAGGTTACAATTATTTTCATTAGTCACCTAATTGTGGATTTGCATTCAATTTTGACTCTGTAGCCCATAGGATCAGGCACAGGTTTATAGTTTTGCAAGTAATTGTTCAATCATCTAGCATTTAAGAGAAATCAGTCAAACACATTACACTTATAAAAGAGCATACATTCATAATAAATTGCACTCACAGAGTATACAATTCAAGTCTACTGATTCCTTCAATAGATAATCAAATAGGTTATCCCTCCTAAGTTCATAAGAACTATAAAAGGAAGAAGGATGAGAATTCTTATTGCATTACTATTTGTTGTTGTCAAAATACTAGTTTGGCTCATTAAGCTCTGTATCAGGTTATTCATAGTCATTTGCATAGTTATCTACTTATTGATATAGTAAAAGGAATTCAGCAAGTTATTAAGAAGATATAATCCACTGTAAAGATACTATCAATCAGTAATCATTCATAGGTAATACCTGCCTGAGTCAGTGGATCTCAAAAAAGAAGGAGGATCATATCCAATCCTCATCAATAAGACTTTTCTTCCATATAGATTATTGGAAATATATAAGAGCAAAGCATTCATACTAGTTTTAAAAGATACTTGCAAGAAAAATCCCTAACGAATTGGTGACTCTACTAGGGAACCAAAGTACTAATCCATAATCGAAAGTTGATTTATAAGTTACAGTTGAGTATTGCCAGTTTAGGTCATTCTAGTGGTATTCATATTTCCCAAACTTGTGGTTGGGTGGCGAATCTAAAAGAAAATCTCTGAAGTCAGTGCATAAGTGAAACATTTTTATAAATATGAATACTAGGTCAAGAATGAGAGAAAATACAGAAATGGATTTGGATAGTGGGATCCCCACTACTTCAAAAACTAAGTTGTCTTGGAGAGAGAAGAGGAACCAAGCAAATATCAGTAACTCTGCTCCAAGAAGTGAAGAAGACAGCACTAGAAGGAAGGATACCAATCAGTCTAGTCATGAGGGGAATACATTAGAGTATGAAAATGCCCCAGAACTTGGACTAGAAACCTATGCAGTCACTATTACTTCTAGTGAGAGAGAAGGAACTGACATAATTAGCTCAGAATATGAAGTTCCTTTTGATGAGTTTGCAGAGGAAGAAAGAATCCTTATAAGACAACTAGCCCTTATTTAGCATATGAAAAGGGAAAAGGAGCATAAAAAGAAAAAACATGAGTAGAAGGATGTTGAAAATTATAGGAGAAGATCTCTGAGACATCAAGCTGCAAAGAATATTGAAAATTCTCGTAGAGACCAGGAGACTCCAAACACCCACAAAATTTTAGGTCCTCAAAACTTCAGAGATAAAGGGAAAGATAAAGTTGCAGAAATCAAAGTTGAGGAGCCAAAAACTCACAAGAACCTGACTGAGCAAATGTCTAAGCTAGACATTGACCCTTAAAAGATTAAAAAAAAAGAGAAACTATGGCAAAGATGTTGGAGAAAGTTGAAGCAGAAGTTGCTACTATAGAGATGAAGAGAAAATTTGATTTTTTACAATCTACTACAATCTCCTTTGCTGATACAGAGAATGCTACAACATCAAGAAACAAGGCTTCTTCTTTCAAAGACCATAGAAATTTCTTTTCTCCTAAAGATACAGTCAAATTCCAAAGTAGACCTCTTCCTGCAGAAAGGTACAAGCAATTTTCTTTCTTTGGAATTCCAGGTTACCCTAATGCAATACAAGAAGATATGGGAGAAAAACTTCCAAAATTCTCAGGAAATAATGTTGTAACTTGTGAAGAGCATTTAAGAATTTTTTTTGATATTATAGATGATTTAAATATCAATCATGAAGATGTCCTTATGAAATTGTTGTAGGATTTGAGATAGACAAATCCACAGTTTGCCAAGAACCCCTGCATGCAAATGACCTGCTACAGGAAGGAAGCAGAAGAGACAAAAAACAAAGCTTGGAAAATCTCAAGCAGTGTGAGAGAAATTCTATTCCAAGATCATTCAACAATAATTACAAGAGTTCACCCTATAAGGTGAATGAAACCCTAAAAAGGTAAAAAGCTAGGTTGCGCATAATAATTAATATAAATATTAATTATATGTACCTAAGAGTCATCTTAAGTAAAGTAGAGTAATAAACAACTTAAATAATTAAATCAAAGTGATCTAATTAATAAGTGAAGACATAATTACTCTAACACCCCACTTAAGCGAATCTCAGGAGGTAAGCTAACCTAGCACAACTATGAAATCAGGAAAAATGGGTCTCGACAACAAGGCCTGATCAGGTACCCAAAACAAGGAAATCTCTGTAAACCAGAGACAAAGGAGAAAACCCAATGGGAAAAACCCCTCTCCAAAAAGAGATAGAACTAACATGCTGAAAAAAATGAAGCAAGGAAGGCCTCAAGAAGACCCCCCAAGGACAACTTCTATCACCCCAAGCATAGAACATAACTGAAGATAGTGCGGAGATGCAAAAGGTTTGGTGAAGATGTCAGCAACCTGTGCGTCAATGGGAATGTACTCCAAAGTGAGAACATCATCCTGAATCTACTGATGGATGAAATGCATATGAAGCTTAATGTGTTTAGTGTGCTGATGCTACACTAGGTTGTAGGAAATGTGAATAACACTTTGATTATCGCACCATAGAATAATGGGATGATCAGGAGGAAAACCAAACCCAGTCATCAACTGCCGAAGCCATAAAATCTCCTGACTAGCATGCACTTCTACTATGTACTCAGCCTCTATAGATGAAAGTGCACAAGCATTCTAGTTCTTGCACGACCATGTGATAGGACCAGAGCCAAGACAAAAGAAAAAGCCAGAAGTAGACTTCTGATCATCAACATCACCAGCCCAATCTGAGTCAGTGAAGCCAACAATGTGAGGATCCCCTGATGTGTAATGAATGCCATACATAAGAGTGCCCTGAATGTATCTCAAAATATGCTTGGCAGATTGCCAGTGACTCTCATGAGGCTCATGTGAGAACCAAGAGTCAAGACGAACTACAAAGGAGAGATCAGGACATGTGTGCGTCAGGTACAACAAACTGCCAACCAACTCACAATACAATGTAGGATCCACTAAAGGCAAAGTGCAAGAGGTAGACAAGGTAACACCCGACTGAAAAGGGGTGGGAGAAAGCTTGCAAGCAAGCATGTCAAAGTGCTAAAGCATGTCAAGAGCATACTTCTTCTGGTAAACATAGATCCCAGCAGAGGACTTGATAATCTGTAGACCAAGAAAGTAGTGTAACGGACCAAGATCAATCATCTCAAACTGCTTCATCAATGCGAACTAAAAATCCTAAATCAGAGAAGATGAGCTACCTGTGAGGAGAAGATCATCAACATATAGAACAAGGATCAAAACCTCAGTCTCAAGACACTGAATATAGACTGTAGGATCGCAATGGTAGTGTGTGAATCCTGTAGAAAGAAGAAAAGAGTCCATCTTCTCATACCAAGCCCGACAGGCTTGTTTGAGACCATACAAAGAATGCCAAAGTTTGCAAACCAAGGAGGAGTCCTACACAAATCCGTGAGGATCTCCATGTAAATCTTCTTAGTAAGATCACTGTGCAAGAATGCACTCTTCACATCCATCTAAAAAATGGGCCATCCCTGAGAAGCTGCGAGGGATAAGACAAGGCGAATAGAGATCATCTTGGTGACAGGGGCAAATGTCTCGGTGTAATCAATACCCTCAACCTATGAGAAACCATTCACAACAAGACGTTCCTTATACTTATCAATAGAACCATCAGTAGCAAACTTAGTACGATACAACCACTTTCATCACACTAACTTTCTTCCCTTAGGAAGAGAACAAAGATCCCAAGTATAATTCTTCATAAAAGAAGAATACTCCTCCTCCATAGCACTATCCCACTCAGGATGTCCTGTCACTTCTGAAAATGTTTGAGGATCACCACAAATAGCATGAATCAGAAGGATAGAACCTGCAATATGAGAATAGGTGCGATAATAAGTAGAAGGGTCACCAGCCAGAGATCCTGTAGCCTCAACTGTAACACGAGCCCATCTAGGCATCGGTGGAGGATCATATGGTGGAGGTAAATAAGGATCACCAAGATCATCATCCTCATCATTCTAAAAAGAAACTAGAAGGGATGAGAGAGTAGTGGTAAGTGAAGTAGACTCTGGAAGCAGGGTATCCACTGCAGGATGGCGCTCATCAAACTGGACATCTCGTCAAAATAGGACCTCTCTAGAATCAAGATCAAACAACCTATACGCCTTACCATCCTTGTTGTAGCCGACAAAATTGAGGTTTCAGCTCTTCCGCTCCATTTCTCTCCTCTGAACATCAGGCACAAATGCCCAGGCTTCACTACCAAAAACTCAGAATGAAGATACATCAGGCTTGACATGAGACCAAGCCTCCTCAGGAGTCATATGTCAAACTGCCTTGTGAGGCATCCGATTCTGAATATAGTTTGGCACAATTGACTGCCTCTACCCAAAATGATGAATCCATGGACCTGGACTGTATCATACAATTATCCATCTCTCGAAGTGTTCTATTCTTTCTCTTTGCCACACCATTCTGCTGAGGGGTGTATGGCACTAGAAACTAATGTTGAAGACCATGTTCAGAGCAAAAATCCCTGAAAGCTTGGTTCACATACTCCCCCCCATGATCTATGTGTATCTGCCAAATAGAAATACTAGATTACTTCTCCACAAATGTCTTAAAGACTCGAAATGAATCAAAGACATCAGACTTGTACTTCAAAAAGTACACCTATGTGTGCCTGGAGAAGTCATCAATGAAAGTAAGCACATATCTGGCACTTGAAAAAGAAGGAGTAGGAAATGATATGAGGTCACTATGAATAAACTCCAATGGTGCCAAGGCACGAGTAGCTCGTCCCTGAGGAAAAGGATCCCTATGTTGTTTTCCAAGAACACAACCCTGACAAACACCATTAGTGCAAGAAATATGAGGAAGCCCAAGAACAAGTGCCTGAGTGATCATCTGCTGAAGATATATGTAATTGACATAGCCCAAATGCTCATGCCAAAGTCTGCCCACTAAATATGCATGTTCTATAAGATAGGAACCTGTACCATCAGAAGGCTCAAATCCATCAAATCTGTATAGGCAGGATGCAGAGTCAACACTCCCAGTAGCCACAATCAAATCAGAATCATGTAAGTCCTAAATAACCACATCATGTGGTTAGAACTCAATTGTCTTACTAGAGCCAGAGTGGAAAATCTGATAGATGGACAATAAGTTCGTCGAGATGTTAGGGACAAAAAGAACATCCTAAAGAGAACCGCCAGCTAATGCCATAGAACCAGAACCCAAAACTGAAAGATGTGATGAGTTCCCAACAACAATCTATGAAGTAGCACAAGGAGCAAGTGAGGTGACCAATTGCTGAGTGTGAGTCATATGGTGAGAGGCACCAGAATCTAAAATCTAGGTGGGCCCAGAAGTTGATGCTTATGAAGTAAGAGCATGACCTTTCCCTACAGGGGAGGATGTGGACTGAGGAGAATAAATGTGATGCTCCTGCATGGCTTCCTCTAAAGGCTCCAAACATTTCCAACACCTAGAAATGGGATGTCCATCCTTGCCACAAAAACTACAGGTCTCAACTGATTTCTTCTTAGTCTTGGAGGTAGACTCCGTAGACTTTGAAGAAGATTTACCCTTGGAAGGGTTAGCTGGAGGTTTGGAATCAGTTTTCTGTGCAGGTTTGGAGGAATACTCACTGCCTGCTGAATCTTTC
The DNA here is from genome assembly GCA_018584345.1 of Thuja plicata. Lineage (NCBI taxonomy): Eukaryota > Viridiplantae > Streptophyta > Pinopsida > Cupressales > Cupressaceae > Thuja > Thuja plicata. The sequence continues at coordinate 388,591 of MU225292.1, read as the reverse complement.
TTCAGTTTAGCTTTCTGTTTTGGTTTCCCCTGTGAAGACTGAGAAACCAATGCGTGGTTTGAAGAGCTAGAAGCATCCATATGTTGGATCTTTGCCTATTCCCGTGTCAACTGATCACAAAATGTCTCAAAGGAAGGCATGGTGTGTTTGGCACCCAAAGCATCCATAGTAGAGTAGAAAGTGGAAGAAAATATATGATACTGTCCTCTCAACTTTGAGAGTATCAGAAAGATACACTCATCATCTATCTTGTTCCTCCCACATCCCTGCAAAACTGAACGTAGAGATTTGAACTTCATCAAGAAGTCCTCCATAGTGAGAAATTTGGTAGGAGTCAAAGTGGTCAACTTTGTATCAAGTTGTAGTGCCCAGACATCATTCACTGTGCCAAACAAATCTGAAAAATTGCCCCAAATAGCCCGAGGAGTGGTCAAACTGTCTAGGTGAAATAGGAGACTGTCAGAGATGTTCAGTGCAATCAAACCCATGGCTTCATCCATTTTTTTTATGTGCTGAAGAACCTCAAAAGGGTGCTGCAGGATAGGCTGGTGCTCATCCAGACATGACCATAAGCCACGTGACATAAGTAGCCCGATCATGTGTTCTTTCTAGGTGTGATAGTTATGAGGTGTCAGTCGGGCCATAGAGGGGTCCGACATTAAGAGAAGAAGACGGAAGTAGAAGGGTCTTTTATGAATTAAATTATAGAAAGGAAAAAACACCCCCAGATAATGTATAAATCTATCCCTCATACACCAAAGAAACAACTATAGAAAGCACAAAAAACTAGAAGAAAACCTGGATGCCAGATGTAGAGATGGAGGAAATTGAAGCCTCTACTTCAATGAAAAAAATAGGAACTCAAACTACTGAATCAAAAAAAAAAACTAGCATCATCGTCACCATCTCAGAAAGAGCTTTCCGACAATATTTCATTTTTTGAAAATAGACACTGTATGCAAAAGATATGGCCAAAAAACCAACAACACCTCCAAAAAAGACCTCTCTATAAAAACACAGAGACGATAAAAAATTTGACGGTCAAACGACCGTTGCCCATCCATGGAAAAAAATCGATGGTCATATGGCCATCAAATTCCTATCTGTTGGAAAAAAAATCTTGGTCACCGAAAAAGTGCCAAGTCGTCGAAAAAATCAGGACGGCCAAAAAGTGACATCACTTTCTGGCAGACGACGTCACTGGTGGCAGCCAGTGGAGGTGGCAGTCGGGTGGTGCTATAGTGGCTCCCTGGTGGCACTGCGCCGGTGGCACTCTGACAGGGGTCAGGTCGTGGTGGCGCACTGGCTATGCGGCGGTGATGCGCTGACTGCCAAGTGACAGCGCCCAAAATAAGCCCTAAATGGGCATTTTTTTGAAAAAAAAAAAAATTTCACCTCAGGAAGCGTGTCGTACGACCTTGAGGAGCGAAAAAAAAATTTTAGATGCTATTGAGGCCAAATATGGCCAAATTTATATGAAAATTTGATCTCCCAGGCCTTCTGAGCGCAATGGCAGTGTTCGTTTTGGCTCAAAGTGCTCCTGAAAATAGTGTCTCTTCCAGATTGAAGAAAAAAACCCTAGAGAAGTTGTGGTTTTCATCTTCAAATCATGGCTTCTAGACCTCCAGACCAGGCAGCAGCAGGGAAGCTCTGATACCATGTAGGATTTGAGACAGACAAATCCACAGTTCGCCAAGAACCCCTGCATGCAAATGACCTGCTACAGGAAGGAAGTTGAAGAGACAAAAAATAAATCTTGGAAAATATCAAGCAGTGTGAGAGAAATTCTATTCCAAGATCATTCAACAATAATTACAAGAGTTCAACCTATAAGGTGAACGAAACCCTAAAAGGTAAAAAGCTAGGTTGTGCGTAATAATTAATATAAATATTAATTATATGCACCTAAGAGACAGCTTAAGTAAAATAGAGTAATAAACAACTTAAATAATTAAATCAAAGTGATCTAATTAATAAGTGAAGACATAATTACTCTAACATTTTTTTGTACAATCTCTAGTAGAAGATGCTAGGGAATGGTTTAGGAGTCTATCTCATGGTTCTGTAGGAACAATGGATGAACTGATTGATCTATTCAAGGATCAATATGGTGATAAGACTAATGAAGGATTTTTTCTCAGTGAATTCAACAATATAAGGAAGAACTCAAATGAAGAAGTAACTGAGTTCAATACAAGATTCCAATGAGCTATGCATAAGTTGTTTAAAAAAATGAAGTTGGATCAAAAGGTATGTCTTGCTACCTATCTCAATGCTTTTGATTCAAAAATGGGCTATGCACTTAGAGATAAGAATCCAAGAACTTTAATAGAAGCCTATGAAACAACTGTGAATATAGAGATGAATAGGATGATATCAGAAAAATTGGGTAAAAGAGAGGATCCACACTTTAGTAGGAGTAATCAAAAGGAACCTGAATACATAGAGTATAAGGCTCCACAAAATAACAAGACATCCTATAATAATAACTATAACCCACAAAATAGGATGCAAAATTACCCCTATGGTACCCAATTCAAGCATGGTAAGCCTATTGTTCCACTAAGGAAAGGCAAACCTAAGAATAGGACTCCTAATCCCCTACATAAAAATACTATTCACATGTGTAATGATGAATTTTGGTCTGAGGCTTGTGAAGCACCACACAATCCTAATTTTTGCACTGTTTCTTTAGATATAAAAGCAAATGAAGAGAAAGAAAAGGATTAAAATGAGTTATGTGATTATAGTATGAATAATGTTTATTCATGTCATGATATGGATTTTGATGAGGAAATTGAAAATCATGACATATATGGCTCGCAAGGTAGAATGGAAGTTCATCAACAACAAATCTTGTCTGATAGTGAAGAAGAAGATAAGGTTGATCACATAAGGTGTTATGCCCAAAATAGTCAGGAACCCTCAATAGTGAGAAAAGCCTCTGATGAAGAAAAATCCAAAATCAATGTTGATCTAGTGAACAGAGCAAGAAACAACTATCATCTAAGAAATGGAGTTGTGGGTAATGTTGGTAGTCAGCCATCAGGCATCTTCATAAAAGAAAAAAAATAGATGCCAGATATATACCTAAAAAAGATGGACCTGGGGAAAATGCAAATAAACCTAAGGTCAAGATAGTGAACAAAGCCAGTGAACCAAAAGATGTACATGTAGAAAAGGTTAAAGAGCCAGAAGCAAGTTCTTCCTCCCCCAAAGTAGAAAATAAGAAATCTAAGAAGGAAGAACCTGCTGTGAATATTCAGATAGAAGAGAATAATATTATTATAGAAAAATTGAAAATCTCTTATGTAAAGTATACTCTAGTGGATATGGGATAGTGTTTACCTCAGATGACTATGAAGGTCCCATTCCTAGAGATGATGAGAATAAAAGAACACAAAGAGAAAGTTCTTTTAGTATTGAATAATGTATCACCAGTAAAACCTCAGAAAATAGAACATATTGAAAAGAAACTCAACAATAAGGGAAAGGAGCCTGAGGGGATGATTTTTGAGATCCCTTAGATTTACTTAAACACAAATACTTCTGCAGGGGTTGTTGATTCCTTTTTATTGACATTGGTAATAAATGGAAAGATGCTCAAGAATTGTATGATCGACTTTGGAGCATCTAATACAGTCATGCCTGCAGAAATTATGAGATCCATGGGTTTGCAAGTAGATACTCCTCATGGGAGGTGTCAAGCAATGGACTCAAGAGAAATCCCTATTTTTGGAACCATTGAAGCCTTACCTTACAAATTAGCCATATGCCCAGATACAGTGTTGACTATGAGTGTACTGGTGGTTGATGTACCACCACTTTATGGCATGTTGTGTGTCCAGAAAATGGAGTGCTTCAATGGGGGGCAATATTCAATGTGACTTATCCTATGCCAGTTTCAATATAGCTAGAAATAATGTAAAGGTGTCTAGAGAGGGAAGAACACCTCATATGATAGAATTGCATGAGGATACAAATATTAATTATTGTGTTGATATTGAAATGGAAAATTTCAGAATCAAATGGAGTGCTCACCAGTGTGAAAATGTTGATCCTTTGGTGAAAGAGTTGACTGCACAGGGTGATGATTTGTGGCAAATGTATTTTGATGGAGCCTGTTCAAAAGAAGGATTAGGAGCTGGAGTTCTACTTATATCTCCATCAGGTACCACATTCAAATATTATTTTCTACTATCTTTTCAGTGTACAAATAATACAACAGAATATGAAGCTTTGTTTTTAGTGCTAGACATTGCTACTAAACATGGTATAAAATGTTTAAAAGTCTATGGTGACTCAGAGTTAGTAGTAGCCCAAGTAAGGTCCAAATATGTTGTAAAGAATGACATATTAAAAATGTATAGACATTCTATTTGGGACCAACTAGAATTCTTTGATACCTTCAATATAAATTGGATAGAAAGGTCTAGAAACATTATGGCAGATTTATTAACTAATGTGGCTTTGAAAAATGATGACTTGACCTTAAATGGGGTATCAACTATTGAGGTTAAAAGAAGACTAGTTGTCTGAGACAATATTTACAACTGGCAAGTATTTGAGGATGACCAAGATATCCTTAGATTTCTTCAATACCTTGATCATTATGAAGACCAGTGCATAGATTGCAATAATTTGGTCATTGATGGTAAGGATTGTATACTAGGGGATGAGGTTGTCCAACTTAGTTCTAACAAGATTCCTAAAGGATTGGTAGAACTAGAGGCATTGTTTACTAATCAAAATGAACATACAGTAAGAATAAGCAATGCCAAGATTGAAGATTTAGAGGAGATAAATTTGGGGTCAGAGACCACTCCTCAAGTATTTTATATTAGAAAAGGATTAGACTCTCATGTCACAACCAACCTGATAAAATTACTGAGAAAACATAAGCATGTTTTTGCATGGTCATATGAAGATCTTAAGCTTATAGAGAGGATCTTTTCTAACATGAAATGCCACTCAAAACAGATATGAAACCATTCAGACAAAAATAGAGACCCATTAATCCTCTGTTGGCTCCCAAGATGAAATAGGAGTTGATGAAATTAAAGGATGCTGGAATTATCCAGCCTATCAGACATTCAAATTGGCTTTCAAACCTAGTACCAGTTAGAAAAAAGAATGGTGATATAAGACTGCGTGTGGATTTCATAAATACAAACATTGCATCCTTAAAAGACAATTATTCTCTACCAAACATGGAAGCAATGTCGCATAAGGTTACTGGTTGTGAGCTGTTATCAATGATGGATGACTTCTCAGGCTACAACTAGGTACTTGTAAAAGAGTCAGAACAATTTAAGACTGCATTTACTACTCCATGGGAAACTTATGTATATGTCAGAATGCCCTTTGGATTAATAAACGCAGGAGAAACTTTCCAGAGAGCCATGGATGTAGCATTTAAAGATTTTATTGATCTATTCGTGGTTATTTACCAAGATGATTTGACTACATTTTCTAAAAAAGAAAGGGATCACTGTGAACATCTAGAGAAAATTTTCAACAAAGCTTTAGAATATGGTGTTTCACTAAACCCTAGAAAATGTCATTTTGCAGTCACAGAAGGAAAGTTATTGGGACATATAGTGTCCAAAGATGGAGTAAGGATAGACCCTAAGAGAATAGAAGCTATTCAAAAGGTCACTTCTCCAAAGAATATAAAAGGTGTGCAATATTTCCTTGGAAAGATTAATTTTGTTAGAAGATTCATTGCAAATTTTGCTGAAATTGTCAAGCCAATCATTAAGTTATTAAAGAAAGATGCAAAGCTCCAATGCAATGAAGAGGCTCAGTTAGCATTTGAGAAAATCAAGCAAGCAGTACAAGAGGCCCCTATTTTAAAATCTCTTGATTACAGTAAGCCCTTTTCTTTGTTCTCATTTGCATCTTTTCACACTATTGCTATTGTTCTACTACAGAAGGATGAGGAGGGATTTGAACATCCAGTTGCATTCTTTAGAAAATATCTCCAAGTTGTAGAGCTGAACTATGAAATGATGGAGAATCAAGCATATGCATTGGTAAAATATATTAAATCATTCAGACCTTACCTAGTTTGTGCCAAAGTTCTTGCACATGTTCCTCATTCAGCAGTAAAAGATATTCTTACCCATTCAAAAGTAACTTGTAAGAGATGTAAATGGATTAATAGAATTCAAGAATTTAACCTAGAAATCCATATTACTAAATTGGTTAGAGGATAAGGTTTAGAAAAACTAATGACTGAAGAAAATATGGACTTGGTACAAGTGAATAATGTAGTGATACAGGATTCAACAATAACTAGTATTGAAAGATAGTCATTCTATGTTGATATCATGTATAACCTTAAAAATGCCAAGTGTCCTGAAATCATGTTAGATAATCAAAAGAGGAGTCTTAAGTTACAGGCTCAGAAGTACACCTTGATTCAAGGAGATCTGTACTGGAAAGATAGAAATGGTGTACTAATGTTGTGTTTAGATAAAAACCAAGATGAGAAAGTACTAAATGAAATGCATGTTGGAATATGTGGTGGGCATTTTTCTGCCAAGACCATTGCTCATAAGATTTTTAGGGCTAGATATTATTGGTCCAGTATATTCAAAGATACTAATGCATTTGTTTGGAAATGTGAACCTTTCCAGAGGTTCTTAAATAAATTGAAATTCTCAGGTGCCCTGTTGTTGAACCTTATGAGTGCTGAAGCACCTTTTACAATGTGGGGTATTGATTTTATTGGAGAATTTTTAGAAAAATTTAGTGGAGGACATAGTTGAGTATTTTTTGCCATTGACTATTTTACAAAGTGGATAGAAGTTATCCTCACTAAAAAATCAACAAGCAAAGTGGTTACTAAGTTTTTACTAGAAAATATTTTAACCATATTTTGTGTCCCTGCCAAGCTAGTTATGGATAATGCTATGTGTTTCACATCTGATGAGATCGGGGATTTCTGTAATGAATATGGGATAATAATGTCTTATTCATCCCCATATCATCCTCAAGCTAATGGCCAAGTAGAATCTAGTAATAAGAGCATTCTGAATATTTTAAAGAAGACCTTGGAAAAGAACAAAAGAGCTTGGCATACAAAGTTGAAACTAGCTCTATGGGCTGATTGGATAACAGTCAAGAAAGCCACTAGTAAATCACCGTTTGAACTTGTGTATGGTCTACAGTCTAGGATTCCTATCAATAATTTATTACCTGTATACAATTTTATACAAGAAGAAGAGCTAGAAATGTCTGATCCAATGAAATACATAATAATACAACTAGCTGAACTTGATGAAATCAGAAGAGAGGGTTAGAGAGAGAACATAAAATTGCAATAAAAAATGAAGTATCTATTTGATAAAAGAGTAGGTTGCAGAAATTTTATACTTGGTGACCTGGTACTCCAATGGAATGTGAGAGCAGAGGATAAAGGTAAGCATAAAAAGTTTAAATCTTTATGGCTTGGTCCCTTTATTGATTCTCAGAGTTTTGGTAAAGATTCCTATATCTTGAAGAATATGGATGAAGAAGAATATGAATTGCCAGTGCATGGGTAGTTCTTTAAGCCATTTTTTAGTTGAAAGTGAAAGTTTTATGCACAAGTAAATATCTATGTATCATATGTAAATAAGGTTTGTTTCTTTCAGTCGTGTGTTTCTTTCTGCAATAGGTTAGTCAGTGTCTTTTGAAGTGGTTTGCAACCAGAGATTCTATGGTTCTTGATATAAAATTGCATTTACACATCCTTAGATAGAGCCACTATTGGTTGTATTTCTAGTTTTGTAGTCTGCCCATTAAAATTTTGAAGTTCCCAGTCATTTATGTACTCAAGAGTTGAAAGTCCTGTATGAAATTCTTTAAATATCACTGCAAATAATGATTTTAGCCATAAGCCTAATAAAATGTCAAAAAAAAACCCTAAGTCCTAAGGTTACCTCTATTCAAAAATGCAAAAATCCCTATTATCTTAGTCAAGTTTCTATTTTGAAGTTAATTTTTCGTAACTTAAGTTCTAAGATTAATTCATGTGCTTTTATTTTAGTTGCTTAGTCTCGTAAAGTGAAGAGAATATTCCATTCTATTTAGAGACTTAGTGAAAAGCCTTTGTCACATTATCTCCTGATGAAAATAATGTTATGTATGTGGAGCCTAATTAGACTCAGTTTCTTTTGGCACGGTTTCCCCCCAGACTTATCTACAGGGGATTGGGGGCAACGCCCCCAAGCTCAGGGTCAAGGGGCTTAGGAAAATATACTTGTGAAAAGGGCTTAGGGTTTTGTGTTTCCATGGGATGAGGGATTTTCGTAGCTTCCTATGGTGGTATTGAGTTGCAGGTTTCAGATTGTAATCACTAGATAATAATAAAGACATTGGACTCGTTGTTGGTGGATGTAGCCTAGGGATTGGGTGAACCACATTAAATTTTTGTGTTATTGTGTTCTCTTTTGTGTGTTAATATTTGCATTTTTCTACTTATTATTCTAACAAGTGGTATTAGAGCAAGGTTTTTTCATTCATTCTTTCATCTATTCTTTGAAGCAGGTCTCACGAGTTAGTGGGAGAGTCTCTAGGTTAAGTGGGAGAAATGGCAGACGAGGGTAGGCTGAAGGTGGATAAGTTTAATGGGCAGAAATTCTAGTTGTGGAAGATGCAAATGGAGGACTATCTCTATCAGAAGGATCTATGGAAGCCATTAGAAGGAAAAACCAAGAAACAAGGAACTATGTCAGCAGAGGACTGGGAGGTTTTGGATAGGAAGGCACTGGGATCTATTCGATTGTGCCTTGCACCGTCTATAACATTCAACATATCAAAGGCAACAATGACCATAGAGCTGATGGAGACATTGGCTAAGTTATATGAGAAACCCTCAACTTCAAATAAGGTATTTCTTATGAAGCATTTGTTTAATATGAAAATGGGTGAGGGAGGATCTGTATCGAATCATTTAAATGATTTTAATACGGTCACCAGTCAATTGTCATCCGTAAAAATTGTATTTGATGAAGAGGTTAGGGCTCTCTTAATTTTATGTTCTTTTCCAGAAAGATGGAATAGTTTGGTTATGGCTATAAGCAACTTTGTCTCTAGTTCAAATACTTTGAAATTTGATGAAGTTGTTGGTGTTATCCTAAGCGAGGAAAAGCGATGGAAAAGCACAGGTGAAACTTCAACCTCATCAGGTTCCACTTTAAATGTGGAGAACAAAGGAAGAACAAGTGAAAAAGGCAAAAGCCCTTTGCATGGAATGTCGCAAGGGAAGTCAAATAAAGGACGTTCTCAATCTAAAGGAAAGAAAGATTGCTGGTACTGTGGAAAGCCTGGTCACCTAAAGAAAGACTGTTGGTCTCAGAAAAAAAAACAAGGAGACGGAAATGAAGATAATAGTAAGGAAGCTGTTGTTGCAAGTAATAATTTACAAGATGCTTTAATATTATGTTTGGATAATGCTAATGATTCAGGCTAGGTAATTGATTCTGGGGCTTCATTCCATGCTACACCCCATAGAAAATATTTTCAAGATTATGTTCAAGGTGATTTTGGACAAGTATATTTGGGTGATGATGAGCCCTGTCCTATTGTTGGGAAAGGAAAAATAAAGATCAAGTTGCCAAATGGAAATGACTATGTACTAACGGAGGTAAGGCATGTCCCTAATTTAAGAATAAATTTAATTTCTGCAGGACAACTGGGTAGTGAAGGCTGCATAGTCATGTTTACAGACAATGTATGGAAGGTCACTAAAGTTTCATTAGTAGTAGCTAAAGGTTCGAAGATAGCCACATTATATCTGTGTACTGGTAACACTTATTCTACCTTAGTTGCTACTAATAATGTTAATGTAGGGAAAGCTACTATAGATGTTGCAGGAACAGATTCAAAAATGTGGCACCATAGGCTTGGGCACATGAGTGAGAAAGGGATGAAAATCCTTCACTCTAAAAATCTGATTCCAGGACTGAAAAATATTGATTTAGAGTTCTGTGAAAACTGTGTTTATGGTAAACAGAAAAGAGTCAGATTTCTCAAAGTTGGGAAAGAAAAGAAGAGTGAGAAGTTAGAGCTAGTGCATTCAGATGTATGGGGACCAGCTCAGGTATCATCTCTCGGTGGCTCTCATTATTATGTTATTTTCATAGATGATTCAACTAGGAAAACATGGGTATATTTTCTGAAACAAAAATCTGATGTTTTTGAAACATTTAAGAAATGGAAAGTTTTGGTTGAGAATGAGACAGGAAAGAAGTTGAATTGTCTCAGATCCGATAATGGAGGTGAGTATTGCGGCACAGCCTTTGAAGATTATTGTTCTATCAATGGAATTTGAAGGTAGAAGAAAGTTCCAAGAACCCCACAAGAAAATTGTGTGTTAGAAAGAATGAATAGGACAATCATGGAACGTGAAAGGAGCATGAGATTGCATGTTGGACTGCCCCTTCATTTCTGGGCAGATGATGTAAACACTGCAGTCTATTTGATAAATAGAGGAACTTCATCCCCTTTGGATGGTGGTATTCCAAAGGCAACATGGACTAGTAAAAAGTTAAATTATTCATTTCTAAAAACTTTTGGTTGTGAAGCTTTTGTCCATGTTGATAAAGAAAATAGAACCAAGCTTGATGCTAAATCTTAGAAATGTACCTTTATTGGATATGGAGTAGATGACTATGGTTATC
>MU225292.1:341099-376916 GCA_018584345.1 Thuja plicata | reverse complement strand
TATATAAAGAAGGTGTTGAAAAGATTCAATATGCAGGATGCAAAAGCAGTCAGTACACCTTTGGCTAGTCATTTCAAATTGACTAAGGAAATGTGCCCAAAGGCACAGGAAGAGGTAGATAAAATGTATAACATCTCGTATTCATCAGTTATTGGTAGTCTAATGTATGCGATGGTATGCACACGGCCAGATATTGCTCATGCAGTGGGAGTTGTCGGCAAGTATATGAGCAATCCGGGTATGGAACATTGGAATGTTGTCAAATGGATTCTTCAATATTTGAGAGGAACTACTACAAAGGCATTATGTTTCATAGGATCTAGTTCTGTTCTAAGTGGATTTGTTGACTCTATTCTGGCAAGAGATATTGATACAAGGAGAAGTACTACAGGGTATGTTTTCACTGTAGGGGGTACTACAGTCAATTAGATTTCTAGATTGTAGAAAGTTAATGCGCTTTAAACTACTAAAGCTGAGTATGTAGCTGCTACAGAAGCTAGCAAGGAGATGATTTGGTTACAATGTTTTCTGGAGGAATTGGGTCAGAAGCAGGAAGATCACCCATTGTACAGTGATAGCCGAAGTGTCATTCATCTTGTAAAGAATTTTTCTTTTCATTCAAGGACAAAGCACATACAGCTTAGGTACCATTTCATAAGGTCTATTTTGGAGGATGGCCAATTATGGCTTGAAAAGATTCATACAGATGATAATCTAGCAGATATGTTTACAAAGGTAGTGACAAGGGAGAAGCTGAATTCTTCTTCAGCTTCGGTTGGTCTTCTAGACTAAACAAAATAAAAGAACATCAGAGTCTAGGGTGGTTTCTTTATTCCAATGGGAGCTACAGGTTTGGTCAATCAGTCTCCAAGTGGGAGGATATTGTTATGGAGTATGATCAGTCTCCAAGTGGGAGATTGTTATATATGTGGAGCCTAATCAAACTCAATTTCTTTTGACGCGATTTCCCCCCTGACTTATCTACAGGGGATTGGGTGCAGCGCCCCCAAGCTCGGGGTCAAGGGGTAGAGCCCCTTGTAGGGTCCTGGGACAGTGCCCCAGGCAGGGTCAAGGGGCAGAGCCATCAATTTTCTATTAGTCAGAGTATTTTTTTCCCTAATTAGGTTAGGTCAAATATACTTGTGAAAAGGGCTTAGGGTTTCATGTTTTCATGGGATGAGGGATTTTCATAGCTTCCTGTGATGGTATTGAGTTGCAGGTTTTAGATTGTAATCATTGGATAATAATAAAGACATTGGACTCGATGTTGGTGGATGTAGCCCAGGGATTGGGTGAACCACGTTAAATTTCTGTGTTATTGTGTTCTCTTCTGTGTGTTAATATTTGCATTTTTCTGCTTATTATTCTAACGAATAATACACCTCAGCGGATATGGAGATTTAGCGACAACCCTCCATCTTAAGATAAATCTAATGGTGGTCAGGATATCTCATGATAAACTCTGTAGTTTGAAAATCATCTAGTGACACTGAGTTTCCACAGTCGCAAAGTATCCTAAACAAACCAGAGTTAAATGCCAGTTTCAGTATTAGTGTTGTCACCTGATCACGGAAGAAATCAAGAGTTAAGTTAAAAGTAAAGAGACTTGGTGACAACCATTAAATGAAAGGAAATCCAATGACAGTCGTGAGGTCACTGTAAAAGTTTGAAAAGTCAAAAGTGATCCAACGATTAGGAGATAAAGGGATAGTTGAGACATGTGTTCATCAGTTGCATAGTCTATAATAAAATTTTAAAAAGAAGAGTACATCTGGTGACTTGGAGATAGCAGTCGCGAAGTCTCATGAAAAATTAGGGTTTTCTTTGAAGATCTAGAGACTTGGCGCTGACTGTTAGAAGCAAATAAAGGAAGATCAATGGTAGTCGGGTTATCTCCAGATGAAAATAATAAAGGTAAAATTATTAAGCGATGATGAGATAAAGATTTTGTCGCATTGTCTCCAAATAAAACATGAGTCAACATATTTGCTCAGTGACAAAGAGATATAATAGTCGCCAAGTCTCTTGAGTAAATCAAGGTTAAAGATCAGTTAGTAGATGGTTCATTCGCGATGTCTCCAAAAGAATATGGGTTAAGTGAATTCATCTGGTGACAAGGAGATAACTATTGATCAAGAGATGGATCATGTGGCAGTCACTAAGTCTCAGTATGAAACCACAGTTAAGGGAAACATTTAATGACAAAGAGACTACACAGTTGTGAGGTCACTAGAAGCAGAACCAGAGTTAAAGTAAAGACTTTTCTTTGGCTCCAGGATGTACAATTACCAGCCAATAGAAATTTAGAGATTTATGACAAGTGTATTAAAAGGTGGCTGATTTATATGAGAGATAGCCAATCAGATAAAAATTGGATCTTGTTTGAATATAATATGGGTTTTATCAAAAATTACTCATTCATATTTGATTTTTTTTTTACTTTTAGAGGCTACGGCTAGAACAGAAATTGATTTCACAGCATAAGGAATTGAAGCCAGAAGTGATTGAATCGCAATTATGTGAATTTTGCATTGATGATTTAGAGATAAATAGGGGTAAATGTTAATCATTGCTTCTTACCAAGAGTTTATTATTTCCAGAGAGAGGATTTGCTAAGTTATCAATGTGTGCAGAAAATAGAGTTTCTCATATTTACAGAGTAAAATAAAGTGATTTTCAGTCTAGAATTTGGGGAATTCAAGTGGTTATCAGTGCTCCTGAACAGATTGGGTGATTAACAGTTGCAAGTGTGTGATTTGGAGGATAGATTTGTCTCAATATCAGTGAGATAAATTGGAATAAAACAAGTGGACAAGATGAGTCAGGCAATGAGTGTAGCTTCTACCAGCGGAAGAAGTGGTGATGCTGATGATGACATGAAAGGGAAGTGAAATTATTCAGAAAAAATTATCTCTTTGTTGCCTGGATCAAGTCAGAATAGAAAGGCAAATATCGATACTCTCATAGATGATTTGCACTACATTAGGGATGCTAAAACTCTAGGCTCTTCTGGTTATTCCCTTTTCAATTAATTTTATAATAATAGTGATGAATTTGTGCCAATTTCAAACCCATGAACCTGTGGACTAGCCAAATTAATAGCCCCTTACATCTTTATAGATGCTGATTTTATTTTAGAAATGGCCAGTAGATATGATTCCCTAACCAAGAATATAAAAAGGGATAATGGAAAATCCCTAGTAACCCTAGATAGGAACTAGTTCATGAAAGCATTCAACGTATATCATCCAATGGCCACAGAGATAAAATTGAAGAGTTTAGAAAATAGGTATACAAGAGAGTCTGGAATTGCATCCAAATTAATCCAGGAGTATCTTGTGCCAAGGAGAATGAAGAATTACATTGCACCCATTCCAGAGACTGCTCCCTATTACTATAAATACCTCAACTTCTATATGAAGTATATCTCCTATGCATTGTGTAGAGTGTTGGGAAAGGATGGAGGACCTGAGAGAACAACCTTAGATATCCTTATGATGGTCCTAAATATGTAGAGCCCTCATACCAGTACCAATTATGATTATATTATATACATAATCGATAAAATGCATCAGGGATTTATTGATATCCAGAAAAAGGAAGACAACCCCAAATTCATGCATTATTCCATTTTAATACATTTGATTTTGTACTACAACTTTCCTATCATGAATTTTTAGTATTTGAGGCCTCAGTGGTTTCATCAGAACCAGGCCAACCCAATTTAGTTTTGTTGAGAGTGTGGAATTATACTTCCAGAGAACAGGAATTCTGTGCTTTTGAAAACTGGATAGTTTATCCAATACTTAAGTGTCTAGGAGTAGACAAGACAAGGCTACCGGTGAAGGTATTAAAACTACTAAGGTCATGCCAATATGTTGATAAGTGTCCATGAGACCACAACTGGGGAAACTTCTATTATGAGAAAATTTTTACTTTGATCAGGGTGTATGGTTGTACCCACCCACCCCATGTTCTACCATTCCATGTGCCACCTAGGATTGCATCAATAAAATTTATCACACAGTTAACTTTAATAGATAGGGAGCACCTGGCTCCTCATAGGATGGGAACATTCAACCCTAGACAGTTCAGAATTTATAATTTTAGAATTGTTAAAAGGGAAATAGATCTAGTAAATAATTGGATGAGCCACTATAGAATGAATGTAGCCCTCTACAGATACATAGACACAGAAGGCTTTATACTAAGTGCCAAGAAGCTATTGACACCCACCATTCCTTACTCAAAAGATCATGAGGAGTGTATAGAAGAAGACCTCATAAGGAATATATTGGAGGATGAGGAGGTTGATAAAATTGCCAAAAAATTTAATGAATTGATGGACTTGGAAAGGCAAGTAAGGAGAAAAGGCATCTCTTTTGGGGGTTTCTTCCCAGATTTTCCATATTTGAAAAGACTTGATGCCATGATTGAGTCCCATACTCTGTTGTGCAATTAACTTGAATATGCAGTTGTAGTGCTAGAAAAGAGCCATAAATGGCATTCATCATTAGAGTATGATGAGGACAGTGATGAGGAGTATTCAGTTCCTAGCTCCCCTCTAGTAAATCGGGCATTTGTTGAAGAACAGACACCTGAGGGAGAGAATATAATTGACCTAATAGAGGTCCTAGAAACTAAGGTCACTAATGTGCTCCCACCAAAGATACAAAAGATAGAATTAGGGGAGCCATCAAAGAAAAAGGAGAAGAAAAAGATAGAATTGGTGTTCTTATCACTAGTGATAGAGCCAATGACCATTAGCTAAGAATGAAAATAAGAGAAGGAAAGAAGCTGCAAAAAGATGATGAAGAGGAAATAGATTTGCCTCTTATGACATGTACTAATGAGATATTTCTACACTAGGAGAAATTATTAAAAGATGACAATTTCATCAAGACCAAAAAGTTTAAAGAGTTCCTCATTTAGAACAAACAACAACAAGTTGGTGCACAACTGCAATTGGCATGTGGAGATCTAGTAACTAGTGAGGCTTTACAAGTATTGCAGGATTATGATCCTGAATCAGAGAAAATCACACCGGAGCAAGCAAGGCAACTGGTAAAGTCCAGTGGGATGTTATTGATGGAAGGATGGGACTTGGCCTCTGCCTTCATCATATATTAGATAAGGAAACAACCTGATGTCAAGTTATCATCATAAACACAGGCTAGAGAGATGATCAGAGGATTTGGATACAATCCAAAGTCCCAGGCTTTAGCAATGTGGAGCCTAGATCCAAAAGATTAGAAGCCATCCCTAATAAACATACAAGAGAAAATGGAAGGGAACAAGATCATCTGGTCTGTCCAAAATACAAGAGACTTGGAGATTTCCCAAGTGCTCACCCATTTTTCATGTTAATTGAGGCTAAGGCTGCCCAAATGTCCAAAAATTTTAAGAAACTAACTAGTGAAACTAGTGATATAGTCAAGGACAGGGAGGTGGCTCTGATCAAGATTAAAGCACAAGAGAAGTTGGTAGCAGAGCTTACACAAAAATTGCAGAGATACAAACAGAAGAAATAGAGCATGCCACAAAAGAAATAGGGTAGGCTACTAGTGAGCACAATGAAGTTGTTTTGGGTGCACTAACATAAATTTTGCAGCATAGGATTAACATAATAAGGGATAAGATTGATATAGTTTATGGAGCTTATGGAAAATTTCTAGGCTTGCAAGTAGAGGTTAAAAATTTTATTTCTAATTTGAACCCATATTATGCTACATGGTCAAGCAGAACAAGATTGTTTGAAAGGTTGGTATCTTTGCAACCACATAGGTCAAACCTACCAGAGGTAGTAACCCGGGTTGGGGTTGAAATAGAGAAGATAGGAGCCACTTTGTCCTTTTTCAAAGGAAAAGATAATCAGATAGAGGCAAGGTTAAATATGTTTGGGCCTAGTTATTACAGGTTTGTGCCTCCAATTAGATCATAGGACAATCAGATCAAGCCACTAGGGGTATGGGGCTCATAATTTTATACTGTGCTACCTAGTAAAGAGGTTTATGTTTCTTACAAAGGAGAACCAGATATGGAAAGATACAACAAAATTCTAGATGAAGCATTTAAAGAAAAAGTAGATTTTAATAAGTTCATCACAGATGTCAAGAGTATTTTTGAAGCTAGGTGGGAGAGATAGAAGACCCAGTTGGAGAACATACAGAGCTTGGAATGGCTGAAGGAAGAAGATGTTACAGCATGGGACATATTAACAAAGCCAAAGAAGAAAAATCTTCTCACTGTTGACCTGGACATAATAGATGAAGAATAGGAGGACACATGGCACCTGTTATTTGAGCATAGGAAAGTTAGCTATCATGAAGACTAGTGTAAATTATCCTGTATTGGCAGTCACTAGGTCTCGTTGCAAATATGAGATGTTATCCTGAACATATACAGACAAAGGTGCCAAAGAACATAAGAAGACAAAGAACAAATCAGATCTTATTCTTCATTTTTGTCCATCCACCACTTGGTTCTTTCCTATCTTTTGTCCTTTTTGTATTTTAGGGTTAGGTCTTAAAACCATCTGAAGCTTGTAGCATCCTTAATAATTCTTAAGGATTTCAAGATGGTTTAAGACTATAAATAGAGATTATTGTAACATTTTGAAAGATGATGGAATATAATTACAAGGAAGACTACTATAATTTTTTCTGAGCCTCTGTACTTTTTGTCTATTGTATGTATTTTCAAGCAGTTTGACATTAATAAAATACATTGCAATCTCTATCTTATATATTGTATTGTCTCTTTGATTTATATTCAATCTTTTATGTGTTTATTTGTATGACATCTAAATACATCAACTACAAGGTAGTTGTGCAGTCATTTGTGAGGTCCTTCAAGGAGGGAATAATTCTTTCATATGATTCTAGGAAGTTGAATATTGATGTTTAAGATCTAATGAACAAAGATATAGGAGTGAGTGGATATTTTTTAAGGGATGTTATCTAGGCTGAAATTATTTTCATTAGTCACCTAATTGTGGATTTGCATTCAATTCTTACTCTGTAGCCCATAGGATCAGGCATCGATTTATAGTTTTGCAAGTAATTGTTCAATCATCCAGCATTTAAGAACAATCATTCAAACACATTACACTTATAAAAGATCATACACTCATAAGAAATTGTACTCACATAGTATACAATTCAAGTCTATTGATTCCTTCAAGAGAGAATCAAATAGGTTATCCCTCCTAAGTTCATAAGAACTATAAAAGGAAGAAGGGTGAGAATCCTTATTGCATTACTATTTGTTGTTGTCAAAATACTAGTTTGGCTCATTAAGCTTTGTATCATGTTATTCATAGTCATTTGCATAGTTATCTACTTATTGATACAGTAAAAGACATTCAACAAGTTAGTAAGAAGATAGAATCCAATATAAAGATATTATCAATCAGTAATCATTCATAGGTAATACCTGCCTGAGTCAGTGGATCTCAAAAAAGGATGATCATATCCAATCCTCATCAATTAGGATTTTCTTTCATATAGATTATTGGAAATATATAAGAGCAAAGCATTCATACTGGTTTTAAAAGATACTTGCAAGATAAATCCCTAACACCTTTCATAGTTTATTGTTTTTCAGTAACTTTAACAGTGGATCAAGGGTTACATTGATTTTCTCTTGTCTTTTACTGTAATAACTGATAACACATATTTCAAATGAATATAACCAATTTAATGCAGATCTTAACAAGCCAGACCATGAATTTGGCAAGGGCAAATTAAAGTGAAACAAGGATTCTCATCCTTCTTCTTTTTAGAGTTCTAAACTTATGAAGGCTAACCTAATGATTCTCTCTCCAAGGAATCAAAAAAATGAATTGTATCCTTCAATACAATTGATTAAACATGTATGTTCTTAATAAAAAAATCTAAATGAGTGTTTAGATTTTAGATTGATGATGATAACTACTTATCAAAATCTAAACCAGTGCCTAATCCAAGGAAAAGAGTCAATTGAGATATAGATTCACAGAAATTAATTAATTAAAACACATATGAAAATTAGATGGAGTGCCTTACAAACCACCTTCTTATTCCCATACCCATGTATCAAATTCCTACACAAATATCTAGCCCTCTGGAACTACTCATAAGATTTACTCCCTCCTTGAAAGAAACTTACAAATAATCACACAGTTACCTTATAACCAGTACATTTAAAATTCCTTAAAGATTAAACATACAAGAGTGTAAACATAAACACAAGAAGACATCATTGATGTGAAACAAGAAACTCCATTATATTTTAATATACTTCCGCTTCAATACATTCATAGAGACAAAAGCTTGAAAACTAGATAAAAATTAGAAGTCTGCCTTGCAGTTGTGAATTCACCATTCTTTACAATATCTTACAACTTTCTATATATAGAGATCACTAGCCATCTTGGAATCCTTAGAGAGAAAGGATGCAACAAGCTTCGGATGGATAGGCTAGACCTAAAAGTGCTAAAAGACAAAATACAATTACATTTTCATTTGGTGGAAAACAAACACTTGAGTAGAAGATTTGCAATGATTCCAAATCTTTGGCAGTTGGCACCTTTGTCCACAGATATTCTAGGTAACCTCTTGAGGTTATTGTGAGACCTAGTGACCACCAATACAGGATAAATTTGATGACATTAATTTGTCATTAGTATACAAACAACACTTTCGGTAAGCCTACACCGAAAGACAGGAAAGACCAAATCGAAGATCAAATTAGGAGATCATAAAAAATGACTAAGTACAGATAGAACCGATGACACAAGTTAGTGTGTAAACCAAATCACAAAGCAGAAAGATAAAGTGGAACCTAATAGAGGAACCTGAAATGCAAGTTATAGTGCAGACTGACAAGACAGACACAGTGCAACAGACAAGAGAAACTGAAGGACAATCAAGCACGATCAACAGATAGAACTGAAAGTCAGTTGCAGCCCGCAAAAAGTGGATCTGACTTCCACATCAGATAAAGCAAGTGTATTCTATTTATAGGATATTTAATTGTTTTAAATCCATTTCTTTAGGGACAAGAAACATTAATGTAACTATTTTAATCAGTCTAACTGATTTAAAACACATAGACTAGGAGATCTAGGTGTAAGTTGTAAACCTGATCTTAGAGTTAACATTATTTTTATCACAACTCAATGAAGTCAATCCATCTATAAATACATGATGTAATCATTAATTATAATGGGTGTGAGAAGGAAAAAGAGAGAGGAGAATAGAACAAGCACATCTATGGATTGAATTGAGAGTTTCAAGAACCAGAATAGAAAAAGAAGAATTTGGTTGGCAAAACCAAGAACAGAGGAAATTCACAATCAGAGGTATTATTTAATCATAGTTAAGGTGATAATATTTTTATGTGAACTACATAGGATCTATATCAACAATAGAAGATTGCATTTACCAGATCAATTTGTAATTTTCTATCATTCTAACAAGTGGAGCAAAGTGTAAAAATCCTTTCAAGGAAGGTGGACTTAAAAGCCCTATTGTAAATCTCTTAACCGAGTGCACACTTCATTAGTGTTTCTAAAAGCTCTTAATAGAGTAGATCTTAATAGGTCTCCACTTTAATACTCCTAACATGGTAGACCATCAGAAGTGATCAAATTGTAAGCCTTAACCGACCCCTTCCATTCTACAGATAGTGAAGATTTGTGGGTGCCATCCCCACTGTAGTTTTTATTTCCTAACAAGAGTTTTCTGCGATATCATATCTTGTGTTATGTGTCAATTATGTTCACGAATGTTTCTATGAATGATTTACATGTTTATTGATGTTATATATTGATATAACTCACACCAAGATAGTTTAGATCAGATTGAATGGACATGCAATTGATTACAAAGGTTAATTGACTAAGGGATACAAAAAAATTTAGAGGTAATGATTCACCCCTCCCCTCTCAGTACATACTTCCCATTAATCCCAAAAATTGGTATCAGAGCTAAGTCTCTTCTTGGAAAGCTTAAAGGCTTAAGAGAAAAGATCATACAATTAAGAAGTAGAAACTTGATAAAAATATTGAGAATAAAAATCTTGAAATTATGATGTTCTATGAACAGTATAAAGAAGCTAGAATCAGCATGAGATAGTTGCTTGGTGAAAGAAAGAATATGGAATCTCACAGTAATGAGACAGATTATCATGAGGAAGAGATTCCAGATTTCTTTGAGTCCTCAGGATCAACCACAAGCAAAGCATCAGATACATTAGAAGAAAGCAGCCTAACTGAAATCAATCTACATCTGGCTGAACAAGTTAAATCTCTATAAATCGGTCAAGAGACACAGATGGTAAGAATGATTGATGTCATGAACAATTCTAGACAGGATGAACAAGAAAGAACACTAGCTATTGATGATAGAAGAAAGATCACCAAAAAGCTACAAGAAAAGGAGACTGAAATACAGAGACTTACAAAGCATCACCATGAGATAACAAATCAGATTATTCTTATGAGTCAAGAGGAAAATAGAATAAATGTTGAACTCATTGAAAGAATAGAAGTTATCGGTGAACTGAGGGATGAGAATGAAAAGTTAAAGCATGAATTAAGATTACAAAAACATAATAATGAAATTATCAAAAGGGCTAAAAAAACCAATAAAAGAATGGATAATTTTCTTGAGGGACAACGAAGAGTCAATAAAAAAAACGGTCTAGGCTTTACCGAAAATGGAGAATCACCAAATCAATCCAATCCAAAGAATGTTTATGAAAATCCAAGACCAAGAAAGCTTACATGCAAACACTATGGAAAGCAAGGCCATACATCAAATATATGCAAAGGCCAAATGAAAGGTATTCCAAAATCTACATCTTCATTCATAGGATTTTGTTATAAATGTAACAAGAAAGGACATAAAACGTATGAATGTAAGTCTAAGATGGCTCAACCAAAGAAGGAAACCTACATGGACAAATAATGCCCTACATGCAAATTGAATGCGCACACAACTCTTGAATGTTGGAAAAAGAAAAGACAATGATGGAAGCCTAAAGGTCAAGAAATTCGCTATCAACTAAAGAATGTTGGTAATCAGTATGTATGGGACTACAATACTTGTAAAAACTATACAACATGTGGAAGATATGGTCACATTGCTACAAACTGTATAAGACTATGGACTAGAAATTCTAGAGGCTGGACTAACCCCGGAATGGCATGCTTACACTGTCATAAAGTTGGTCATCTCAAGAAGGACTACAGAGACTGAATGAGAGAGACAAGCACATATCCCAATGGAAACAGTTTATGATCTTACTGAGGAGATTTACATGGATCAGCCTCAGGGATTTGTGTAGGATTCCTCCTTGGTTTGTAGACTTCAGAATTCTTTGTATGGTATCAAACAAGCCCCTCAAGATTTGTATGAGAAGATGGACTCTTTTCTTCTTTCTACAGGATTCACATGCTACCATTGTGATCCTACAGTCTACATTCAGTGTCTTGAGGCTGAGGTTTTGATCCTTGTGCTATATGTTGATGAGCTTCTCCTCACAGGTAGCTCATCTTCTATGATTTAGGATGTTAAGCTCACATTGATGCAGCAGTTTGAGATGACTGATCTTGGTCCATTACACTACTTTCTTGGTCTACAAATTGTAAATTCCTTTGCTGGGATCTTTGTTTACCAGAAGAAGTATGCCCTTGACATGCTTCAGCACTTTGACATGCTTTCTTGCAAGCCTACTCCTAGAATGTCTCGAATGAAGGCATGGTGTGTCTAGTACCCAAATCATCCATGGTGGAGTAGAAATTAGAAGAAAAGATCTGATACTGTCCTCTCAACTTTGAGAGTATCAGGAAGATACACTCATCATCGATCTTGTTTCTCCCACATCCCTGCAAAACTGAGCGCAAAGATTTGAACTTCATCAAGAAGTGCTCCATAGTGGAAAAGCTGGTAGGAGTCAAAGTGGTCAGCTCTGCATCAAGCTGTAGTGCCCGAAACTCATTCAATGTGCCAAACAAATCTGAAAACTTGCCCCAAATGGCCCTAGGAGTTGTCAAAACATCCAGGTGAAAAAGGAGACTGTCGGAGATGTTCAGTGCAATCAAGCCCATGGCTTCATCTATTTTATTCCTGTGCTGAAGAACCTCAAAAGGACACTGCAAGATAGGTTGGTTTTCATCTAGACATGACCATAAGCCATGTGACATGAGTAGCCTGGTCATGTGTGCTTTCCAGGTGTGGTAATTGTGCGGTGTCAGCCGAGCCACAGAGGGGTCCGACATTGAGAGAAGAAGATGGAAGTAGAAGGGTCATTTTTGAATGTAAATGACAAAAACAAAAAGTACCCCCCCACAATGTATAATTCTATCCCTTGTACAGCAAAGAAAAAATTACTGAAAGCACAAAAAAAATGAGAAGAAAACCTAGACGTCAGATGCAGAGATGGAGGAAACAGAAGCCTCTACTTCAACACCAAAAAAGAGAGATCAAATGGTTGAATCATAAATCAAGACTAGTACCATTGTGTCTGTCTCAGAAACACATTTTTGACGATATTTCATCTTTCAAAAATGGACACCGTATGCTCAAGTTATGGCCAAAAAACCAACGATGCCTCCGAAAAATAACTCTTTGGAAAAAAATGAGACACAGGAAAAAAATTGATGGTTAAAAGGTTGTCACTTGTCTACGGAAAAAAATTTGATGGCCATATGGCCGTCAGATGACCGTCGGCCAAAAAAAATTTCCGGTTGCCCGAAAAAGTCAAGAGTTGCCAGAAAAATTTGAAAATTGGTCAGAAAAAAAAATCTGGTAGGGTGATGTCAGCAGTGACATCACCACTATACTGTCAGAGGTGGTGGGTGGCGGGCCGCCGGTGGAGGCAGTGACTGGGCAGCTCCCAGGCGGAGACTAGGTGGCTCTCAGGCGACAGCGCTGGTGGCGGCAGCTCCGGTGGCCGGTGGGCAGCGCGCTGGCTGGGGCCGGGCGCGGGCTGAGCTGGGGTGGCGTTGGGGTGGCGTGGGGGTGGCATGCCCCAGTTTCTCATGGGTACACTACGCATGGTGTAAAAACCCTAAAAAAAATCAACTATTTAATTTTTTTTAATTTTTGCCTTGATTTTTGAGCTGTACGGCCTAAGAGGGAGAAAAATTTCCTCTAGGGTCACTGTGACCAAAACCAGTAAATTTTATATGTATTTTGACTCTCCCGAGCCTTCTAAACGCAATGGTGGAGTCCATTTTGGCTCAAAGTGCTTCAAAAAATAGCACCTCATCCTAAATGAAGAAAAAACCCCAAAGAAGCTGTGGCTTTCGTCTGCAACTCACGACTTCAAAAAACCCTCAGACCAGGCAGTAGCAGGGAAGCTCTGATACCATGTAGAAGTTGAGAAGTCCAACTTCATAGATCACCAAGAACACCTGCATGAAAATAACCTGTTGCTGAAAGGAAATCAAAGACACAAAAGCACATGTTTGGAAAATCTCAGCGGAGTGAGAGCAAATTGTATTCCAAAGTAATAAAATAATAAGTACAAAAGTTCAACCTTAAAAGTGAATGAAACCCTAAAAAGGTAAAAGCTAGGTTGCACAATATAATTAATATAAAATATTAATTATATGCACCTAAGAGACAACTTAAGTGAAAATAGAGTACATAGACAACTTATTAATTAAATCAACAATCTAATGAATAAGTGAAGATAAATAGATACTCTAACAAAAATGTGGAGAAAATATTCAAGCAATGATGAAGCTGGAACGAGCAATGCAAATGGTGACACCCCATCCAATGGATCTGGTGACATCACCAACCCCACCTAAGCAAAACAAGTATGTATGGAACTGCATTACCCCCAAACTATTACTTTACATCAGTTCCATAATATGTTGAAATAATTCCAAATTAGCATAAGAAAGATGCACCATGGTTGTACTTGTTGAAATATGTGATAACTATGATTTCAGGCATATATACTCAAACCCGTCGATATACACTCAAAGTTAAGATTGCCTACATTTATCGAGAAGTGTCGGTTAAAAGAAAAAGTTGCTAGTATAGATCGAGCCTCATCGGTAAACAAGCTGTTAGTGTTACCGAAATTGGTCGGTAAAAGAAAAAGTGAATATCAACTGCTCCGAAACATTGTAAGTGTCACCGATGGAAGTAAAGTCTCGAATGAAGGCATGGTGTGTCTAGTACCCAAAGCATCCATGGTGGAGTAGAAAGTAGAAGAAAAGATCTGATACTGTCCTCTCAACTTTGAGAGTATCAGGAAGATACACTCATCATTGGTCTTGTTTCTCCCACATCCCTGCAAAAATGAGCGCAGAGATTTGAACTTCATCAAGAAGTCCTCCATAGTGGGAAAGCTGGTAGGAGTCAAAGTGGTCATCTCTACATCAAGCTGTAGTGCTCGTAACTCATTCACTGTGCCAAACAAATTTGAAAACTTGCCCCAAATGGCCCTAGGAGTTGTCAAACCATCCAGGTGAAAAAGGAAACTATCAGAGATGTTCAGTGCAATCAAGCCCATGGCTTCATCCATTATATTCCTGTGCTAAATAACCTCAAAAGGACACTGTAGGATAGGTTGGTTTTTATCTATACATGACCATAAGCCACGTGACATGAGTAGCCTGGTCATGTGTGCTTTCCAGGTGTGGTAATTGTGCGGTGTCAGCCGGGCCATAGAGGGTCCGACATTGAGAGAAAAAGAAGACGGAAGTAGAAGGTTCATTTTTGAATGTGAATGATCGAAAGAAAAAGCACAGCCCCACAATGTATAATTCTATCCCCCATACAGCAAAGAAACAATTATTGAAAGCACAAAAAAATGAGAAGAAAACCTAGATGCCAGATGCAAAGATGGAGGAAACAGAAGCCTCTACTTCAACACCAAAAAAGAGAGATCAAATGGCCAAATCAAAAATCAATACTAGCACCATTGCATCCGGCTTGGAAACACCTTTCCGACGATATTTTATTTTTTGAAAACGGACACCGTATGCTAAAGTTATGGCCAAAAAACCAACGATACCTTCGAAAAACAACTCTCTGGAAAAAACCAGACATGGGATAAAATTTGATGGTCAAATGACCATTGCCCGTCTGCGGTAAAAAATTTGACGGCCGTATGGCCGTCAGATGACCATCGGCTGAAAATTTTTTCAGTTGCCGGAAAAAGTAAAAAGTTGCTAGAAAAATTTGAAAATTGGTCGAAAAAAAAATCCGGCAAGGTGACATCAACAATGAAGTCACCATTGTGCTGTCGGAGGCGGCAAGTGGCAGGCCGGTGGCAGGCTACCGATGGAGGTGGTGACTGGGTGGCTCCCAGGTAGAGACTGGGTGGTTCCCGGGTGGCAGCTCTGGTGGCCGATGGGCGGTGCGCCGACTGGGGCTGAGTACTGGCCGGGCCGGGGTGGCCTGCCTTGTTGCTCATGGCTGCACTACACAAGGTGTAAAAACCCTAAAAAAAATCAATTTTTTAATTTTTTTTTTATAGTTACCTCAATTTTCAAGCCGTACGGCCTAGGAGGGAGAAAATTTTCCTCTGGGGTCACTGTGACCAAAACCAGCGAACTTTATATGTATTTCGACTCTCCTGGGCATTCTGAACGCAATGGTGGATTCTATTTTGGTTCAAAGTGCTCCAGAAAATAGCGCCTCATCCAAAATGAAGAAAAAATACCCCAAAGAAGCTGTGGCTTTCGTCTGCAACTCACGACTTCAAAAAACCCTCAGACTAGGCAGCAGCAGGGAAGCTCTGATACCATGTAGAAGTTGAGAAATCCAACTTCACAGATCACCAAGAACACATGCATGCAAATAACCTGTTGCTAAAAGGAAATCAAAGAGAGAGAAGCATAGGTTTGGAAAATCTCAGCGGAGTGAGAGCAAATTGTATTCCAAAGTAATAAAACAATAATTACAAAAGTTCAACCTTAAAGGTGAATGAAACCCTAAAAAGGTAAAAGATAGGTTGCGCAATATAATTAATATAAAATATTAATTATATGCGACTAAGAGACAGCTTAAGTGAAAATAGAGTACATAGACAACTTAATAATTAAATCAACATGATCTAATTAATAAGTGAAGATAAATAGATACTCTAACAAAAATGTGGAGAAAATCTTCAAGCAATAATGAAGCTGGAACGAGCAATGCAAATGGTGACACCCCATCCAATGGATCCGCTGACATCACCAACCCCACCTAAGCAAAACAAGTATGTATGGAACTACATTACCCCAAACTATTACTTTGCATCAGTTCCATAATATGTTGAAATAATTCCAAATTAGCATAAGAAAGATGCATCATGGTTGTACTTGTTGAAATATGTGATAACTATGCTTTCGAGCATATATATTGAAACCCATTGGTATACACTCAAAGTTAAGACTGCCTACATTTACCGAGAAGTGTCAATTAAAAGAAAAAGTTGCTAGTATAGATCGAGCCTCATCGGTAAACAAGCACATGAACAAGCTGTTAGTGTTATCGAAACCGGTCGGTAAAAGCAAAAGTGAACATTGACTACTCTGAAACATTGTAAGTGTCACTGATGGAAGTAAAGTCTTCACTGACGAACTCAGTCTTTATACACCAACGAGTTGGTGAGCATGTATGACACGCATTTTAGGGCAAAGGCTATAAATAGGGCATCAGATTGACTCATTTTTCATGACACCCAGAGCAGAGCGAGCGAAGGTGATTTTTGAGTAGAAAGCAACCAAGCTACAGAGCAATCGTGACTCGACCTCCATCACTCTAAAGTAGTTCAGAGATCTTTGCAAGCACAAACAGTAAGTTCTTTGAGACTGACAACTACATTTTCACACATTACGTAGAAGCCCTAATTTTCTAAAAATGGTGCCGACCTCACGAACCATGAAATCTAAGAATGCAAAGAAAGATGAGTTCAAACTCATCAAGAACACGGCATGTGAGGAACCTAATTATAAGATCCATCTAGAGGTTGCCTCACAACCCGACAACGCTGGTGCATTTTTGCGCATTCCAGCTAGGGTTATACCGGTTGAAGATGTCTAATCCTTCATACACTGCAAGGTTGCAGAGATTGGAATTTTAGAGGTAGAAGAAGTTTACAAGAAGCTTTGTAATGATGATAGAACACTTAAGGAAGAGCAAAAACACATTGAGGTTAAAGGGCTCACCAATGCCCTAATATTTTTGAAGGTCTTCAAAACTGATTGGATTCGGTTAGTACTGAGCAGAATGCATAACAACAAGTTATGGTTGGATGAACCGAAGGTAATAACCTGAGATGTCATCCATGTGATCATCGGTTACCCTGTAACCGATAAAGTAAAGGCACTAAATCATCTATCGAAGGAAGAGACCAAAAAGATGATAGGATCCAATCGGATGGTCGTGGATTGAAAGTAATAACAATAACCGATGATGAGATTAAATTTGGTGCATGTGTTTTGGGTTACAAATTCTTCCAAGCAAGTAGATTAAACAACATAGCATCAGGTGCAGTGGACACAACCTACAAAATTGTGAAGAATGGTACACAGTTGGACTTATCTGAACTACTCCTAAATTAGTTGAAGGACAACCTAAAGACAATCAGGAATGCAAAGTCAAACACTTGTAAGTTTGGCTCACTAATCCTGTGTATTTTCTTTTATTTTCAAGAAAATTTCCCATTGGTAGGAGATGTGAAATGGGACATCACCAAACCAGACACCATGCAAATTAGTGAGCACATAGCTGCACTGGGAGACAACTTTGAAATAGTCATGGATGAATACTTCAATATATTCAAAGACCAAATGCAAAAGAGGGTAAGAATCCCTGAGAAAATCATTGAGCATTATAAGGATGAGATATGCTTCATGGTTGACATAGATAATACTTACATCAAACCTGTTGTAGCAAGAACAACATGGTTTCAACCATTAGAATATGAGATCAACATTGATCTTGCAACAAAGGCAATTGATGCCTTAATAAATGAACCACTGGATAAGAAGCAACCAAGGTTTGGCACATATGAAGAGGCCAAGTCAAGAATTAAATCAGGCCTAGTTGTAAATAAAATAGTCAAAAAGAAGGACAAAATGGTGAAGAATCTCAAGAAGATTCTATTAGTAACTGAGGAAGAAGCTGAGCAAGATGAAGAAATTGAACAAGAGGAGGAAACCAAAAAATAGTTGTCTATCGGTAAAGATGAAGAAAAGAATGAATCTGAGGAAATAGAGTCAAATTTACCACCTCCTCCACCATCTAAGAAACCAAGGACTACAGCTGCTTCAAGGACTAGAAGCCAAACATCCAAAGAATCTACTCCTTCACCTCTTAAGAAAGGAAAGGTCAGGACTTACAAGAGGAAAGCTTCCGCACCAAAAAGAGGAAAAAACAAGAACGATATAAAATTCATTAGAACCCGAGAGGACATAGAAGACACTGAGAAAGATGAAGCCTTGGAGGCAAAAAATGTCAAGGTAAAAGAACCTGACACTATTGATGACATTTGTATGTATATTGCAAACTCTGGATCCATTACAAATCCACACATTAGAAAATGGCAGAAATAAAGTCAAGAAGATTAGAATAAAATTGAGGAAGCCATGATAGCTAAAATGTATAACTTCAAATATGTACCAATGCAATTTGAAGGAAGTTATGTACCACAGGAACTCTTGGATAGATTATCCTCCCGTTGGACATTTGCTTTGACAAATGAGAAAGAAATAAGAGAGGGAGTACTTGTTTCTCTAATGCCACCTGAATCTAAAAAGGTAGAGATAGATGAGATGAAGGAGAAACACAAGAAGGAATTCTCACCAAAGCTAAGGGCATATAAATTTCTTGAAGGCAAGTTGATTGAACTTGAACAGGACAACCACAAGAAATGGTGCAAAATCATGAATAGACCAATTGAGAAAGACAACCCCAACAAAGACTTTCAACAACAAGATGTTGATAAGGCAAATCAAGATGATACATCCATTGAGTTAGATAAAGAAGAGGATGATACAACAAGAAATAAGACTCCAGATGTTGCAAATGAGACATGGGATGATACCACAAATGAAAACATTGTGGATACCAATGTCATCAACATTACTAATGACCCAGCAGATGAAATCAATAAAGATGAAGATGTTACTGTTGCAAAAGACACAATCGATGAACATGACACAACAATTGATAGTGCACAGAATGACCCAGCAGATGAAATCAATAAAGATGAAGATGTCACTGTTGTAAAAGACACAACCAATGAACATGACACAACAATTGATAGTGCACAGGTGAACATTTCAGGCAAACTGCCAATATTGATACAAGCTATTAATATCATGCAAGAAATAAGCAAATCACCTGAGAAGGAAACTCCAAAGGATGCAAGAGAAGAAGCCAACAAAGACAACACTGATGGTCAACAAAACATCAGAGATACTCAAGATGTAATCGACACTACCACGATTACTGAAGGAGATAAGGACAAAGATGCAGAGACTCAAGAAAAGAATGAAAACACCAAGGAAAATGATGCAAAGGACACCAATGAAGGAGATAAACCAAAAGATGATAGTGCTAAGAAAACAGACAAGGATGCTACCAACGATGTTAAGGTGAATGTGGAGATGTCTGCAGACACCCGACGAGCTGAAACCAATGCCAAGCAGCAAAACGAAGCACAATAGGTCACATCATCAAGCACAATAGAAAAGGCTGAGAAATTGGCAATGGTGATACATTCTACTAAGTCATAGAAGAAGAAGAAGAAGAAGAAGAAGAAAATAAAGAAGAAAAAGTTAGAGGTTACACTAGATGAAATCATTGAAATACCAAAGTGTGACCCCTCTACACTTGACATGGACACATTACAAGAATATGGAGAGATATGCCAGAGGAAGGTATTGCAAAAAAGTTGAAGAAACAACAAAGGGAATCCATGGTACTGGAGACAACACGGGACATTCTACATCAAATTGTACTCGATGTTGATATTGATCAAAGCAAGCCTATTCTTGATCAATTAGCTACCCTCATCGACATAATCACTACTCAAAATGTTGATGCTGAGAAGGAAATTAAGGAGAGAGCCGAAATGAAATATCAATAGAAGCTCATAGAGAATATCAGCCAAGAAGTGGCAGAGAATAAGGTAAAGCTATTAGAATTCATATCTGAATTAGACCCCATCATATATGAAGCTATAACCTTAATTCAAAATCTTATCACAATAGAAAAGTTAACTAAGGAGAATAGTGAAAATATAGCAAAGCTAGATGCAAACCTAGCAAACAGTGCTAGTTGCTTAACCACAGATGCAGACAATACAGTGAAATTGCATTATGAGAAGATCATTGAGGTAAAAAGGTGAAGGTGGGAACTATGGGAGGAAGAAACACATTTTAGAGAAGAAGTAACCGAGCTACAAGCTCAACTTCTACCAAATCTTACATTGCTACAACATTATATCAGTTCTACAAGGCAACTGATAGGTACTCCTAAGATGTCTGTAGCAGACAACATCTATGATATACATTCAAAGATAACACTTGAGCATATGGCTCTAGAAAACCTCAAAGAGCAATGGGACAAAATCATGGAAGACATGCAGTCTTCTCATTCCCACATTTTTTATAAGCTCTAAGGTAAATAACCTTTGCCCTTAATATCAAATAAAGGGGGAAATGATATAAGTACAAAATAAAAAGGAAAATGTTATGTACATTCATTTAGATGGGAAAAAGGTAGATGTGTATATGTATATTCATAAAGGGAAAATGATATGTAGAAGGAAAAGATATCATATGTATAGGTATACCGACATATACATAGGGGGAGTCATTAAATGACTAAGGATTATATGTTGTATATACTTAAGATTTTGTTAGTATTTTGCACATATCAATTTTTGATACTAATGTCAAAGGGGGAGATTGATGACATTAATTTTTCATTAGTATACAAACAACACTTTCGGTAAGCCTACACCAAAAGACAGGAAAGAGCAAACCGAAGATCATATTAGGAGATCATAAAAAATGACTAAGTACAGAGAGAACTGATGACACAAGTTAGTGTCTAAATTGAAAATCACAAAGTAGAAAGATAAAGTGGAACCCAACAGAGGAACCCGAAATGCAAGTTACAGTGCAGACCGACAAGATAGACACAGTGCAACTGACAGTAGAAACTGAAGGACAGTCAAGCATGACCGACAGATAAAACCGAAAGTCAGTTGCAACACGCAAAAAGTGGATATGACTTATACGTCAGATAAAGCAAGTGTATTCTATTTATAGGATATTTAATTTTTTTAAATCCATTTCTTTAGGGACAAGAAACATTAATGTAAGTGTTTTAATCAGTCTAACTGATTTAAAACACATAGACTAGGAGATCTAGGTGTAAGTTGTAAACCTGATCTTAGAGTTAACATTGTTTTTATCACAACTTGATGAAGTCAATCCATCTATAAATAGATGATGTAATTGTATGCACCCTAAAATGGTCGCCTAGACTATGGGCCCCCATTCTTCAATTTATCAAATGACAGAATAAATTTATCAAATTCCTGAATCAATGCTTTGCAACATTTTAATTCAAATCAATTTCCTTGATCAAATTGTAATTAATTCAATTATTTTAATATTTCCTAAGGTTTGATCATTTCATCAATAATCTTATTTAATTAAAAGAAAATATTTCTTTTTATTAAATAAAATAATCTTATTTAATTAAAAGAAAATCTCTTTTAATTAAATAATCTTATCTTATTTAAATAAAATCTCTTTTTTTTATCGGTAAAATAAAATCTCTCTTTTAATTAAATAATTTTATCTTATTTAACTAAAAGAAAACAATTCCTTTTTATTAAATAAAATAATCTTATTTAATTAAAATCCATTTTTAATTAAATAATCTTATCTTATTTAATTAAAATATCTCTTAATTAAATAATATTATCTTATTTAATTAAAATATCATTTTTAATTAAATAAAATAATCTTATTTAATTAAAATAAAATCTCTCTTTTAATTAAATAAAATCCCCACTTAAATCCCTCTTTGTGATGAAAAAAGGAAATAAATTAAATAAAAATAAATAAAGTTCCTTTTTTCTACACATCTTCCTAAGTTGTGGGCTTTTTGCCTCTTAATCATAGCCTTTGATTTTGCCTTTTGAAGATATGAGCACATGGATCAACCAAGATTTAATCTCCACCATTGCTCATTTCTTTTTACCTCTTAATCTCTACCGTCCATTGCTCTTTAAAAGGAAACCTCTCCTCATTTTAAGGAATCAAGAGATACACTTTTATGCTATTGTTATGCTCCAGGTTTGGAGAGCAATTTTGGAGGAGAGTTTGAGCATTTGAGCTTGGACCATGCAACTTCTCTTCTTCTTGTCTTCTTCTCATGCATCCATGACAATCCATTTAGAGTATATTCATGTTAATTTAGATTCATATTTCCTTTCATTAGATTAATCTTGCATATTTCTTTCATAGATTAGCTTGCATATTTCCTTTCATGCATTGTTATCATATAGATTAGTTTCCTTCCATGCATTGTTATCATATAGAATAGTTTTCATTCTCATTTGCATTGCATATTTGGTGATCACGGAGACTAGCATTCTTTCTCTTTCTCTTTGAATCTCTCATTTCATGGTGTACTTGCATGGGCATCACTAGGTCTAAACTGAGGGTCTCTATTACAAACCCTTGCACTCCATGAATAGGGAGCTATGAGTTGCCATTTGAGACCTCATTCTTGAGCAATCTTAAATATAATGACTCATAGAAGTGTGTCACATTTTCAGCACATATTTTTGGCACCAACCATGGGGCAACCCACTTTTACATGATGGTTTTGATTATTTTTGGAGCTAACCCCCTTGTGCAGATTTGCTTGGAGATGAAAACCCTAGATTTTCAAAGATTTGATCATATCTTCCAAACGGCTAAGAATTTTGGTCTGAATTTTTTTTGCAGGTTGGCGACATATCAGAGAAGCTTTAGTAAAACATTCAAAAATTTTAGAGTTATTGTGAATTTTTTATATTTTTTTCTTTATTTTTCATAAAACATTAATTTTCAGTGCAAATCAACATATTTTTTGGAAATTTTTACATTTTCGGAAAGGTATTTAACTTCTACAAGGGGTCCATTCTTTTTGTTTTAAATTTGGATGCAATATCATAGCTCATTTGGTCGATTTATGAAAATTAGTGTATTTTGGAAAAATGGCTCCCTAGGGAACAAATAAAATGATCTTTTTAAAATTCTAACATTTTTGGAAAGCTCTATATTTTTTAATAGGGGTCTCTTTTCTGCATTTAGGGTTTGGGATCCTAATTCATGTCATATAGGTCCAATCTTGTTGACAAGGTCAAAAATCAAAATTAAAAAAAAAAGGCATTTAATGATTAGTTTGCACTATTTTTTCACATGGTTCAATGCATGATATGAGTTGTCATTTAGATTATTTGATGGTTATTATCGCTCCTAACAATTGATTTTCAGATCTAACCCTAGGGTTTGCATAAGTTGAGTATACAATGCATATCTTGTTTGTTGTTTGTTGTTTGTTGTTAGCTGTGTTTTTCTTATTTTTATTTCTGAAACAGCTTAACATGTGGTTTGCAGGACGTTGAAAAGAAGACTCAAATAAAGACTACTAACGAAACATCTTACAGGTTTCCTTGATTGATAACATGCTAAACTTTTTGCTTGCATTTTGTTTTGTTTTATTACAATAGGAACCCACATGCAAGACTTCTAAAATGAACTTCTATTTTGATATTTTAGGAATGACAATGGTGTTAGGAAATTATGCTCTCGCCCTTTTGGGATGATAAAAAATCCAGAAGTAATGATGTCATTTTCTTATGTGTCTGAAGTGTTTTTTAGATTATAATCCTAAGAATTATATGAACGTATCCTCTCTCCTTGCCTTTCTGGATCTTGGGTGCAAGAGAAACTCATATAATTCTTCTAGTGTGGCTACCTCCTAAGTGCTTTAATAGAGCCAGTGAGAGTGGATTGTCCAACCGGTAACAGGCTAAATCCAAGCCCTTCCAAACTGGTATATAAAAAATTCCATTAGTCTCATAGTGGACAGGTGTGAATTTGTTGTGGCAACCAAAATCTCCTCTAGTACCCTAGTGGTGCGTTAAAGTCCCTACATTGTTAAGGTGAAAACCTTTCTTTGAAAGGATTGGGAGAGCCCCTTAATTGGGAAAATGACTTGATCAAAACCACCTGAATGGATGGCTTGACTACAAACTTTGTTTTAGTGACCAAAAACCCTCTATATGTTGGCGCGAAAGGTCAGAGACCGACTAAGACATCCCACATTTTCACAGCTCTTAGTAGAGACAACGGTCCTTTGGGAAGTGATTCCCTTGGGATTCAAAGCTTGATGTTCTTGAGAAGTGAGTGCACTATAAGGAGGAGCCCGTGCCTCCAAGCTTCTAAGGTGTCTGCTATGAGTAGACACGACTGAACTTCGGTTCAAGTGGGAATTCAATAGATATTGCCCTGGCTTACCTAGGTTGTGGAGTGACTGGTCTATTTACAACAAACAATCTGCTTGATGTGTCTTGCATGAGTGAAATATCAAAACATACACCAAATATCAAGATAAACATCAAAATGAAAATCAAATCTGCATTCTTAAGTGTCAAACTGTCAACTTGCCCAATTTTCTATCCTGTCATTTTTAGTCTTCCTTGGTTGATCCAAATCAGATTAGGTCACTTACCCCGCTGTTAGAAGCTTGTTTACACTTTGGATTCTTGCATTTTGACCTCTTGAACTAGCAATCTTTGATTTTACAAGTGACCTTACTTGGAGTTGGTAAGCTAGAAATTGTCCTTGTTGAGAAGATAAACCTTTAAGATCCTTTGATAACACACTTGGAGAGCTTCGGTAATCTCTTGTCCATTCACTTTCATACAATTTCAATTTCAATCAATATAACTTGGGTAAATCATCCTCCTGATCCAAATGTGTTAGGGTATTCACCCATTCGATGGGCACCTCTATGGCAGTGTTGGTTTACACCCTTTGCAAAATTCTATCTTATCACCTCTCTTTTGGACAAGTTAATGCCTTTACTATCCTAGTTTGGTACCAACATTTCTTAGGGTCATCCTATCAGCTAGTACCTTTTCTTTCATGCCAGTTACAACAAAATATCAAGTAGATCAAGGAAAACAACCTCAAGTATTCTTTAACCAATTACCTTTAGTTCAAACTCGCCAAAAACATAAGGGAAAAGAACCCATATTTGATCAATCACCTAGGAACAACTTAGAAGTTTGGTTTGATTCCAAGATTCACCTTAGTGAGTTGGGTACACCCTTAGCATCTTCTCATTCAGATATGGATATGAGTTACACAATGAATCAACGAGAGAGGGAAGACATGGAAAAATGCCTTGATGACATATTTTCAAAACATAGAGATACTATTTCATTTGGCGGTTCCTCTTGTGATAGTCGACCAGTCTCACCCCTTATCTCAACTAGATATCTAGATGCACACCAAAGGGATGAGAGCGGTAAGAGGCAAGCCTATCAAGATGAGAAATCACAATATGAAAACCAAGATGAGGAACTTTATGACACTCATGTAAATGCAACATACACCAACAATTTGTTTCAACATTCAAGGCAAAGTTCACCACTCAAAACATCTTCAAGATACACAAGTGAAAGACTTAAGAGAATCAAGCATGAAAAGAAAGCCTTCCTAGATGAACAAGCTGAAAAGGAAGAGAAATTTAGAATCCTACAGTTGGAGAGACAAACCTGGTTGGAAATGGAAAAGAAATCCCTTCAGGAGGAGTAAGATAGACTCTTGGCTCAGCAACTCAATGACCAATTTAATAACATGCGTGTTAGTGGTGGAAATAACTCTCCTGCATCCACTCCTCTTGAGACTCCACAAAGTGGAATACATTCAAGGATGCCATCAAGATCGCCTATCCATAGAGGAAGAGGGGCTTCAAAACATGATCATTATAGGACATGAACACCTCCCAGGAACTCAAAACAACCTTCACAATGTGCTCATCATGGTTCAAGATATGGGGGCAGTAGCTCAAGTTTTGACCTCACCTCCCAAGACTTCATGAAAATGCAACAAGAACCACTCTTCCAGCAGTATGTGGAGAAATATTTAGATAAAAACAAAGACAATTTCCTAGATATTTTAATCAACAAGGGTGCTAGAGTCCCCTACAACTTTGATGTGGACAAAAAGATTAAGAAGCAAGGCCCATCTCAAGAAGAGGAGATCAAACAACTTAAGAGCATGATGGAAAAAATGTTAGCACCCAAGAATTAATTCTCACTTGATTCAATTTG
The DNA here is from genome assembly GCA_018584345.1 of Thuja plicata. Classification (NCBI taxonomy): domain Eukaryota; kingdom Viridiplantae; phylum Streptophyta; class Pinopsida; order Cupressales; family Cupressaceae; genus Thuja; species Thuja plicata. Next base: position 350,561 of record MU225292.1, on the reverse strand, counting down.
TCCTAATCCTTTTGACAAAAGTGTTAACATGAAAGAGTTCCCTAGAAAGGTTGAGATCCCTCAATATGAAAAGTATGATGGGAATGGAGATCCATATGATCATGTGCGCCAATTTTATACCATAATTTTTGAGTTCCATCAAGATGACTCATACCTCCTGAGATTGTTCCCAAGGAGTCTTAAGGGTCAAGTGATGGAATGGTTCACCAACATAACTCCTCCCATCATTAATTTCAAAGAGCTTGTTCATATATTTGTTCAACACTTTGCATACAACCTTTATAGATCAATCACCATGTTGGACTTATGTAACTTGAAGCAAAATCAAGGGGAATCTTTTTTCACTTTCTTGCAAAGGTGGAGACGAAAATGCTCTCGCTACTCTACAACCATTCCTGAAAATGAAAAGATTGACATCCTTGTTAGCAACTTGGTTCCTGAAATGCGGTATGAAGTTAGGAAGATGGTTTTTGATTCCTTTGACACCATGGTCGAAATCGCATGTAGGATTGAGGATGTTTTGAAAGAACAAGGAATTTTGACCAAACATGGAAAAATCAATAACAATGGTCAAAACAATAACAACTCTAACAAGGATAAAGGGAAGAACTCACACTGGAATAGGAAAAAACAAGTGGTCAACGATGGAGTTGTGGTAAACATGATCTTAGAGTTAACATTGTTTTTATCACAACTCGATGAAGTCAATCCATCTATAAATAGATGATGTAATCATTCATTAGAATGGGTGTGAGAAGTAAAAAGAGAGAGGAGAATAGAATGAGCACATCTATGGATTGAATTGAGAGTTTCAAGAACCAGAACAAAAAAAGAAGAATTTGGTTAGTAGAACCAAGAATAGAGTAAACTGATAATTAGAGGTATTATTCAATCACAGTTGAGGTGATAATATTTTTATGTAAAATACATAGGATCTGTATCAACAATAGGAGATTTCATTTACCAGGTCAATTTGTAATTTTCTATCATTCTAACAAGTGGATCAAAGTGTAAAAATCCTTTCAAGGAAGGTGGAATGAATAGTCCTGTTGTAAATCTCTTAACCGAGTGCACACTTCATTAGTGTTGCTAAAATATCTTAACAGGTCTCCACTTTAATACTCCTAACAGGGTAGATCATCAGAAGTGATCAAATTGTAAGCCTTAACTGGCCCCTTCCTTTCTGTAGATAGTGAAGTCTTGTGGGTTCCATCCCCACCACAGTTTTTACTTACTAATAGGAGTTTTCTACGATATCATATCTTGTGTTATGTGTCAATTATGTTCATGAATGTTTCTATGAATGATTCACATGTTTATTGATGTTATGAATTGATATAACTCACACCAAGATAGTTTAGATCATATTGAATGGACATGCAATTGATTACAAAGGTTAATTGATTAAGGGATACAAAAAGTTTTTTAGGTACTGATTCACCCCTCCCCTCTCAGTACATACTTCCCATTAATCCCAAAAAACTTACACTAGTCTTGCTGGTAATTACTCTCCCTGTGTTTATTGATCAGGTGTCAGGTGCCACTTTACTCCTCATCCATCACATACAAGTCAACAGTTACTGGTTTCTTCTTCTTAGGCTTGGTGATGTTGTCCCATTGTGTAACTTAAGCCTCTAAAAGCCAGTTAAAACTTTGAATGGTCTGTAACTATACATGTTGCCTTTTCCATCTGGTATCAGTTATGGCCTTGACATCTATGACAAACTTCACAAAGTTTGTCTCTTCTTTAAAAGCTTCATCCAAGGTTCTGTTAAATCTGTCCATGTCCAGGACACTACCATCTATTGTGAATGCCTCTTTACTAGGTAGTAGATTATCAAACTCATTTCTCCATTCTTCCACTGATTTTACTTTATCATTTTCTCCCTTGACTGGAGGAATAAATCTATTAAAATTTGGGCCAAACATGTTGACCCTTGCTTGTATTTGATTGGCCTTTCCCTTTAAGAATGACAATGTTGTGCCAATCTATGCAATCATTTCTCCCACTTGAAAAACTATCTCTGGGAGATTTGTCCTATGTTTTTGTAGGGCTTCTAATCTCTCAAAATATGATCCTCTACTTGACCAAGTTCCAAATAATGGATCCAAGGTTGCAATGTACCCTTTCACCTCTATTTCTAAGCCTGGTATCTTACTATAGGCCTTATGTACCAGGTCCACTCTTCTCTTCAGGATATCTATCTTGTGCTGGAAAATGTTCAGTAGGGCATTTAAGGTTACTTTATTTTGATCTTGGTCTGGCTTCCTTGTTTCTTGAGGGAATTCTTGAGTAGTCTTTGTTTGAACAAACAAAAATTCCTTCGGTGGAGTAGGGAGAGATTTGGGAGCCTCTTCTAACTTCTTATTTAGTACCTCCACTTTCCCTTGTAGTGACTTGATTTGAATCAAGCACCTTTCCCTATCCTTTATCACAGCAACATACTCATCAAATAATTGTGTATACCTGGTAGCTAGTTTCTCTGACTTTGCTTGATTTAAGTGGGAAAAGTGGATGATGACCTGGGATATATCTAAATTAGAAGTGTTTTTCACTATCCAGATGATCTTATCCCCATCCATTTTCTCTTCTAAACTGACCAAGGAAGGCTTTTGTGTCCTTGGTTCCAGAGACCATATGGCTAGTATATGAGATCTTGGATCATAGCCACATATCCTAATCATCTCCCCAATTTGTCTCAGAAGACAAGCTAGCATTTGGTTTCTTTCTAATTTGATCAATGATGAAAGCAAAGGCCAAATCCCATTCAGGAAATAGCAGAATCCAACTAGACTTGACTAGTTGTCTTGCTTCTTCAGGGGTTATAGTCTCATTTTCTGGATCATAAGCTCCTAAAGCTTGTAGGGCTTCACTTTGCACTGTATCTCCCCATGTTAATTGTAGTTGTTTCCCTACTTCTTGTTGCTTCCTCCATATCAAGAAGCTCTTGAATTCTTCTTTCTTGATGAAAGAATCATCACTAAGGAACTCTTCTTGATGAATCTCTCTCTCACCTTGGCACAATTGAAGGGGTAGTTCCACTTCTTCTTGGATGTCCTTTTCTTTATTTTTTCCTTCCCTGAACTTTTTTTCTCAACTAATAGTGCTACTGCCATTCACTAGTGATTAGGGCACTCACTTTTTCCTTTTTCTTCCGTTGTGTCTCAACTTGAGATGGCTCCCCTTGTTCCTCTTTCTATTTTTTTTGTTGGGGGCTCATTAGTCACTTCAGCATTAGGTACCTTTGTAAGGTCCACTTCTATGCTTTTCTCTATTGTAGGTGGCTGGTCCATGGGAGGAGGGCTATGTACTAAGTATCCTCCCTCACTTATCCTCTTCATACTCTGAGGATGAGTGCTTCTCAGGACCTCTTTGCTTATCCTCAATCAAACCTTCTAATTGGTTTCACGGGGTATGATAAGACTCAATCATCTTTGTTATTCTTTGCAAATAAGGCACTCCTGGGAAGAAACCTCTAAATGGAATCCCTGATTTCTTCATTTGTTTCTCCAAGCCTATCAAATATTGATATTGTGCATCTCTTCTTGTTGCTTCTTCACCATCCAAGATATTTCTGATAAGGTCTTCCTCGACACACTCTTCATGCTCTTTGATAGTAGTAATTCTAGGGGTTAGCAGCTTATTTGCAATTTTAATGAAACCCTATGGACCTACATACCTATATAAGGCCATGATCATCCTATACTGGCCTAACCACTTATTCACTGCATTCATTGCTCTTTTCCCAATTGTGAAGTTAGCCACCTTGAATTGTCTAGGTGTGAATGTGCCTTTTCTATGAGGAGGCAAATGCTCCTTATCTGTCTACATCAATTTCCATATGAACTCTATCAAGGCCAATCTTAGAGGTACATACTTAGGAAGTATGTGTGGGGGCTGGGAGCACCCATAAACCCTGATTACAGTAAAATTCCTCTCACAATAGAAGTCACCCCAATTTTGATCTCCTGGCCATTTATCAATGTACTGGAAAGGTCTCAGAAGTTGAAGTGTTCTAATTGGTATCCTAGTATCATCAAGTCCCATTAGTTTTATGAGTGGATGAACTATCCAGTTTTGAAAGCCACAAAATTCATTCTCATTTGAGGTAAAGTTCCAAACCCTAATCCACAACTATACTGGGTTTGGTTGGCCTTGATATTGAGTTCTTGGTCTTAGAAACTCTGTGTTCATGCTACCAACATTGAAATATAATATCAGGTGCATCAAAATGGATTAATTCATGAATTTGGGGTTGACACCCTTCTGAATGCTAATCAGGCCCTCATGCATTCTATTGATGACATATTGTATGTATTCATAATTTGTGTTAGCATGGGAATTATGAATCTCTAGGATAATCATGAGTAGGTCTGTAGGTAGCTTCTCAATATGCCCATCCATGCCTAGAACCCTTTACAATCCATAGGCTATATACTTCATATAAAAATAGAGCTCTTTAAATTCATAGGGTGCACCCTTTGAAGTCGGCAATGGGGACACATAATTCCTGTTAGACCTAGGCACATGACTTTGAACCAGCTTGCTCACTATATTGACCTCTCAAGAATATTTTCTCTATAATTTATTCAAGTCTATCTCTGTGGTAGAGGGATGGTAGATGCCAAAATATTTCATAAATGAAGATCTATCTAAGGTTACTAAGGTTGTTTCATCACCTTTTCTAATTATTTTGGAAGTAATGTCATATCTTCTAGCCAATGTTATTAACAAGTCAACATCTACGAAGACATCTGGGACAATTAACTTTGCAAGACCTAAAGTCCAAGGGTTTGAGATAGGAATCTATCTATCCATATTGCTATAAAATTAATTGAATAAATTAAAACCAGAGCACCCGGGAGTGATGGGATCCCTATAATCAGACATGGCATCAATGAAGGATTCATCATCTACCTTTTTATTTTGGTTCATTCCTGGTAGTAGAGAAACAAACTCATCTAAGAAGTTCCTCTTCTCTTTTTTCTCATCCTCTGCATCTTTACTTCCTCCACTGGTCGAGACCCCACTTGGTCTAGCTTGACTCATCTTTGCTGATTATTCTAAACAATTCTCCTCTCAGGCACAAATTTCTTCTCACAATTGTAGCGAAACTTAAGCAATTTCTTCATAATGTGCTTTGTAAACTAATGCAATTTCTCTACTCTATATTCTGAAATCTTTGGTAATCACAATGTACCAAGGCTTCATCTATTTATCATTGGAAATTGAATGCACCAATCTAGTTGAGAATTTGGAAACCATTGCTCAATCACTTCTACAATAAATCTGCATGTCTTGACATCAATTCTTTCCTAGGTGTGTTGCTTCAAGTTGACAGGAAATTAAATTTGAATAGCCTAGTTGGAGCTTTCATGAGTGATTTTTTTTTTTAAAACCTTATTATAAGAAAAAAGGCTCGACGCGCTATCTGATTGGCCACTTTTCCTCACTTTTGCACAGAATAGCAGATTACTTGTACTCTGTCAGAATATTTTGTCTTTATTAGCCTTGTCTTTTCATAATATTTCCTTGACATGGCACGAGAGAAAATCCTTAAGATCTTACCCTACTTTGACCATAGTTAATCTGGCGATCACATGACTACTTTATCTCCAAGTCACTAAGAGTTTTCTTTGACTCATGTTACATCATGAGATTGGTGCAGGAGCACCTAGGAAAACTCTCCATTTATAGTTAAGTTTTTGGATTGTAACTGACTCTAGCCAAGTAAGTGATTTACTTTTGACCTTAGAAGGTCTTTCAAGGTGTGTGACTAGGTGGACTAGTAGTTAGTACTAAATCCAACCTAGTTTAGCTAGTTTTGTTTTAATGCTTGTTTTGGCTTAGAATTGGGAAAATGAGTCTAAATGTATCCTAGAATTAGGTGTGAAGTGGAAAGTTCCTAAAAGGTCTTTAATGATGTGTATTCATCGAATGAAGAAGGATTGAGGTCCTAAAAGTTAGTTATGAGCATTTATACAAAAGATGCTAAATGTTGTCATGACAAAATTTTGCAAGATCGCAAATGTTGCATGCAACATAGACAAATTTTTTATTCCTTCTAAAATGGAGGAAGGCAATCAGTGCTAGTGGCTTAAAATGGTGGAGGAAGCATCTTAAGATACTCCAAGGCTCATTTCCCGAGAGAGGTTGAATGTAATCAAGTTTTTGAATAGCAATAGGTCTTTGCAATTCTATTTTTTCTGCAACAATCAAAGTGTTTTGAGTTAATGAATGTTCTGATGGATTAAACTGAAAAATCTAATCTTGGATCTATGTTGAATAGGAAGTTTCATTCAGTGATCAAGTTTCCTAGAGTAGATTAGATTCTTTTGTAAATTGTTTAGGAACTAGCACAGTTGCTGGGGTAGACATTGTAGTTTTTAGTTTCATGGCTCCCCCATAGAATCCAACAGTGGGAAACTTCTGGTTGTGGATGAATATGTTAGGGGAGCCTATTTATAGTTTAAATATGTTAGGAAAATTCATGAGGAGTCGAGTAGCTATTTTTAAAGTTATGCCCTAGGTGAGCAATGCCTGTCCAGCTAGGTGTGTAATAGAGAAAGGTCTAGATGCCATTGCAAGGGTATGTTTGGGAAAATAAATATAAGTGTAGGTTTGGGAGAATCATGGTCTAATTTAATCCTGTATATGAGAAAAGGTCCTTACCAATCCATCTGGATAGATTTCTAGATAATAATCAGATGACTATAACCAATGCACTAAAATAGCTCTATTTGACCTATATTTTAGGACAGTAGTGTACTGATGACTTAGGGATCTAAAACATTGAAAATCCCTAAGGTCTTGGAAAAGGGTGTCTAGATCCTAATTTTTTTTTAGGGTTTTTTGGGAGTTTTAGGAAAGAATCAATAAAAACCCTCTGATTAGGGCTAATTGGGCTACAAGGCCTAATTAGTGTGAACTTGGAACTCGATTGTTTTGAGTTTGAAGACCCATTCAAACGGGATGGATAGGATGTCAAAAGGATGTCTTAGTGATGAACCTATCCCTTGTAGCATTGGTGAACAATTATTGAGAAGTTTGAGCTTGGAATCCTCCAAGGAGAGAGTATAGTGACAAGGAGTAATTTCAATGTTGGAAATCCTTCAAGGTTAAGCACAAGAGAACTAACTCCTAGAAATGGAGTTAGAATTGTATTAGGCTTAGAGACTTGATACTATTGGGGTTCTAGAAGAGAAATAGGAATCCTAAGTAGACTAGGACAAATAGAGTCCTAAGTTGAGCAAGTGCAAAGCAAACCTTGGAGCACTTCCATCAGATTGGTATCAGAGCATAGTTGATTTGGCTTGTGGTTAATGTTCCAACTAGAATAATCGGTAGGAGAATCTACAATGGTGACCAATGTAGAATTGGCTAAGAAGGTGGATGATCAAGAAGTGGACAATAGAATGCTCTAAGATAGATTGGCTCGATTAGAGAAAAAGGTAGATGAAGTTGATCAGAAAGTAGAAGAAGTGAAGGATAAGGTTGAAGGGAAAGGCAAAGAGATAGCCATAGAAGATGAAGTCCCTGAAGCTGACCCTGTCCTTGATCAGGAACCATTCTTGAAGGCATTAAAGGCTTTGAGTGGTAAATCACTAGAATGATTTCCTATCTTGAGTGGAAATATGGAACCAGAGGTAGTCCTTGAGTGGATAGAAGGACTAGAAAACCATTTTGAGTGTGATGGAATCACTGAGGCTCAAAAAGTGAAGGTTTCTAAAGCCAGACTAAGAGGGTCTGCATTCACTTGGTGGAAATTCATCCAAGATGAGAGAGAGGAGGAAGGGAAGAGGCCCATTTCTAGATGGAAGGCTATGGTTGCAAAATTCATAGATGCTTATATCCCTGAGGATTATGAAATCCAATTGCATAAGAGAAGACAAGGTTTGAGATAGAAGGACCTAGATGTAAAATCATATACTGAAGAAGGTTAAGGTAGAAAGATACCTTAATGGACTTAAGTGGACCATACAAGATGAGATGAGTCTCTTTACTCCATACACCATTCAGAAGTGCCACCAAATTGCTATCAAAGTTGAAGAGAAGCTAAGAGAGAAACAAGACTCTAGTACTACGAGAGGAAGAGGTAGAGGAAGAGACACTAGATGGCAGAAAGGTGGATATGGTGGAAGGATTTCTAAACCAAATAATCAAGGGGAGTCTAAATTTTTTGAACAACAAGAAGGAAAATCCAACAGAGGGAGTTCAAATAGAGGAAGGAACTCTAGTAGAAGAGGAAGAAACAACAACCAAGGTAGGGGTAACTGCTTTGCTAACATGAAGTGTTACCACTGCAACCAGATGGGACATCCTACATATAGGTGTCTAGAGAAGGATACCACTTTTTGAGGAAGTGAAAAAATGGTGAATTATGTCCAACAAGAGACTAGTAGTGGAAAAAAACACCCCGAGGTTCCCTTAGAATTAGAAGAAGGTGAGAATCTTATGATGAGAAGAACTCTGATTAAAGAGCCAGTAAAAGAAGAACCTAGTCAAAGGAGGTCACTGTTTAGAGTGAAGTATAAAATGATGGGAAAGGTGTGTAGATTAATTATATACTCGAGTTCTACTGACAATATAGTGTCAGAGGAAGCAGTCAGCAAGTTGAAGATGAGAAGAATAACCCACACCAATCCTTACAAAGTCACCTGGCTAAACAAAGGGCAACATGTCCTTGTCAATGAGCAAGCTTGGGTGGAATTCTCAATTGGGAGATATAAGGATAAATTCTTATGTGATGTCCTACCTATGGATGCATGTCACTTTCTCCTAGGTAGACCATGAAAATTTGAAAGACAGGCAATGCATGATGGAGTAAAGAATTCATACTCTTTCAAGAAGGACAATGTAACATTTAAAATATAGTCATTGATAGAAGATGCAGAGATGAAGTCATCTATCCCTAATGTTCTCATGGTGATTGAGAAAGATTTCTTAGAAGCCTTAGAAGAAGGATAAAGAGTTGGGTTTGCATTGGTGTTGAAGCCAAAAGAAGAGACTGTAGACAAGATAGTCAAGAGGACAAACTTGCCAAAAGAAGTGTAAGAGCTGTTGCAAAAATATGAAGGCACTGTCAGTGATGGAAAAACATCATCCCTAACACCTAAGAGGTTTTTAAGCCACCAAATAGACCTTTTCCTTGGAGATACCCTTCCCAATAAGGCTGCATATAAGATGACTCCTCAACAAAATGAGGAAATAGCTAGACAAATTCAAGAACTCCTAAGCCAGGGTCTGATTAGGAAAAGTATTAGCCCTTGTGCCGTACCCACTATCCTAGAACCTAAAAAGGGAGGAAATTGGAGGTTTTGTACTGATTCCAAATCCATTAATAGGATTACCATTAGGTATAGGTTCCCTATCCCTAGGATAGAAGACCTAATGGACTGTCTAGGAGGAGCAAGGTATTTTACCAAGATAGACCTAAAGAGTGGCTATCATCAAATCAAGGT
>MU225292.1:295367-341049 GCA_018584345.1 Thuja plicata | reverse complement strand
TAGGATAGAAGACCTAATGGACTGTCTAGGAGGAGCAAGGTATTTTACCAAGATAGACCTAAAGAGTGGCTATCATCAAATCAAGGTAAATGAAGGGGATGAGTGGAAGACAACCTTCAAAACCATAGAAGGACTGTATGAGTGGCTTGTAATTCCATTTGGGCTATCCAATGCCCCATAAACATTCATGAGATTGATGAATGAAGTCCTTCAAGACTACATTGGAAAATTTGCGGTAGTCTACTTGGATGATATACTCATCTACAATAAGACAAGAGAAGAGAATCTCATACATCTAGAAATGGTTTTCAAGAAACTACATGAGGAGAAGCTGATGATAAACTTGGAGAAGTGTGAGTTCATCAAGCAAGAATTATATATCTTGGGTTTGTGCTATCTCAAGGCAACCTAAAGATGGATCCAAGAAAAGTGGAATCCATCATCAAATGGCCTCCTCCAAGAACAAGTACTAAGGTAAGAAGTTTTCATGGCTTAACATAGTACTATAGAAAGTTTATAAAACAATTTAGTGCAATTTGTGCTCTTATGCTTGATACTATCAAGGGCAGAATGAAGACTAAATTTGTATGGAATGAACAAGCTAACCATGGGTTTGAGCTGTTGAAAAAGAAGATTGCTACCCAACCAATTTTTTTTTTTCCAAGCTTTGAGAAACTATTTACAGTGGAATGTGATGCCAACAATGTAGCCATTGGTGCTGTCTCGAGCCAAGAGGGAAGACTAGTGGCCTTTCACTCTAAGAAACTAAGTGAAGCTAAGAATAAATACTCTTCTTATGACCTAGAGATTTATGCTCTAGTCCAAGCATTGAGAAAGTGGAGGCACTATCTTCTTCCAAAGGAGTTCATAGTTTATTCAGACAATCAAGCATTAAGTTTCTTGAACTCACTAAACAAACTCAGTCACAAACACATGAAGTGGGTGGAGTACCTGCAAGCTTACACCTTCAACATCAAACACAAGAAGGGATTGCATAATAAGATAGAAGATGCCTTAAGTAGAAGATCCTTGACCATTCAAGAGATAAAACTATAGAGCATGGGGATAGACAACTTCAAAGACCTATATGGAGAAGATGAAGACTTTGCAGACATTTACAAGGTATGTCAAGAATATAAGAATCACTTTCATAGTCAATTCTCTTAATACACTTTGAAGAGTGGTTTTTTATTTAAGGGTGGTCAATTATGTGTCCCTAGGGGGTCTATAAGGGAGAATATAATCTAGGAGAAACAAAATGGTGTACTTAGAGGCCATTTTGGTGTCAATAAGACACAAGAATTAGTTCAAATATTTTACTTTTGGCCCAAGATGAATTTGGATGCTAAGAAGTATGTAGAAAGTTGTGTTATCTGTCAAAAGTCAAAGGGTACATATACTAATGCAGGCCTATACCAACCTCTACCCATTCCAACTAGACCATGGGAATGTCTGAGCATGGATTTTGTAGTAGGATTACCCAAGACAAAACAAGGAATATATGGCATTTATGTTATTGTAGACAGATTTAGTAAGATGGCACACTTTGTACCCTGCAAGACAACACATGATGCAAATCAGATAGCTTCCCTATTCTTCAAGGAGGTAGTCAGAATACATGGTTTTCCATTGAGTATAGTCTTAGGCATAGACACAAAATTTATGAGTCATTTTTGGAAGACTCTCTGGAAGATGCTAGGAACCAAATTTTCTTTTGGATTTGCATACCATCCTCAGTCTGATGGCCAAACAGAGGTAGTAAATAGGAGTCTTAGAAATCTCCTAAGGTGTTTAACTAAGGAGTATGGTCAAAATTGGGACCAACTCATTGGACAAGCAAAATATGCCTACAATGACACAGTGAATATGACTACTGGTAAGAGTCCTTTTGAAATAGTTTATGGCCTTCATCAAAGAGGCATATATGAGCTCAAAGATCTGAAGGATGGAACCAAGGGAAGTGGCTATATAGATGAATTTAAACATTCTATGCAAGAATTCCATGAGATAGTGAGGAAGATACTCACTAAAAATACAGAGAAGCTTAAGGGCAAAGTGGATGAGAGGAAAAGAGATGTCCAATTCAAAGTTGGGGACCTAGTGACGGTTCACCTCAACAAAGAAATATTACAAAAAGGAACACCACATAAAATTAAGATAATAAGATTTGGCCCATGTATCATATTGGCCAAATATGGAGCAAATGCCTACAAGGTGGAACTTCCTGAGGATATGGGTCTATCTCTAATGTTTAATCTTGCAGACTTAGTTTTATACAAAGGCACAATCCCTGATGCACATAAGATATTAACTGAAGTTATATAGGAGGTGGATGAAATAAAATTACCATCTACACCAATCAAGAAGGTAGAACACATACTAGATTCTAGAGTCTAAGAAGACAAGAAAGAAGGAATACCAAGAACACTTAGTGAAGTGGCATGGAAGAACGGATACCGATGCAGTTTGGGTAAAGGAAATAGAGTTCAAAAAGTTGGGCATTTATCTCAAATTACTTGATCCAAGGGTAGATTGAAGCTTTTTCATTTGGGGAGGATGGTGCAGGAGCACCTAGGCAAACTCTCCATTTGTCAGAATCTTTTGTCTTTATTAGCCTTGTCTTTTCACAATATTTCCTTGACATGGCGCCAGAGAAAATCCTTAAGATCTTACCCTACTTTGACCATAGTTTATTTGGTGATCATGCGACTACTTTATCTCCAAGTAACTGAGAGTTTTCTTTGACTCAGGTTACATCATGAGATCTAGCGCCAACCACATGATCTTTTTCTTCATCAATGGTCATCTCTAAGTTGCTAGATGGTTTGCTTAACTCATATTTTGTTCTAAGATTACACGTTGGCCAAGCATTTTAACCTGACTTTGCACTTGACTCACTTCTTAACGCTAAGTAACTTGTTTCTTCTTATCTCTGAACCACTGAATAAACCTTACTAGGCTTAGTTTTTACCATGATTCAAATCTAGAGATTCAGCGACTGAAAGATCTCTAAGTCTCTCAATATTTCTCTTAACCCAAGTTTCATTTGGAGATCTAGCGCTAGTCGTTCATCTGATATGAGATCTATGATCCTCACCGAGTCACTGAGTTTCTAACTTAACCTTGAGTTTGTTCAGAGATCGCACGACAAGGCACTGAGATAACCCTATTTTAACTCTGAGTCTATGTGGAGATTCAACGACTAACTGAGTCTTTGAATCACTGAGCATTTCAACTATCCATGGATTTATTCTGATATCATGCGTACACCACTAGATTTAAGTCACATCAACGGTTCAGATCTTTCATGTCAACTCAGCTTTCACTTTAACTTGAACTTAAGTCATTTTGAGATCACGCGACTGAGCAAACTCTAAGTCGCTAATTTTTTTTTTTACTCTGAGTTTATTCTGAGATCACACGTAGACAACATGATGAGATCTTGATCTATGCCTTGCACTGAGTCTCTGAATAATTTTGTACTTGCTCATTCTGTTTGGAGATTACGTGACTACCCTTGATCTTCCTTTTAATCTACAGCATGCGTTGAATCTCACAATCTTTGGCCTTAACTCCATTTTGTTATGAGATCATGTGAATAAAGGCTATCTCACAATCTTGAAATGTTTGGGCTAACTCTGGTTATTTCTAGAGATTCAGAGATAAAGAAAGTCTCTGAGTCATTGAAATATTTTCTTAACCTTGGGTTTATTCGAAGACTTCACGAACACCATAGATTTCTTAGCCACTTATACACGTGTCTACATCTTAGCCATTATCTCTTGATCACTAAATTACTTATGACTTTTTGACTTCTTCTAGCAATTCAACGCTAGACACCCATCTCTGACTTGATCAATGGCTCATATTTACTCATAGAAAACTTGACTTGGCTCTAACTTAACCACAACTAACCATGGTTCTTCTGGAGATTCAACGACTGAATGAATCTCTAAGTCGCTGAAATTTTCTTCTAACTCGGGTTTGATTTGGAGATCACGCGCCAGCCCTTAGATCTTTTCTTGATCAAATATTAGCACTGATTCTCAATATTTCTATACTTTATTAATTCTTCCTAAGATTAAACGACAACCCTTAATTCTACTTTAATCTAACAGCCTGCACTGAATCTCGAGACTATATGCTTAACCACACTTTCATTTTGAGATCACACGACTAGGCTATCTCTGAATCTTGGAATAAACTTTACTTGACTTGATCTCAACCTAGGTTTATCTGGAGTTTAAGTGACTGCTTTATCTCCAGGTCTCTGAAAGATTCACTAACTCATGAGTTAATTGGGAGATCACACACAGACCACACAATCAAGTCAATGAGATAATAAGATCTATGACTATCGCTTAATCGCAGAATAAAAGCTTGACCTTAACATTTATTTGGAGATCATGTGCCAGCTGCTCATCCGGGAAAAGATCAACAATCCTTGCTGAATCTCATAATCTTTAACTTAACTCTGATTTCATCTGGAGATCACGCGACAAAGCATAAAGTAAACTTTGTGTTGACCTTGGGTTGGATTACGAGATTACACGATTGAATGAATCTCTAAGTCCCTAAAGATTTCTTATAACTTGAGTTAAGTCACGAGATATAGCTTTGGCCACATGATTAAATCTGCATCCATGGTTTCTGCTAAGTCTCTGAATCTTTGAGCCAACTTCATAATTATCTAGCAATCACGCACCAACCACACGATCATATCAAGATCAGCCATCTACGCTTAATATATGAATGCTTTAGAGCATATTCCATTCTTCTCATGACTAAGAGATAACATCTTGTGCCAAGTGTCTAAATGATAAAGAATATTTGGTCTCGGTCACGAGATTAAGAGATAAAGGGCAATTCTTAAAAGCACATGGCTTAAAACACTTAAGTTACTCGACAAAAAAGTAACTTCAAATTAGAACATGGTTATGAAGGACTAGGGTTTTTGCACGAAATAGACACAAATAACCTAGGGCTTAGGGTTTTCAACCATATTGCATTGCATTGCTTGGATTACAAACACTTGCAGGAAAATTTGATGGTACACTTGAACAGACCTTGACATTCTAAGGCATAAACTGATACTGGGAACCAAATTTTTTAGCAAGACTAAAAAAACTAGAAATATACCCAACAGGTATATTGATTGGTTTCAACAGAATATGGGGCATGGAAGGGACAAGCCATGCCTCCCATCATCCTACTCATTTAATTTGAGTGTTACTCATGGAAAGTATAACATCTCTGCTCTTTTTGTTATTTAGTAATTACTCATTTAATATATATAACTATGGGTTAATATCATATTTGGAAGAATTTTAAAACTTCAGGGAAAGGTAGTATGACTGTACTAACTCCCTTATACAAATTTCAGCAATATTATATATTTAAATGCATATTTCCTACCAAAAAAATTGGTTGATGAAAATAAGAGAGGTAAGATCGGTAATAGAACTAAATTTTTTATTATCTAAAAGCACTTGTTCACTTTAACTATCTGATTTAAGTATTTGAAGTCACATTGAACTGACTAACAAAGATCTTTGCCAAGTAAGAGAGTTTGGTTGCAGGTAACAGTATGGTTTGGGCTTCAACAGTGATGGTTCACCTCTAAGAGAAAGGAAGGGAACGAATGGAAAAACGTGTTAACATAATGAATTTTCTCTTCTTCTCAAATCTTCTTTTGATATGTAATACCAAGTTAGGATCTCTAGAAAGGTGATATATTGAAACAATCTATATTATTCTAGATGTAAAAACATAGGCTCCCAAGGAACTGGGGCCTCAAATTTGTATTGCCTGACAAAGGCAACCAACCAAGATGAGTAATTTGTGATCTGGACTTAATATCTCAGGAAAGACTAGAGGTTTATTTTCTTAGCTCCATTCTTTCCTATTGGTGCCCCCAGCGAATGGAGAAATTATAATTTCCTTTTATTAATGAATAAAAATCTTTGGCTTTGGCCTTTTATTAATAAAAAAAATACAGATAATTAGTTGGTGAAGGCTATAAAAAAATATGAACAAAGAAAGGGTTGGGGGCCTTGTTTGATTGGAGAGAGTTTCTTGTTATGAAACACGAGGTCACAAGATCCAATCTCCCCCCATTCCACGTGGTACCGGAGGACGTGTTGCACTAGCGATGATACCCAATTCCTGTAGTCTAAAAAAATGTGAACAAAGAAAATAGTAACTATTTTAGTAATCACAGAAGATGCCTCCAATTGGAATGATGCCACTAAATTGTTTTTGTTTTTCTTTATTATCTTTGTAAAAAAAAATTTTAATGGTAATGTTTTTTTAAAAAAATATGTTTTTTTTTGCATTTTTAATAAAGTTTTGTTGGAATTTTAATAAATATTTTTACTAAACTTTTTAAGTTTGTAATTTTTTTTAAAAAAATAAATAAACAAAACTAGGAACATTTTGTTGTCCATCTATATACCTATCTTGCAACATCTTCCAATAGGTGTTAGATTTGAGGAAAACAAATCCACCCAAGAACACCTGCATGCAAAACTGTTACAGAGTAGAAGCAAAGATAGACAGAAGAACAGAGAGCTATGGCGGCCAAAAAGCCAAAGATGAGATATTCATGTTGACAGAATAAAACTTCTATATTATCAACAATAATGAATACAAGCTCCTTCTCCTTAATGAAAAGAAAAGCGGTGAGTCCTTATAAAAGGATACCGAAACCCTAAAGGGGAAAACCCCTAAAGACTAATAAGCTGCCTAAGTATAACTTAAGCATAGAGTATAATAGACTAATAATTAAATGATTTAATTATTAGCTATACTATGACTACTCTAACACCCCCCCTTAAGTGTAACTTAGGGAGAAGCAAAACAGTTAAAGACTACTGCAGGAAGCAGGAAAGATGGGTCCCGGCAACAAGGCCTGATCAGGTACCCAAGTACACGAAATAAACTAGATGAAGGAAACAAAGCCTTCAATCTAGGGAAAAGATGTCCCAGAGAAAGGAACAAGAAAGAGCAAGAAACATCTCTGAAGCATGTAGCTGAAAACTCTGTCAGAAGAGACTGCTAGAACCCCCATTGAAGTGCATGACCAGGTAGAGAAGACAATGTCTGAAGAGCTGATCAATCGAACCAGAAAGAAATAGAACCAACAGGTGAACCCCCCCATAATGCTGAACTGGGAGAGGTGATAGGAACACTGAAATGCAATGCCAGAAACATCTGCAGAAGAAGAACCAGGAAAACCAACAGTGCAACAGAAGTACAAACACAGGATAAAGGGCGGTGTCACTGACACACAGCATGGGCTAATGTCATAGAAGGTACGCTCACTTGACAAAGGTGGATGCGCCTAAAATGACATAATCATCATAACCCCCATGGCACTTTATAACAAAGTGCGAGTACAAAAACCATACAAGGTGTACAAGATCCCAGATATACAGAAGAAGGAACTTTATCTCAGTGTGTTTATAGAACAAAGATGCATCAGAAGAAGTATACAAGCTCAGAATTCAGAAAGAAAAGTGAGCTAGAATATCAGAAGAAGAGATCCCAGGACCTGTAGACCCAAGCAATCCACCAGAGTGCATAAATTGCCAAAATTGGAGGAGAGAAAACCTAGAGCACAATCTGGAAAAAAATACCTCTGCAACTGAATAGTTCACTGAACCAGCTTTCTGACGATATCTAGTTTTCCAAAAACGGAGTCCGGATGAGCCAGATATGACTCCTGGAAGGCAAAAACACATATTGGACTTCAACAGAAAAAAATGCTGTCAAAATAGTAGACCCAAAAAATAAAATCACCATAGTCGAAAAGAGCTTGGAAAGAGCTTTTTGACAATATAACGAAGTCCAAAAAAGGCCTTCGTATGCTCCAGATAGAGCCAAAAAGGCGATAAGGGCTCAAAAATGCTCCAAAAGACAAAAAATAAGCCCCTGGGGCTAAAAAAAATTGGCCCCTAGGCGCATGGCGCGCGCAGGGGCTGGGCCAAAGCCCCTGGTCCCTCATAGGACCACTCGCTGGGCTAAAGCTGCCGCGGGTGGCGTAGGGGCGGCGAACCGGGGCTGAGCGGCGCTACGGAGGCGGCCGGGCGGAGCATGCGCAACAGCGGCGGCGCAGCGGCGGGTTGGAGGCGCGCGGGTGGCGGATTGGCTGCGAGCGGGTGGCCGCTGGGTGGTGCGCTGGCGGCGCACTGGCAGTGCGTCTGTGAAATGCCAAATTTGCCCAAAAAAACATAGAAAAATGTTTTTTTTTCTCGAAAATCATGCCCGTATGGCCCTGGAAGGCCAAGAAATTTCTCCCAGATGCTCTGATGTCTAAATCGGACATGTTTTATATGGATCCTAGGGTTTTAGGCGCTCTGAGCGTAATGGTAATGTTCGTTTGGGCCCAAAGTGACCATAAACAAAGGTCCCCCCTAAATCCACACAAAAACCTTCTGAAAAGCCAGAAAACCTCCAGCTTCTGATGCACTTCAACAAAACAAGAATAGCCAGCTACATAATGGCTCTGATACCATGTTAGATTTGAGGAAAACAAATCCACCCAAGAACACCTGCATGCAAAACTGTTACATAGTAGAAGCAAAGACAGACAGAAGAATAGAGAGCTATGGCGGCCAAAAAGCCAAAGACGAGATATTCATGTTGACAGAATAAAACTTCTATATTATCAACAATAATGAATACAAGCTCCTTCTCCTTAATGAAAAGAAAAGCGGTGAGTCCTTATAAAAGGATACCGAAACCCTAAAAGGGAAAAACCCTAAAGACTAATAAGCTGCCTAAGTATAACTTAAGCATAGAGTATAATAGACTAATAATTAAATGATTTAATTATTAGCTATACTATGACTACTCTAACAATAGGTAGCCAAGGGGGGGACAATTTTCTTCTTGATATCTTGGCATCATTCCAATCAAAGGCATCTCCTGTGATCTTATATTGGGCATCCTCTGCGACATCATCTTCATGTTTCAAATTTTGCACGTTTACGATGTTGTATTCTCTTGCATGAGCTATGTTGTACACACACTTATATAAAGTGTCATCTTACTTTGTACTTTGTCATTGATAACATATTTGATGTAATTCTCATGTACTCAGTAGATTAGGAATTATTTTTTGAGACTTGGTGCATGAGGAGATTAGAATGCACCAACCAATTAGTCATTGGCAGTGCATGAATCCAGTTGAGACTTTGATTGTACCAATTTGTTAGTTGTGAGTATTCAGTTAATGCTCATGCAGGTGTCTCCATGCCTGATCTCTATCATATTACAATGGGTGATTCATCATCAATTCTTCATCAAAATTGGTACCTAGTTTTGTCCCATTTTGACATTCTTTGTGCAACATTGGCTCTATTTTCTTCCTATGGAGGAGCATTAGTCATCATCTTGGACCATCTTTGTAGGAGATTTGACATTGAGGGGGGAATTCATAGTCTCTTTTCTTCTCTTTCATTCAACATTGAGAGAATTTTGTGTTTTTATCTCTCTTTTGGAGGGGAGTTTTCTCCCACATGATTTTCTCCCTTTCTCTTCTTGTGAGAGATTGCATTGCATAATGTACATAGGTGCCTAACATGCCCTAGTAGCTAGGACCCATCTTGCATTGTTATCTTAAGTTTGTATTCCCCTAAGTTTCACTTAAGAGGGAGGGAGTGGGGGGGGGTTATGGTGTAATTAATTATTCACCTAATTACACTTTAATTAAGCTTACTTAGGATAATGCATACATAGTAGTTTGCATATGAGACACTTCAGATTTTGCACATGGTGTAGCATAAATTCCACTTTAGGTGGTCACAGTTGTTATCACATTTTACTTTATGTGTTGTCTCCACCTTTAGTTCACTTATCACTTATCATCCTCCACATGTTGCACATACTTCATTTCACAATGGACGATGGTCCACATTTGGTGGACATGTGATTCCACCTTGTGTGGGTGATAAGTGATCTCATCCTTACCATTGTCTCTTATTGTCTTGCCTATATAAGAAGTCACATATTTATTGTAAATTGTCATGTCTCGATATTTAGTGGCCTAGTTTTCAGAGATGTTTTAGACTATATTGACTTTCGTTGACTATGTTTGATCTAGACAAAGACTTTAACTGATATTAGAGATTTTATTATTGTGTGCATGGATGGTTAGATGTTTGATTATCATATTTTATGAATATTGTGTTATAGTTGTAACTTTGATTATGTTCTTATGCATCATAATTATATGCATTATGAATGGTTGATCATAGAATGAAATGGATTAATGATGTTGTTTAATTAGTGATTATGGATTATAGATTGTGGTACTAACTCATACTGATGAAAAATTGAGTGTTGAAAGTTTTGGATAGGTTTTGAAGGCTCTTAGAATGAGGTCCAGGTAGAAGAGGTTAGCACTCTGGCAGTGCTAGAAATGATAGAATCTGACATTCACACACTCACTTAGATAAATTATTATGCTTTTTTAATGAATTTCTAATCCAGTCTTCAAATTTCATTCTTTAACATATGTGTGTAAGTGTATTAGCATACTTGGATATGTATATCTGGTGTTTTCAAATATGAGGTTGCGATAGGTAGGGGGTATTATATAATTTATTTGAGTAATTGCATTCTAACTTCATAAATAAATGATGTGAGTGTTTTATTAGTCTTAAAATTATTCTTTAAATAAAATTTTAAAAAATAAAATAGAAAAACAAACAAAAAAACACACTATTAATGAATGCAATCTACCTTAGCTATTACATACCTTCACAATTTAGTAAGAAACAATTATTTCTTACTTACTTTACATTGTATATATATATTTTTTTTTTTTTTTTTCATAATATCAATTTTAATGAATTATATATAAGGTAGAAAACATTTATTAAAAATATTCCTTTTATTTTTCTTTTATCTAGCTAGAAGATAAGAACCATATTTATTTAACTACCACATTTATGGTAGTATGAAAATTCAAGTTGCTCATAAAAATTCCCATTCCTATTTATGAAAGAAAAAGTTAAAAATTTTTTATAAGAGGCATAGAAAGTCAATTTACCTCATACTCATTTAAAATATCCCCATACCCATTTATTATAGTCCATACTTATTAGTTCCCACACACATAAATACTTATGCATTTGTTCTCAATCAATTAAATGTCAAAGCATCAACCAATCACCATTCAGAATTAAAATATTTGCTAACTTTTCCAAAGTTTATAATTTTTTTTAATTTTTTTTTAAAATACACAAATTGTTTTATCTATAAATACTTATGCATTTGTTCTCAATCAATTAAATGTCAAAGCATCAACCAATCACCATTCAGAATTAAAATATTTGCTAACTTTTCCAAAGTTTATAATTTTTTTTAAATTTTTTTTAAAATACACAAATTGTTTTATCTATAAATACTTATGCATTTGTTCTCAATCAATTAAATGTCAAAGCATCAACCAATCACCATCCAGAATTAGATAAGTACTCTAAAATGTCAAAGCATCAACCAATGAGATACAATAATTAAAATAGATTGACCAACTTTTCTTATGTTTGGATTTTTTTTTTCATTTTCATACAATAGTCATTTCACTATTCCATAATATGACTCCTTTTGTCCTATTGCTTTTGACAATATGTGGGGATAAAACCACTTATTTTTTATAATAATAATTTAATAAATACATATAATTATATCTTTTTGTCATATTTCTTTTGACAATGTGTGGGTGATAAAACCACTTAATTTTTTATAATAATAATTTAACAAATATGTACAATTATAAATAATGTATATATTAAACATAATTGCATAATTAATACTTATTATTATAAATATACAATTATTAATAATAAATAGTAGAATCATTTGTATGAATAATAATAGGTGTTGTGAATAATTACTAGTATAAGAAGTTATTGTTACATGTCTATTATCATTATTATAATATAGATCAATTATTACATGTATAATTATACGTGGTATTATTTGATTGTTAATAGATATTCAATTGAATAATTAATGCTTATTATTATATAGTCATTAATAATAAATAGTAGAATAATTACTTTACATAATAATATATGTTATTAATAATGAATATGATAATAAGTTATTTTTATATGTTTACTATTATAATATATATATAAATTATTGTATGTATAATTATACGTGATACTAGTTATCTATTTATTATTATATTTAATTAGTTAATTATAATATTGGTATAGTTATTACGCTACATACTATTGCAATGAGTTAATAGATATTCATTAATTTTAACTTAATGACTAAGAAATATTATATATGGAACTTTTTTTTTGCAAAACCATTACTATATATATCTAGTTTTTGTTACATGTATTATTGTTACAATGTTGCTTAACTAAGCAATATGCTACAAATGTTACTAATTGATAGGAATTAGATGCAATACGTCTTTTGTTTACTTACTAAGAAAAACATTTTATATTTTAACATTTAAATGTAACATTTTCTTTACTATTTGTCAAAAGATTTACTACATTATTACTATAATTATTATTCAACAAACTAATTTATGATTTAACGATGTCAATATTCTAATATTATCACTACAATTTCAATTTCAATACAACATAATAGTTTATTACTATCATGTTGCAACAATTCTCATACAAGTTTATGACTAAATACTTTCAACACATCACATTTGACTTGGGCATTTAACTTCGGCGAACTTTGACACTTTGCGTCCTTGTTAAATAAAACTCCATACTCGTTTATGAATGAAAGGTAAAAAAAATTAATACGTGTGTTAGAGCTTTATGTTAAAAAGGAAACAAGGTGTAAAAATTGGGGAGGATTCATTTAAGGCGTGGAGTCACGAAGAGAACGAAAATTACACAGAGGGGGAGAACAAATTCACACACAAAGAGATTGGGACACAATCTGGAGGAAGAATTATTGAAGAAAGCTTTGATTCATATCTAGATTCCACAAATTTCCTTTTACTGTCTTTACTCCATTTATTTATGCTTGCATATCAAATTGTATAGATGTATTTGATTCATTTGCTTGTTGTGAAATTTCTACTGAGTCATACTAAGATTGCATAGATACCATCCTTAATTTTAATCTTATGCAATGTCTATTTTTTTGAATGAAATTTGTTATTCAGATTTAGTTGTTTAATTTATATGATGGTAGAAATATTGATTTGATTAGATTGCAAACTCTTTTGCGATGTAGTTTCCCTCTTTAGATTCTGAGCTCTTACATGAATGGGATATATATATATTGAAATTTTATTTATTTATTTTCTTTCTTAATTCTTCAAATAAAAAGTAATTATCATTTGTGTTAGTGTTGGTTCTTTCTATTTTATTTTTATTTTTTATTTTACCTTGTGAGTATTTTTTTTCACCAGACCTTTCATGTGATAAGTTCTAAGCTAGATTCCTTCTGTGGATTGGTCACCATGTACCTCTATTGGCTAGAAATTTTATTGTTAAAATCTGGACAACCTTATACTCTTGCGGGTCTGGCAAATGATTAGAAGTTCATATTTTTTTCATTTTGCATGTCTGGGCATTGTGTGTAGCCTGTGTCCTCCAATTGTTATTCAATGATAATGAAAACTAAAAATTAAAAATGAGAAAGGGTTGTTCTATTTTCATTCATATTTTTTTTTCATTTTAGCCTTAAGATATGCAACTTCTTTCTTTTGTCCACAATTTTTATTTTTTCTCTATTTTATTTTGTTGGTTGTAGTTTGCTTATAATATTTCTAGGTGCCTAAGGTTTTTTTTTTTTTAAAAAAAAGAGGTGGCAGGGCCACTTGATATATTAATATAATAATAAGCTGGTTCAAAGAGCTCCCGAAGAAAAGAACCAGAAAGAAAAACTCTGAACATTGCTCATATACATAGAAAATAAATTTGGAAGAGTAACAATCCCTGATAGCCAAAGCTAATTCCAACCAAAAGTATGAGGAACCCAATACGAAGACCTAGCCCTAAACTACTACAAAAAGCCCTTAGGCATTACAAAAGTGTTTAGAATAATACGTCTGTAACAGTTACAAAAGCCCAAAGGAAAATAAAAGATCCCTGAGGTGAATTACAAAGTAGACATCAAGTACTGATAGCCCATAGATAGGAAGAATCAAAAACTTCTGCTTGTCGGTAGACCAACAACTTCAGTCTGTCGGTAGATCACCATGAAGACAAATGTAGTGAAAGGATTTAAACGCAATGCAAAGCTAATCTGCACAGAGGGCTGAGCCCATACAAGATCCGCACGGGAGCAAACTTGCAAAAACAGAGCCAAAAAAAAAAAAAATTTCTACAAGAACCATTAGCTTTTCATAAGGACCAACGCAGTGTCATCCCCTGCCAAAGGAGAAGAATCACTACCCAAACCGAGGTTCAGATTGAAATCTAGGATGGGGTGAGCAGCCACCTCAGGACTATGAGAATAAGAGATAGGTCTTAAAGAAGCAGAGGGTTCTTTAGCAACAACAGATGGGTCAAACTCAAGGAGATCAAGAATGGAAAAAACAACCTGGTGTACAGTAGTTATACATTCTTTTGTAAGGGAGCCATTAAATTGCAGGAGGACCGCTTTAACAGGCCTAAAAGATTTTTGCTCGAGACCCTTCTTGATACTTTCAAGGACAATATATACACCATGGTGGTTGAGGGCCGAGTGATGATGAAAAAGACCACCAATGAGGCCGACACCACCCCACAATTCATATTTCTGCAAGGCTTTAGAGAGTTTATTCACCCCAAGTATCTTAGGCTTCACATACCGAGATGCAATTAAACCCAAATGATATGGAGATTGTAAAAGATCACAAACATTCGACAAAAAAATGACAAAATCTAGGATGGGAAGATAATACGTTTACCAAAAGGGAAAATACAACCAGTTAAATTAATATTTCAACATTCTTCCCAGTCTTAATATTTCATTGTATGATGAATTATTAGAAACCTACAAAAACATGGATTAAATTTTAGGTAGCTTGCTTTGTTTAATGAAAAAAAAACTAATTTATGAATAAATTTCATTGTGGTTTAATTCGATTAATTTGTAAGAATCATTTGTTTGTACTATTTTGTTATATCATGTTGTGTTGTGCAAATGGTAGGAGCATCTAATTTAGGGTTAAGAGTTCAAACCTCTCCCTTCCATTTTGAACTTTCAACTAATCCGCAAAAAGAGGACAAATAACTATTGGTGAAAGATATTTTGAAAAGCAGTGGACAATGTTTTGGGTAGAATGCAATTTTTTTAGAGCTATTGGATAAAAGATCTAGTGTTCAAATCCCTCACCACTTCTTGCCTTCAAATTGAATATTTTGACTTTTAAAAGGAAGTATTAAATGAATATTACTTTTTTTTTTCATTTTGACTTTAAGGTGTATTAATTGCTCATTAAAATGCATGTTATAGAACTAGTATGATTATTAGAGGATGGTTGATATTTAATATTTTTCTTTTAATATTCAATTTAAAGTCGTGTATAAACATATAAATAATATCTTCAATGTGAAATTGGAGAAAATGAGGTTATTTATTATTTAATGATGATTTAAAAAAAAAATTAAATTAAATGTCAGAATTATGTTTTGGTTTATATGTGAGTTTACATTATTTATTGAATTCAGGGGCATATAAAAGAGAAGTGGGGATTTATTTGTTTTTACATATGACAATTTTCTAGATTGATAATGTAGGATATGTAAGTCCTTCTTAATAACATATGACATCTAGGAAAGTTTTTTTTTTTTTTTTCTTATTCATGCATGATTGTGGATGTATATGGGTGCCAAATATGGGGTAACAAAGAAGGATAGGTCAATTTTTCATTTTTCTAACCTACCTTCCATGGAAATTGGCTTAAAAATGCTTTGGACAAAGAGATTGTGCATTCATTTGATAGTAGTGGATGTTTTGCTACATCCACTAGTATCAAATGGCCATGGTTTATATGATAGTCACAATGTTGCACCAGATTCTATCCGACCTACCAGTTCCAGTTTGCTAAGTTCTTCAATGTAGGGTCGGGTTCTCAACCTTTCATGTTGAGCCCCGAGGAGATAAAAACTCTGAGGAGCTAACCACTCTATGGTTGGGCGGTAAAAGTGCCTAGACCTCATTCTCGTTCTTGAGTATAGAAGGTGGAGTGTAGTTCGAGGCTAAGGAGACAGAAATGACATAGTATCATAATTTGATTTATACAATGTACTAACCCTTTGATGGTCAATTTGTATTTGTTATTTCGACAAGATGGTCGAATTGATGTACTTATTATGTGGTATTATCTCATGTAGGAGAAAATTATTGTATATCTCATTCTATATAAAATATGATTTTTTTTTACTATGTTGTATTATGTAATTGTGGAGTTATATGTACGTGGATTTGAGTACCTTACATATATCAATCCATCAGTTATGGTATTGTAATCCAATTTCTCATATTGTATTGCATTCTTGGTGAGAATACAACTTATTGTTATCATATTATTTCTCTCTTTTGTGTTATTCATTGGCCTCTAGATCTTGGGTTGTTGCTATAGGAAAATTATTACAATAGATAATTAGTTGGTTGAAACTATAAAAAAAAAATGTGAACGAAGAAAATAGTAACTATTGTATTCATCAAATGTATATATTTAATATGACCAATGCATATAAGTATGCATTTGATGTGAAAATTTAAATAAATAGGTTTCATTTAAGAGAAATGCAAGTGAGGAGTATGAAAATTTCACTCCTTACATAGGAAAATGTGTCATCATATATCATTAGTAAATGATGTGACAGAACATAAAAATTCATATTAAGAGCTTAAGAGAATAAACGCGCTAATAACACCTCTTGTGCATTGTCTAGGTGAATAAATATGTATTTAGACAAGGCATAGCCATGTATTGAGAGAGAGAGAGAGAGAGAGAGAGAGAGAGAGAGAGAGAGAGAGAGAGAGATGTGACAAAATAANGTATAGAGAGAGAGAGAGAGAGAGAGAGAGAGAGAGAGAGAGAGAGAGAGAGAGAGATGTGACAAAATAACCACCCAAGGAACAACCTCATGAACTCATTACAAAGATTGCAAATGAAAGCCCCCAAAAGAAGATAATTTAAGTAGAATTCTTTAAAAGTGCCAAGAAGTAGGTCCTATCACATCAAATATTGCATCCCCAATCTAGAAGTAAGAATCCTCATTAAATATATATACTAAATTTATATTCTAATTGTGGCATGAAGGGTAGGACAAGATAAAGATATTTAGAAAAATGTTTAATTTTTTCTATGTCAATATTGAATCACGACTATATCTTATAAGTAGGCTCGAGCATAATTAAATAGGATATATCATCTTGAAAGCACGCAATGGTGAATGGAGGATATGAGTGTTTATGCGCACCCTTATTAGATCCAAAGAAAGTATTTATCTATCATTAAAGAGGAGAAAAAATTCCTTCAAAAGGTTAACAATAATCCAAATGTGATATTCTACAAATAGTTGTGAGATATATAGTACAGGTATATATCCTCATGTGATAGATACCATAGACACTAGTTGACCAACTAAATCAAATCATCAAAATTATTCAAGAATTTTCCATCTTTGTATAAGTAGTATGAGGAAGAGGAACCTTTATAGTTATCTCAAGAACATTAATGGGTGAAGGTTATGACAAGAAGCTAAAGAGCAGAAAATGATTCCTAACACTAATCAAGTTGCGGAGAAGGAAAAGTTCACCAACCTCAAGACCGATTAAAGTATCAAAGGATGAACCATCCCTTGCACCACCTCACTTAAATAGTTCTCTAGTGGGCTAGAGAGTCAACACAACCAAATGATGATAGGATTAAATAAACTAAAACACTAGATGCAAGAGATTAAAATAAATACTAATTGTAAACACAAAATGATATTTTGACTATGAAAACCAAAATCACAGAATACAGAGATATAGTGTTGAATTTGCAAGATCACTTCCTGAGATGCATGTGTTGGTCAAGGACAATAGTGTGGGTACGGGACAATTATGTAGCGTGCATACATCTTGTAAGGACCGAGTACAAAGGATGACACAAAAATTAAGAAATATAACTATGACAACGGAAAGAAAAATAGATGTTGAAAATAAGAAAGTAAAAGCCCGTAGAATCAAACTACAAAATAATGAGAAAGCAAAGAAAAAAAGAGGGATGATCTCACAATGAATGTGAGTTGATCAATTCCACAGTCCACCTTGTTCTTCCCTATAAAGTTGCACACACGAGAACAAGAAAAAATGTTAGGTAGTTGTTCAGAGACCTACCTTAGTTAGATTCTTATTTTGGTATTTTCACCTCCACAATAGTCGATTTCGATGTGATAGATAATGATAGATAACCATAGGCTAATAGACAAGCCATAAAATAATAAAATATTGATAAAGAAGTAAGATATGATATCAAAACACAAAAAAATATCAAGTGAGAGACTCCCCTTCACCATCACAAAGTCAAATCTTGATGAAGTGAAGGAAAGAATAGCAGAGAGATCACGAATAAGCTATCCCAATATAATATGAAGTTAAATAATGCAATGGAAAACTTGTATGTATGAAATATGGAGCAAAAAAATTCTAAGAGAGAATGGCCAAAAATGTGCCCAAATCATCGAGAAGACCAAATGAATCTTTAAAATGGCAATATAATGGCAAGAGGTCAAATATAGGCATCGATGGGTGGTGGAATGAGGCATTACACTACAAGGGTGGCATTTTTTAATGTTTTAATGACACTTTGCATGTCTACATATTCTTGGGATGAGTGCACACTGCGTGGATATCTCCATGGCATGCATATGTCTAGGGATAACTAGGCAGTGTGGCCAAAAATCTAGGAGCGTGATTGACCAGGCAAAGCATAGGGGTGTGCACGGTGACATAGAATTTTGTGTTTCAAAATAAGGTAGGGACAATGCATAATTGTAAAATTACATTGAGTGCAAATTTATGACATTACATTTTGTCCTCACTTTAGTGAGCATATTATGACAAGATAATGCAAGCTAAAGTAGAGAGAACTTACTTGACTTACTTGCAAAGTTGTCTTCTACATAGGGTTTCCCCCAGTGAGAAAGTCCTAAATTATTGAGACCCATCTAGCACACAAGCTACAAACAAGAATACTAGATGATGTTGACAAGGGATAATGGAGAGGTGTGTACTGAGAGGGAAGGGGTGAACCAACACCCTTAAAAACTTTTAACCAATTCTTTGTAACTACTATTCTATATTAACCAACTGAGTAGATTGCATATACCAAACATATAGTATCACTACTAAAATGTAAATGCATGTAAAGTAAACAATATACATACATAAAGTTAATTACTCATGACACTAGTATTTTGGTATCACAGAAAACCCCTGTTAGAAGGTAAAAACTGTGGCGGGGATGAGACCCACAAAACTTCACTACTGCAGAAATAAAGTTAGCCTCTTAAAGCTTTACAAAGAATGATCACTTCTGATGATCTTTCCCTGTTAGGAGTAACAATGAGATTGATTAGATCTACCTCTTGTGAGGATTTTGCAACACAATCTATGTGTGCAGTCGGTTAGGAGATTTACAATAAGACAGTTAAGTCTAATTTGTTAAGAGATTTAGAGTCTATTAAAATTGTTAGAGAGTAACACAAGTTTGATCTGAAACATATACAATCTCAATATTGCTAATACAGATCTATTATGTTCATAGAAAAATATATCACCTCAATGTGAATGATAATACCTTCTGCTCTATTCTGCTTGGTAGCCTTGCCTTTGTTTTGTAAATTAATTTCTGCACTGTAGTCTCTGTCCTTAAAATCCTTGGCTAATCTCTGATGTCTATAGTATGGAGGCTACTTGATCATTCCTTGATCAATATATATTACAAAATTTGACATCTATACATTTATATTTCAAACGATATGACTTAATTAGGGCTTAACAATTACATCCTTACCCTAAGATCAACGGTGTAAAAAATTTACCTTGATCATCTACACATAGGAGACAAACAATTAATGTTGTAAATCCATAATTAATGTCCTCCTCGATCATGTAAACCGTTATATAGGTCGGATAAAAAGTTGTTACATAGAATGATGTGCCATATAAAACTTTTAGGTGGTCTTTGTTCCACTCGATTATTTCTATTTCTTGGTGCTCGATGTTTTCTGTGTATCTCATTTATACTGGTATTCGGTTATGCTATGTAGCTCGATGATGTTCACTCCTTGGTATAGTCTGTCTACTCGGTAATCACTATGCTCAGTTAACTATGGGCATGATCAGTGCTCTCGGTTAACTCTATACTTTGGTGATTAGACCAACTGTCTTGTTGTGACTTTGTTACCGACTGTTCATTATGTCTGCCTGATAACTAATGACAACTTCAATGTGAAATTGGAGTAACTTTCTCCCCTTTTGTCATTAGTATCAAAAACTTACCACTATACATAATACTATACATAGTGAATCCCCCTTTATACATGCTCTCCACCTTTGTATATACTCGGTATATGTATATGAACTCAATCTAATTATAGTATCCCCCTTTACTATACATATATACATATATTTCCCCCTTTTTTGAAAATAATGACAAAAGGAGTATAACTTATAGTTTGTCAAAAATATTAGGATGGGCATTTTTTAGTGTTTCTAGTAATGTCTTCCATTCCTCCTTTAAATGCTCGAGGGTGAGTAGCTCTAAATTTATTTGAGCATGCATATCATATATGCTTTCTGTCATTTACAATTTTGGGGTGGCAATGAGATTGTTTTCCAATGTCACATGTTTTTGCATCATGACCAAATACGGTAGTAACTTTTCTTGAAGCTCATTTACTTGTTCTCTGATTGTCTCTTCTTCTCTCTTCAATTCTTGTCTCAACCGCTGGTTTTGATGTACCTTATTGTAATGCATCTGTAATGCATGTTGCTTGGCTAATAGACTCTGTGCACTATCCTTAAGATCTTGATCTATTTGCTTGCGTTTTTCATTAATCTCGATAGTGAAGTGATCTAGGGTGCATAACTGTTGTAGAATTGTAATTTCTTTAGATATAACAGTTTCTAAACCACTTACAAATTCAGACAGAGTTACCTTATGTATTTCCACTGCCTAGCTGATTTTCTCGGTAACTTTATATTGGATCTTCTTTTCTTCTCTTTCTTCCATTTTTTTCTCGGCATCAATGTCAAGATTGTCAATCACCTCAGTGATAAATTCAAGTTGGTCAAGTATGGGGGCTCGTTCATCAATGTTTATATCTAGTAAAACTTGCATTAAAATCTCTTTTGCTTTTTCTAGCTCTTGTGCACTCTTTGCTTCTTGTCTTAGCTTGTCATGTGCTACTTTTCTGGTGCAAAGTTCACCATATTTCTTCAATGTTTCCAGATTAAGTGTCCTTGGATCCCAATCATGAATCTCTATGAATTCATCTAAAGTAATTACGTCCTTGGTTCCTTTCTTCTTTTTCTTCTTCTTTCCTGGAACACTTGATGAAGGAGATAGAGTTAATGTTAACTAAGCCTTTTGCTCAGTTTCTGACTTTTCTTGCTCGGTACTCGGTGTGGTAACTTGGTGTGGTGCCTTGGTAGCTGACCTTGTGTCTTTAGTAGATGTATCTACTGTCTTGTTAGGAGTTTCTGTATTACCTTCACCTTTCTCTTCTACAATATCAGTTGTATCTTTAGGTTCATCACCTTGTGTTGTTCCACCACTATGCTCGGTCTCTTTACCATGATCTTCACCCTTGTCTTTATTTGTATCTATTAGTTGTTTGGGTGGCTTTTGTTGTGCTTCAGTAGATTAATTTCAATTTCTTTGACCAAAATAGGTAACTGACCAGGTACATCTGCTCGGGCGACCTGTGATGTGTCTTGCTCATCTATAGTCTCGATTGCTTTGATTGACTCATCTTCCTTGGCCTTATCATCTAGATCACCTTCAGTTACATCAAGTATTGTAATCTTCAGGTGACCTAAATTAGTCAAGAGTTTAGGAATATCGTCTAATACATCATCTATTGTTGCATCATCAATTGTTATGGGTTCTGTACTTGATCCAGTAGATGCAACATCATTTTCTTCCTTGGTATCTTGGATGTCCTCGGATGGATTCAACAGTTTGTTCCAAATTTTGGTGCTCTCAATATCCACTTCTTTCATATTTCCTTGCAAAATATTTAGTGTTCTTGCCTTCTTTAGAAATTTCTTGGCATACTTTCTCATTATATCATGTATTTCCTCAACTGTGCACTTGGCTTTAATAAGTGTGAGAGCTGCTTCTCTCATATGTTTCTCGGTTTGGAGTACATATGTCCATCTTGATGATATTTTATCATATAATTATGATGGAATAGAAGTAGTAAACTTAACTAGAACTTGTTTGAAGTTGATCATCATACCCATGATTTCTTCTTCAAGTTTATCCTTGTGCTCGGTAGTCAGATCAGAACATGCTTGTATCTTTGGATGTCCCAACTGTCCGATTGTCTTGATTGCCTCTACAATCTCATCAATAGTCTGTGATGTCTTGTTTAGTACAACCTTGAATTGATCTGGATTGTCATCAAAATCATCCTTTTCATATTTGTTCCATACATATCTCCTTTTTTGTCTCAGTGTAGTAGTACCTTTTTGCAGAGGGTTGTTGATTTTGGCACAGAGAGATGAAAATTGAAAGTTAGGTTTTTGTCGACTTGTTCTTGTTAAAAGATTGATGAATTAGGGAAAAATTTGTGTGTGTGAAAGGTTGTGAAAGATCGTAGATGCTTGAAATTGCTTAGAGAAGCAGTTGTGAAAATATACAAAAGGTTGAGTTTCTTGTTTGAAGGTGGCAGAGAGAACTGCAACAAAGATATAATTGTACTTCAATGGAATTGACCTTGGCATGAGATAGATGTTACTATACAGTTCATAAAATTTCTGACTGTTGTTAGATTGACCATTTTAGTGGTCTTGTAAGGATTTCAGTCTTCCTTAGGGTTGTAGCCCAAGGCCTTTTGAGTAGTGAGCTCTAGGCAGTGTTCCTGAATGCATGTGCATTCCCCATTTGTAATAAGCTTGTACTTCTAACAAGGTATTAGTCTTATTGTGGGTTCAAGTCCCACTGTGGTTTTTCCCATTTGGGTTTCCATGATAAAATTCTTTGTGTTATATGTTTGGGATACTTTCTGATTTGTGCATACTTTCAATAATTATCATTAATTAGACATAAGGGTTTAAAGGTTAGGGGGTTTAAAGATTTTGAAGATATAGAATTTTAGAAGAAACTAATTCACCCCCCTAGTTGCTTGTTGCCTTATTTTCTACATTGTACCCATAAATTCCTCTCCAAGCAAAAGATCCAATATCTGCCAGAACTTCAAGTCATCTATTAAAAAAATACTCTTCATTGTCCTGCATGTGAGCTCTCCAAAGAATGGTTGTTGTTTCTTGGGGAATTTTGAGTGTGAAATTCACCTCCAATTTGCACTCCTCACCTCCTCTTATTTCCAACACATGTTGTTTATTACCAACTTGTTTCACTTCTGTTTAAAACCTTACTTTGCACCTTTTATACTTGGTGTTCGACTTTCTAAACACTTCTTCTAGTTGTGATATCTGATGCTCTCCCAATATCAAACACAATTGATCCCTACATGCAGTGTTAATGCCACCCACCACTAAATGATGGCCATCTTAACTCTTCCGTCATCATTCAAAAGTATGGTTATTAATTATTGCTTTGTCATTAATAAGTCATAACAACTATTCATGGGTGAAAGGTTTTGCCTTGCCTTGCCAATTTGAAATTTGAAAAAAAACACATGATCTCTATGAGATGGACTCTTCACCATACTTCACCTTTCTTCAACTAAAATTTGGTAAACTTGGACATTATTTCAGGCATCCTAATCTAGCCAATCCCCTTTAATACTCCAGAGGTCTTTCGTAAAATCTTCTTTCCCCTATTCTATCAATCTGACCCCAATCTTTGACATTAGGTCTACTTCAACATTCCCTTCCCTCTTCACACGAGTCATTATGAATCCCTCAAAGGCACCTATCATTGTTCTGATTTTTTTTATGAAATTTTTAAGGTACCAAACCCGAGACTCTCCTTTTGATATTGGCATAACTATAATCAAGGAGTCACCTTCGAGGTGAAGTTTTCTCACCTTAAATTGCTTTGCCTTTTTTATCTGAATTATGAATCAAATTACAATAACTGGTGTGATACGGTATTGTCAAGTTCAATGTAAAAACCAGAAGACTAACAACTGAATTGCAAGCCAAAAAGTAATCCATTCTATTCGAAATTGGAGTTTATACAAATATGATGGATCCCAAGGGTCACTATAATACCTTGGAAATGAAATGAAGAGTCATCATAATGTTTATTACAAATAAACTTATTAAAACTACCAAAAATTTCAAAAAAACTATATAAACATTTAGGCCTACTTGGAGAAGGCATAACTTTCTAGTCCTAGGTCCGATTTGTGAACCGTTTACTTTGTTGTAAAGATAATAAAAAATTGTAGACCCAAAAAGTAGGAAATGAAACCAAGATTACCCTACCCGGGTAGAGATAGTCCCTGGAATGCCCCAAAGACCTTCAAAAATGCAATTTACTGAGACATAGAAAATACTGAAAAATTAGATTTTAGTATTTCCCAATTCCATCCTGATCACTTTTTGATGGCTAGGAGAGTTGTCTGGACTTCGGCCTCATTATTTGTTCCTTTTGATAAACTCTTTGCTCCAATTGTAAGAATATTTCATATCTAGTCCATGATAACATAACCCGCTCTGCTTGGTCCCGAGTGATCCTTCTCAAGAGAACTACATTTTTGTATTTCCCCCATTCCTGGCAAAGGATTATCCCTTAAAGGCCCTTTAACAGTCCTAATGAAACCCCCATCCTTACCATTGACCTCAGCCTTAAATATATGAACCTTATTGATTAGGACCAATCGTATCAAGTATCACTAGACACATTTAAAATTGTTGAGGCACTTGTAGACTTGTTGGAACTTCACAATCATATTTTACCGAGGGATTATGGTTCAATATCAACCTTCTATGTACTTTGGGGAATAAGATGAGATTTGTAATAAAAAGACTAAAAAAAGAGTCAAATAAATAAACATGTGTCAACAAGAGAAGCCCCTTTGAGGTATTGATATATACCAAAAGATCAACCTTCCCCGTACACCTATTCGACTATAAGATAGATATCATGTTAGAGTAATAAAGTGATTCCACTTATTAATTAAATAATCTTGATTTAATTATTAAGCCACTTATTATCTCTCTTTTACTTAAGCTAAACTCTAGGCATATAATAATTAATTCTTTTATTAATTATTATTATGCAACCTAGATATTTCCCCTTTAGGGTTTCCCTTTTAGGGTTTTGGTATCCTTTTATAAGGATTCTCTCTTTGTAAATTATTAAATTAATTGAGGTTGTTATTGCATTGAGGGTTTTTCCTCCATTGTTTGCACAATATGTTTAATCTTCCATTGATCTGTGATTTTTGGCCTCCATAGCTTTTTTGCTTCTCTCTTTCTGTGACAGGTTAGCATGTAGGTGATTCTTGCGAGCTGTGGGTTGATAGTTTTCATCAACTCCAATATGGTATCAGAGCTCTGCCCTTTCATGCCCATGTTCTCTTCATGAGAGTTTTTTTGGCCTTGTTCTTCAGATCTGTGTTTTCACAAGGTTTTCAGTTTCATATTTTTGGTGTTTTGGGGGGTACCTATTGTTGGGAGCATTTTGGGCCCAAACGGACCTCACCATCGCGCTCAAAAGGCCCAAAAACCTATGTTTTCATATAAGGTTTATCAGTTTTGGTCTCCATAACATCTGGAGAAAAAATTTGTCCTTCTGGTTGTACAAGTATGGATGCACATTTTCTGAGGAGAAAAATCATCAAAAAAATCAAAAATTAAAAAATCAGCAAATTTTGTTTTTTTTATAAAGTTTTTTTCAAAAAAAAAACAAAACACTTTTTATTAAGTTTTTTTAAAAGTTTTTTATAAAAATTTGAAAAGCTTGAACTTTTTGGAAAGGACGTGCATGTGTAGGTACGCATATGCAGGCACTAATGTCAACGATTGCAGGTCTAACAGTGAGGTTAAATTTGACGGCCATGAAATCGTCATTCTATTGACCCTTTTTTCCATAATGAGCATCCTGTTGTGTTTTTGCGATATCTTGAGCATACGGTATCAGTTTTTGACCTATCATATATCATCGAAAAGCTATTTCCGAGCTCTATCTAAATATGGAGGTTAGAATTTTTTATTTTTCCATCTTGAATTCTTTTTTTTCAGTCAAAGTCAATGATCTATTTTGCACTATGGGAGCCATATCTTTCTCTTTCGGACTCCATATTTTGACTTCTGCATGACGTCGGAAAGATGGCTTAGTACTCTTTCTTTTTCTATGGGTCTTACTCCCAGAATTTGCTCCATATATCTTTTATTTAGTTTTTTTCTTTATGGCATTCTAGTGGATATCTTGGATGTTTCAGGTCCTGGGATCATTTCCTTTCTGGATATTGTATACATATTTTTCTGTAGCATGTTTTGCAAACACACAAAGATAAAGTGTAATTTGATGCTTGTTTGGGATCCTGCACATTTTTTGCTTGATTGTACTCACACTATATTATAAAGTGTCATGGGGGGGTTGATGTTTGCCTTATTTGTCATCTACGTTTGTCAAGTGAGTCTTCCTTCCACGACATTAGCCTCATTATGTGTGTTAAGAGAGTGATCCTTCCACGACACCATCCTTTATATGTGTTTGTATGTTCTTCATCATGCAGTGTTTCTTGGCAGTCTGACTCAGTGTACATGTCATGCCTCTCCCTGCTCAGCATTATGGGGGTTATCTCCTGTTGGTTCTAATGCTTCCTTGGTTCGATGGAGTGATCTATGTATTCAGTATTTGTTCCTATGTACTAGGCAGATGCAGTGGCTAGGTACCTATGCATTTCGGTGAGAAGGATCATTTACCATATGGACAGTCTTCTTTCATTCCTATTTTGGAGGTTTCAGACTTGGTGTTTTTTGCCATCTATATTTTCAATTTTTGATGTTTGCCTTGTTTGCCATCCTAATTCGAGCAGTGTCATTTGAGGGCACTCATACAAATTACAACAATTCTTTGATAGTGTTTGCAACTTCATGCTTCAAAGGTGTTCTACATGTTCTTCTTTTGACCAGCTCTTCAGACTTTGGTGTTTTTGCCATCTGTATCTTCGAGTTTCGATGTTTTCCTTGCTTTCCATCCTGATTCGAGTAGTGTCATTTTAGGGCACTCATGCAGATTACAGTCTTCTCTACCTGATCTTTGTTCCTATTTTCTAGGAATTTCCCTTGTTTGGAGGCTTCTTTAGTCCTTCACTAGGCTTTATCTCTTTTTGAAGAGGGGTTTTTCCCATTGGGTTTTCTCCTTTTTCTCCTCTTTACAGAGATTTTTTATACTTGGGTATCTAATCTGGCCTTGTTGCCGGGACCCATTTCCTACTTTCAGTAGTTGTTTCTAGGTTTTTAGCTTCTCCCTAAGTTTATCTTAAGGGGGGTGTTAGAGTAATAAAGTGATTCCACTTATTAATTAAATCATCTTGATTTAATTATTAAGTCACTTATTATCTCTCTTTTACTCAAGCTAAACTCTAGGCATATAATAATTAATTCTTTTATTAATTATTAATATGCAACTTAGATATTTCCCCTTTAAGGTTTCCCTTTTAGGGTTTTGGTATCCTTTTATAAGGATTCCCTCTTTGTAAATTATTAAATTAATTGAGGATGAGATTGCATTGAGAGTTTTTTCTCCATTGTTTGCACAATATGTTTCCTCTTCCATTGATCTGTGATTTTTGGCCTCCATAGCTTTTTTGCTTCTCTCTTTCTGTGAGAGGTTTGCATGAAGGTGATTCTTGCGAGCTGTGGGTTGATAGTTTTCATCAACTCCAATATATCCTTCCTTGGTTGGAGAATCTATAAACGCCGACTTGGACATAGAATAAAAGCAATAAATCACTCAAATCACATTAAATTTGGATCTTAAAGAATAATAGATTATTATTTTGATACTTTAAGAGTCTATGGATATATTTCACTCCATGGCATCACTTAGTCAACTCATTGTTTAAATTTGAAAAATGTTTCAAGCCAATATTAATCAATAAGTTAGATCAATCTTTAAAAGAAAAAAAAGTCAATCAACTCTACCACCACTTCATCAAAATAGAAACAAATTAGATGCTACCTCGTCACTTTTATCCAAATATAAATTTTGAAAATTCAATTACAACTCTTCAATCTTCCTTCTGAAAAATCTATAAAAACATTCTCTACCATTCATTACAAGAAAATAATCTTGAATAGCAAGGAAATTCATAAATCTAAAAATTGTAAAAAAGTCTTAGGCGTCCTTTAATCAAATACTAGTACATGTTGAAATCTTGCACAAATATTGAGCAACTGAAATCCATCAAGCATAAGTGAATCCATTCAACAAGGAAGATCTTATATTTCGCAGCGAGCAACTGTACTATACCAGCATGAGAAAACCCATTCAACGAGGGAGAGTATTTGATTTGAGAATTGTGTTTTCCTTTAGGGCAAGGAGTTAATATTGAGAAACCAAAATCTATCAAGCATGAACAAATCCATTCAACAAGGGAGATATCCATTTGGTAACAACCAGCCACAATCGTTCAAGCATGACGAAACTCATTCAACAAGAGAGATCTTCCATTTGATAATTGCAAGTATTATTTCTCTCTTTCATAACTTGATTTAAAGATTTGTGCTTTCATTCAGAGTAGTGTTAATCTTAAGCAACCACACTCTATCAAGCATAAACAAATCCATTCAACAAGGAGATCTTCATTTGGTTATGAGCAACCACAATCCATCAAGCATGGACAAACCTATTCAACGAGGGAGATCTCTATTTGATAATTGCAAATATTGTTTCTGTCTTTCATTATTTGATTTGAGATTTATATTTTAATTTAGGATAAGAAAAAGTAGCATCATTTTTTTATTTCTTTAATAACTTTCAATTCTAACATAGACAAAATATACATGGTTCTTCTCATATAGGTCCTAGGTCGATTCTTTCTACCTAGACTTACTCCATGGTGGTGGCTTGCAAATGGTTGCTATCATCCATAAAGAGATTAGTCTCATCAGAGAAGTATAAGCCGAATTGGATATGAGGACACCCCTATAATATACATGATAGTAAGTAATGAATATATAAAAATTATGCAATATAATATAAAAATTAGATCCATTAACCTACCAAAACACACTTTAAAATAACCCAAACTTAAATAATCTAAAATTCTACCCAAAATGATGTGTTCGTATAGAAATTTCAGGCAAAGTGCACACCCATATGTAGACATTTACAGTTTCTAAGTTTACAACACATAGCCAACCCAACTTTTTTAAAGATAATGATGATTACCTGCACCTCGCTACTCAGCAATTATGGATTCAGTGACACGTGTCATAATCGTGACCGTCAAGCAAGCATCTTTTCAGCAAAACGAGATATTCTCTTATCGTGCATACCCGCTCTCCGCGTCCTTCTCTCTCTAGAAAAAGTAATTTCTACATTCTCTCTCTATGTCGCTTTCTGCGCCATAATATTAACACTTTCTTTTAAGTCCTATGTGCCTACTCAACGGTCCAGATTGGTTCCCATAATATTGGAGGATAACGTATCAAAAGGGTAGATACTGAACGGCACAGATTAACTTCTGTGTTACTGGATTCAATCTGAAGCGTACGTGACCCGTGTTCTAGTGTTCTGTCCTGATAAGATTATTCCTTATAATACTCGTAAATTGTTCATCAAAAGCATCGTAGAACGGCCTTCGTTTTCCACATTTTGATTGGAAATTCGCATTTCAGGTCACACGTATCGTGATCTTGCCTTCCTGTCAGTTAACGAGCAACAAATCGATCATTTTGATCCGAATTTCATCGATTTTCCCGGCAAAACAGTCAAGCTATAGGCATTTTCACGTACGAAGCGCTAGATCGACGGAAACTATATAATAAGGGAAGAATCTGTCATAAATTCTTTTTATTTTTGTGGCAGAACGGATTTTTTCTGTGCATTGGCTGATTTGTTGAAAAAGATAGGCCAGAGATTGCAGATCCTGTGCTCAGGAACGAAGATTAAAGAAATTTCGTCATTTTGAGCTGGAGGTCATTAGGGCTTGAACAATTCATATGGTTGTTTGGGGAGCAAAAAAGTTCAAGGCTTAGGCTGTCTGAAAAATTAGCGTTTATGTTGATTCTGTGACGAAATATTTTTATGTTCATTTAGACAGAGTTGTTTTTCAGCGCAGAAAAGTCTTCAAAGGCTCAGATCGCAGTCATGGCCTTCAGCGGGACGCAGAATAAGTGCAAAGTTTGCGAAAAGACGGTTTATTTTACAGATCAACTGTCCGCTGATGGGATTTTTTATCACAAGGCTTGTTTCAGGTGCAATCATTGCAAAGGAACGCTTAAGGTATTCTTATTTTATTAGATCATTAGAGCATTTTAAAAGGAAAAATTGATTCTATTGTTTTTTTGGATCTGCTTCGAGTTTTGGGGCTCAAATATCTATTTCATCTTTTAAAAATTCATATGCTGGCTTTAACAATGTTTGCTTTATAATGTTACATTTTATGTTGCAAAAAGAGCTTCAGGAAGAATTTTAGGCCTAAAAATTGAAAAGGGGCTGAGAAATGAATGGTTTTACAAAGGCGTCTGAGGAAATTTCTGTAGATAAAAAAACACTTGGAAGAGTGTGCCACAATTTGCTTAACATATTCCCTTTCTGATTAATATGGAATGCAGAAGCTTGAAGTAATTTATGTTAGTCATGGTTCAAAATGTGGAATTTTGAACCCAATAGTTAGTCATTCTACTGGATAGGATTTGCATTTTCTAAAAGGAACGTCAGATTTTGATGATTTGGACACCCACAATACCTTTCTTCGGTGTCTTTGTTCAGTTAAAACTTACCTCTTTTTTTCGTCAATACGCGACCATTTTGAATTCTTGGAAAAAAATGCAGGCATTTTTGCAATGCTCACCAGTAATGAAGCCCCCATTTAAGTAGCCTTGCTACTTTTAAGCGTCATCTAGCCCGGAAACCCTGTTCGTCTTATGGGGAAGGTGTGTGTTTGCCACGGAGGAGGACCCCGGTTTGAATCCCAGAGGGGCATAGGGTTGTATACCTAGTTGAGTAAGAGGCCACAGGTTAAAGTCCCGGAGGTCCAGAGTGTTGTATACCTGGCCGAGTAAGAGGGCACGGGTTCTAGCTGAGTGTGAGGGAACAAGTTAAAATCCGAGGAGTTGGCCTTGCTAGGAAGAGAGAACAGGGTCAAATCATGAGGAAATATAGTTATAGACCTAGCCGAGCAAGAGGTTACAGGTTCAAATCTCAAAGGATAGAGACATAGATCTATCAATACAGAACAGATTAAATTAAATTGACGTCTGCAAGGTGAAAAATAGCTTGTGGAACAGCTGGCCCCATCAATCAAGCATTAGCCAAAATACTAGCCTATATGGTTCTGTTGTCCTTATACGCACACGCACGGCAACAAAAAATAAAGTGGTTTTTTTATTTTACGTCCCAAATGAACAAAAATCAGTCTTTATTCCCTGCCTCTTTTGAGCATCTCCACCTTTCCATTTCACACCGGAGCTGATATGAACTTGTTTTTTTAAAGAGCCATATAATTTTTGTAAAGTTCTTTTTTTTGTCAAATTTGTGCTTGGCAGTCGTATGAAAATTTACCATCGATTTTATCTTTAAATCCCTCAAACTCATCTGCCACGCCTAGAAGTTGAGTTTGTCATTTTAATTATGAACTGATGAGGCCCAGGACACGAACACATGCTACACATTATTCTATCCAAGTTCAGAGCAGAAGGCAAGGTAATATGGCTCAGGAAAACAATCACGTGGCCTATAAAAGTAACAAAATAGCTAATAGACTTATAAAAAATACCTATGCTCTGCAACATGCTGTTCTTGAGCGTATGATTTAATAATAATAACTTATTATTTTATAGGTTCAAGCTTAATTATAATTGTCATTATTTTTAAGTGTCTGCCTGAAGTGCG
Source organism: Thuja plicata (assembly GCA_018584345.1). Lineage (NCBI taxonomy): Eukaryota > Viridiplantae > Streptophyta > Pinopsida > Cupressales > Cupressaceae > Thuja > Thuja plicata. The sequence goes on along the minus strand of MU225292.1, from coordinate 308,852 downwards.
CCTCAGTTCCATGCTGAGCTACGATGCGTTTTCAAGATCTCCTCGATGTTTATATGTGCTGGTTGCTTGCAAGCAATACAAGTGAATAACCATAGGCTGGGAACTCTAATGAGCTAATGGTCTCATGTCTATTTACCATGCAAGCAGGTTGCCCTAATCCATTTAATGTTGTCGTAAACACGAGGAACATGCCTGCTTGGTTTTGAGCCCGGATTATCATTGTGACAAGTGTCTAGACTGCAGCTCAACGACCGTTTGTGTCTAGAATCTAGCCCGTTGCCTGTCTAGCTAAGTAGTGCTAAATTCTTGTGTGAGATTGAAAATTCTATTTGTGGACATTAGCCAATTATACTGTTCGGAGGCTAATGCATAAGAAAACATACTTAAACTACGGCATTAGGCCAAATGCCAGTAAACTGTAGTAGTCCTGGTATGTTCTGTTTTGTGTTACGATTTGCATCATGTCTGTAACTTGGAGGTAATAATTAGAATCTATTTTTGATCAATGAAGTTAGAAACCCATTAATCACTTTATTTATTTCCTATTAAAATTGGTGTTTGTCCATCAACAAAATGTTTTCCACTCAGCAAGCATCCTTTCCCATTAATCACTTAGAAGTTTTTCCATTCAGCAAACATGCTGTCTATTGCGAAATGGTGTATCATAAATATTAAAACAACGCAAGGGTGTTTCCTCTTGAAAGACATGGTTCTAGAGTTCTCCTATAAGGGTGAATATCTGAAGTCTTCTTTCTTGAGTGGATGGCCTATTGGTTAGAACTTAGGAAAAATCCTTTGTGGCGTATGTAGGGGTGAGACTACTTTGGATTTTATCATCTAATTTTTCCTGCAATTAATCGCAACTCGCTGTCTCCAGCTGCAGTGTATCCTCTGCCGGAAAATTTATCTGCAGCCAAGCTTTGAATTCAGGCATCCTAATAAGCTTCGCTTCTCTGAACCTTGAGCAACAATAGCGTAACAAGTCAAAATGAAAATTTCACAAACTTAAGCTGTCCATTGTTTGATTTTTGTATGTCAGTGCTTTGGTGGTAATTGGTACATGTTACATGTTAGGTACATAGACTCTTGGTTTGATTACAATTAGTCAATTGAATCGTTTCTGTACAGTGTAGAACTAATGCTCGGCTATCTGCTAAGTAGCTAATAGCTGAGAAAGTTTTCTGTCTTCAACTAAATTCTCCCCTGCTCAATGCGTGTACATATCTGGGAAACAGTTCAAGCTCCATAATTCGGTTCCTCAAGTCAAATGGTTACGCCTCTGTTATCGCATATCTAAAAGGGGTAAAATAGGCCAAAATTGTAGCTTCACATAATGTTGCTTGGTCCGTCCCACTGTATCACTTTCATAATTAAGGAGTACATTAACAATTTAAGATGATATTTGGTTGTAATTTCACCTGCTGTTTCCCTTAACAGTTCGTTTCTCTTGGCAGTTGAGTAGTTACTCATCAATGGAGGGAGTTCTTTACTGCAAACCTCACTTTGAACAGCTTTTCAGAGAGTCCGGGAACTACACCAAGAATTTTCAGTCCCGTGAGAGATCTATCTTTAACGATACTTAATTCTGCAACAGATCTATTTCATTTGTTTTTCCTTCTCCGGCGATAAGCATTATGATATTGTTGGTATAGTTGTCTATTTTCACTCTTTTGATTCCTATAGTGGGCTTTTCATTAACCACTCGACCTTTTTTTGACAGCAAAATCAAACAAATCATTGGACAATGTTCAACCTGAGATGGTATTTTTTTTCTTCTCTTGGAGAATTATTTCCCGAGTTTGAAGTATTGGAAGTCTTTGGAATAATATATAAGTATTAAAATTTTAGTCGCCATAGTAAATGGTTACAGGTGATCAGACGCAATCAACATAGGCAGACAAAGAACAATGTGTAACTAACATGCATAAGGAATCTTTAAATAAATTGGGGAAGAAGAGGAATATACATTTGAAAACAACGATTCTTTGATGAAAACGATTTCATTTATTTAAGTCACACTGGGGAATATTACGGTTGCACTATGCAATTTGTTGATTCCAAGTTCTGATTCATGACTGTGTTCTTTTACAGACGAGATCTCCTAGCAGGATTTCTACCATGTTCTCTGGCACTCAAGACAAATGTGCCACCTGTGGTAAAACAGCATACCCTCTTGAGAAGGTAAAGAATTGACGAACCCTCTAGTCCTTTTGTTAACAGCTTTCTTCGTTTGAATTTTAATAAGCCCAGAGTTGTCTGTTTTCAAATGAAAAAAAATTAAAAAATAACTAGTAAGCTAATAATGCAAATACTGGTTGGTTTCTTGTGCGTTGTCAATTATTTGGTTTCTTCCTTTGAACATTTGAACCGCATGTTTTTTCCCGAAAGTACAGAGGCATCAGCATAAAAAACAGATGGAGGACCAATCCGCAAAAGGCATAAATCAAGCTAAGAAACCCCCCCTCTATATTATCTAGCGTTTTGATCTACCTATTTGAATTGGCTGTAGCATGCTATCCTTTACATTTGAGTGAACTAAAATTCTCAGGAAAGAAATTGACGAGTTCATATCTATTAGATATATTATCAGGTAATTTTTGTGTTTTTTAACGAGTTTTGATGGTTAGGGTTTGTTCTTTGGATGCGAAATTCCCACTTTTGCCAGTTAGAACCCTGATGAATTACTCCCGATGACTTAGCTTGGGAAGCTTGAGAGTTTATATTTGATTCCACAATCTGCATTCGTAAGTGCACAATAATTAGCAACGAATGAATGGTGGAAAGGAACAGCTCAAACACAATGGCCAACTATTTCAAGTAAAAGGGTAGACAACTTTAAGAGGTTGGGTTTGCATCTACGAAGGATTTTAAGAATGATCTTTATCATTATAATTGGTACCTGACATGCTGAATTAAAATTCATAATCCTACTAGCATTTGTTGAGCGTAAATGCTCGCTTAAAGCTACAACTGTGTCAAAGTGTTTTTTTGCATTTGTTGAGCGTAGATGCTCGCTTAAAGCTACAACTGTGTCAAAGTGTTTTTTTGCAGCTTTCTTTTCATCTCAAGGCGGAGAGAGAATTGTGTTTTATACTGAATTGAACACATCATTACGGACTTAAAAGTCACTTTGGTCTGCTATTTTCTTATGGTATATTCATTCCTTGCTTGTCAGGTCACTGTTGAAGGTTCATCGTACCACAAGTCCTGTTTCAAGTGCTCCCATGGGGGTTGTTCGATCAGCCCTTCAAATTATGCTGCGCTAGAAGGTATACTGTATTGCAAGCCTCATTTTGCCCAGCTTTTCAAGGAAAAAGGAAGCTATAATCATCTCATCAAGACTGCTTCCATGAAACGAGGAGCAGGTCCAGTTGCTGAGATATAATGCTGTCATGGTCTACCTGTTATTTGCTTGCCATTTTGGTTTGTATTTTGGATTGCTTTTATTGTCTGTGATGTAAGCTGGTTCTCTGCCATTTCTGGACGAGGAACTCTGCAATATCATGTCTTGCTGTTTATTGATACCAGTTTGCCAGAGGTAATTATATTGGCCTGACATTATCTGCCATATTTGATGTGTCCAACATTATCCTCTGTATTAATTGTATGTGGTGTGTGCTACAGAGGGGGAAAATTGTACCGAGATTTTGTTTGTCTTCATGTTCTGTATCTGATTTTGGTGAAGATGGCTGTGCTCTGTTTATTTGTAGAGTAGAAATTTGAGCTCTCCATTTTTCATTAGTCTATTTATTCAATCTTTTCATTTTCATGAAGGTTCCACTAATAGGATCCTTTGATAGCAAGTTGTGATCAGTACAGTATAATTGAATTGAATTAATTCCCACAATTCATCTCGATGCTAGAATTACCGAGTGAAAGGAATTAATGAAAAAAATTAACTTTTGAATCAAAAAAATTATTTAAGGGTTTACTTATGACCAGAATATGTCAATGGTACTAGTAAGTGCAACCGGTAGAAATTTCTTGAACTTTGTTATTTTCTTTTGGATAGGTTTATTTACAGGTGAACTTTATTTTTCTCTCTAATGATGGATTCAGAGCCTCACCCACAAGATGTTAAAATCCAAACTATTGTGTTGTAGAATTCAAAATGAATTGAGGAAAGGCCATTGTTCGTATTCATAGCAGTCGGCTCAAGTCCTATATTAAAGAGCAGCCATATGGAAGCCTATGTAATGTCAATAGTCATTTTCATAATATATATGTACCTTCAAAATTGGACGTAAATGCATAGCACTATTGTAAAAGGTTAGCAGAGTAAATTCTAATGTTTCTCTCCAACTTTTGTATTTATCTTGGTTTGAAGAGTAAATTCTAATGTTTCTCTCCAAAATTTGTATTTATCTTGGTTTGAAGATTACCGGCCGATGTTTGTGTAATTTAGTCCAAGTTGCTTTGAGATTTCAAGAGTGAAAGGTACAGGTTAAATGTGGCATTAAAGATCATCTTTTGTGTCTGAGAACCCTTTTTGGGGAACAAGGGGATTTTTCCACTGTACCCTGTGTGTTCATATATTGCGCCCACATCTTATATCCAATATGTTTCAATCTTACATCCAATGTGTTTCAGTTTCGCGGAAAAAAATGGGTAATAAACCGGCCGTATCAATACCGGCTTATCACCTACACTTGGGCACTAATCTTCGGAGTAGCGTGGTTAATCAGACACGAAGTTATATTTATGTCTTGTAACTGATATTGTTGTAACCGTCCTAGAAATCGTATTTATATATTTCAGTGTTCCTCGGGGATGTCTCTCGTCTTTTATCCCGTCCTCTATAGAAAACATTTTGGAGACATGGGGACGTCTAGGAAACATCCCTCATTTTTTAAAAATAGAAAATGTTTTTGTGGGTAAAAAAATTAGAGGGATAAGTTAAGGGAAAGGAAAGGAAAAGAAAGGAAAGGAAAGGTCCTTTTATAGTCTATTATACCAGTCATATGTTTTTGGGTCTATATATGGTGACTAATATGGGACTACCTTGTACTCCTTGCGGGAGACATCCATTATGCTACAAACGAGGCATACATACCCTACCCCCCAGTGGGATTTGAACTTGTAACCTCCCTTTCAAGAGCACAAGTCCACCACTAGGCCAACTCAGGGGGATGATTAGTGTGGCTTTGAAGGTGTTAATTTAGATTTGATAGCGGGGTTCCATTCTTAACCCAATTTGGGGTGTTATCCATAGACTCCGCAAGGAACCTTGCCCCTCAATCTTGTTGGAGGTGTTGCCCCCATATTCCATGCAAGTCCAACCAAATATTAGACCAATGATAAATAATGATTGCAAAATTTGCAAAATATATATTTCCAATTGCAAGCCTCTACATTTTCACGGTTAAAGCGGGCAAACTTGTTTAGTATAGGACAGCTATACACAAATTTGACATGCAATATTCATTATACTATTGAATATGATTTAAGTCTTAGTTGATAAGAAATGTTATTCTCATAATACAAAAATGTATTTGCATAGATAATTTAGAAAAATCCAATGAAATCCGGGGACTCACACCCCCACCAAAACCTCCAAGTACTCGTCCCTGAAACGTCCTTGCACCGGGTTCTTGGAGTACCTGAGTAGCTCTAGCTCCGCCATTTCGCAACCACGTCGTCGTCGGGACGAATACTTGAATATCTATTTGAATTTTGATTTTTGAATGTTACTATTGGGTATGTACTATGTTGACTGTTTAATGGCTCTGGTTCGTGTTGCAATTTTGCTATGTTCAAATTTTTCAATTTGGTATGTTGTACAAAAACATCATTTCGTAACTAGCATTTCAAGTTCTATATGTAATATGTATAGTATGCATCACCCCACCACCCGTTGTCCCAAAATTGAGGCTCTTTGTCCACCCATCTCGGAAACTCGGTCCGACGTCCCCTGTTCTGACATCCCCCCGCGCCGGTGTTACACTAGAAAAATCTCATTTAAGATCAATTTGGAACAAAACATATAGTTCTGAAGACTTCAGATTCATATTCAAAACTATCTTATATTATAATTTTTTTTTAAATTTTTAATAGCCATCAATTATTGTAACCTAAATAGCCCCCTCGAGCATGTCATATGGATATACTTATAACTCAACCTTCAAGAACAAACGAATATATATATAAAGAGTTACCTCAACTTTCGAGTTGGGTAAACTAGTCAGGAAGTATTTCTCAAATTTCTTTGATCATGGTAGTCTCCATTTTAACTTTCCAATTGGGTAAACTAGTTAGGAAGTATTTCTCAAATTTCTTTGATCATGGTAGTCTCCATTTTAACTTTCCAATTGGGTAAACTAGTTAGGAAGTATTTCTCGAATTTCTTTGATCATGGTTCTCCATTTCCAGCTTTCTTGTTTTCATATTTTCGGTATAACACCCATTATCCCCTCTCATTATCTATCCAAACATGTGATTATGGAATGTGTGTTTCTTTTTTCATATATTCAGCGCAATGTGGTAGCTTATAAGTCAGGTTATTAGGTTGATTTAGTGCCACCATTTTGGGCTTCCTAATGCAAATCAATTGTAAGAGCTCGTTGCAACATGCATTCCTAAATAAGTTTTGCAGTGATTCTTTTAAAACCTATCAACCCAGGTGCACACTGCAAAATTAAAGAGCGCTACTTTGTTTTTGTCACAAGACTTGCAACAAAATCTCTTTGCATTAGTTCTTTTAAGCTTGTCTTTAACCTCTAAATGACATAATACCTCATTTAGAAGGAGGCATTATAAAGCACAAGCTTATATTAATAAGGTTGGAAAGCTTTAGAGGACAACTAAAAGACACGAAGGCAGGCTAAAAATAAAGATCAGCTTGTTCCAATGGAAAACAATATAAACTTAAATAAGGGAATATTTGTATAGAAAAATATAATTCATGCATTTCAATGATATGATTAATTGTGGGAAAACTTTTACAATACAAATAAGAATGCTCTTGTGCTTTGAAAGGAGTTTGCAACCCACTTCGTGAGTTAAGCAACATCCTCTTTTCAACACATACCAACACACAAACGTGCCAGGTTTCATATTTAGTGTAGCTAACTAAGATATTCCATAGTTGATGCCAAGATTATGATACTTCTCAAAATGATTTTTAATGAATTTTGTACTTAGGATGCTATGTCTTCATGTTCAAATGCCACATACAAAATATTCTTTCGAAAACATTAAACACACTTTTATTGCGGCATCATGCTTCAAGGTGAACCGCAACTTCACATTTTATGCAAGGTGTGTGACACCTTTCCCACTTGATGTATAAATTGCAAAAAGGGTCAAAAATAGATAAAACAAACTAGCTATCAAGTGAGACATCTCAATGCCAACCTTGCACCACAAGAAATCCTTTATGCTCATTGGTGTTGGTAGAGAATCTACGACATTCCCTAAAGTGTCTACATTCTCAATCAATACCCTCTTGTCCTTCGCCTTGTTACGAACAAAATAATATTACACACCAATGTGTTTGTTCATGACTTAAATTTGGGATATGGGATAGACTAGCTGCAAATTTACTATCATTATCAATCCTCATTGACTCATTGGGCCAACATTCGAACATAATATTTAAATTCATACTATTTCTTTAGAAACATAAATAATTTACATGTATTCAACTTTTGTAGTCAAAAGAACCATTACAATTTACCTTATTCAACTTATCTTACTACATTTCATATGGACTATAAAGATGGAGGATAGGGATCATGTTTTTTTATGCTAGTGTAGTTGATAGTTTGACACGTATCATAGTCTATATTAAACTAGGTATTTCCCAAGCAATGGTAGTCTTGAGTCTTTGTATTTTAATTGAATGAGTAATGCAATCACAACAAGATCTACTAGTGCATATCATATAACCTATAGCATTGTAAATTGTATCCCCATGCAATTTTACACTCTATTTTGGGCTTTTGCTTTAGTGTGCCTTACCACCTAATGTTGTCACATGGTAGTCTCGTGATTAAATCATATGTCTTGGGACCTGATACTCTGCATCTACCTTTCTCTAGTCCTTTTTTTTAGTGGACTAGGGTGCCTAGCGCCCTAATCCCACCAAAAAGAGCCCAAATTTGAACATGTAAAAGTGTCGGTTCCCACCATTTGTGATCTGATCTTCGATATTTTCACTTGATCGTTGGAAGTTGACCTAAATTAAGGAATACATTGAGAACCTTATATAACACAATTATTTATCATTAACAAATTCAAATTATTACAAGTCATGTGTTAGGACTGCAAAAATTTGGTTTCCATGGTGCTAAATCCTGTCTTTTTTTTCTGTTGTATCTGAGCCATGATCTTAAGCCCTAATTGCCCTTTGGTCCAACCCTTAGTTCCTTTTTGTTCTAAACCCTAAGTCTCCCGTGCTTCTTATTTTCTTGCATTACCTTTTTGGGGTCACTTAAGTCATTTTAACCATGTGCCTTAATTTGTCGTGCGGAGGGGGGGGGGGAGGGGCATTTATTTTTAAGTCCTAAGTCCTAACGGAGCCAATATATTAATATTTCCTAAGTCTAAAGTCCCCATGGTATCTTATGCTTTTAAAGTATCAGGCATATTACTTTTAATCTAACGGCGGGCGTAATGCCTTGATTAAAAGCTGCATGGAGGATAACCATCAAGGAATCACACCTGAACGCCAAGTGTCCATCATGAGATTGTGGGGCCAACGTCTTCAAAGCTAGCAACAAGATAAGGTTCAGTCAGATCAAAGTCAATCCAACGGTGGGCACGATCCCATGAACGAAAGATGCGAGGAGGTTATTCTTCAAGGCATCACGCCTATGTGACACATGGCAAATGGCGGGACCTAGCCAGGCTAAAGGAAAACAAAGGTAAGACAGATCATTTTTGATCGGACGCTGGGTGCAATCCCGTGAACATAAGATGCATGTTTTTTATCCATCGTGGGATCATGCTTGATTGACACGTATCCACTTTGTGATCGTGGGTTCAAGACTTTGGAAGGAGGTAAAGGTGGGTCAGATCTGTTTAAATCTAATGGTAGGCGTAATGCCTGGAACAAAAGATGCATGATGTTTATTCATCCCAGGATCACACCTGAGTAACACGTGTCCAGATTGATGAGGAAAAGTCAAGTGAGACTGAAAATGCTACGTGGAACTGCCATGTCTCCTGGGCTTATGGGCTCGCGGGTGTTTTAAGGGTTGATCAGACGATCGCGTTTTAAAATTAATTTAAGGTTTGATCTTGGCTGTTGATGGAGTTTCCATGCTAGGTGTGGCCGTTGAGGCAGATATTTGAATATTTAAATATTTCCAGAGGGTTTTTGGCTGTGGCAGTGCTCTTCCAGGTTGCAGAATAGTAGGTAGGAGGATCTGATCCTTTGGTTCTCATTTATGCAGTCATGGGATTATGAAGGGATAGAATTTTGATGACTATGGCTTCATAAATGTTGAGAGGTGATGGCTTGGGTTTTTGATCAGATTTGTAGATATTTTGTAACCCTTAGTCGACTCCTTGTCTTTTTTGCCTTGATGTTGGGTCTATTCCCGAGTCTTGGTGGTTGAACAAATCAAATCATTTTTTGATCTTTTGGAGAAAGATCAGTTGGTGGGTTGGAGAAAAGAAGGATTACAACAAATCAGATTTCATAGAAGGATAGGTGTCAAATGGATGTCATTTCTAGGGTTTCCTTCTTCTATAAATTCCTTTATTTTCTTTGTTGTAGGAGTTCTGAATCCTTTGTTTTGACGGAAGGTTCCAAGTGTGGTTCCTTTGTAAATATTCTTCCATTTTCTCTGCATAAGGGTGTTCTTGATCTCTTTCTAGTTTCAGAGAAGAGCAAAAGTTGTAACAGATAGTTTTATGAATAGAAATTTCAATATTGTTGTACTATTATCAATTTGTCTCTATTTTGCGTTCCAAATCATATAGATTAAGACATCAATGGTGTTTTAGTTTTGTCTATTGTAGATCTGCAATAGAGTTATTTAAAGGATAACTGTAATTTGGGATTTTTTTTCAGATGTGTATGAGTTTGGGGTATTAAGGATATTGCAAATTTGTCTTTCAGTGTTATGCTGATTAATGTATTGTTTATTCCAGGGTCTCTTCCAAGGGGAGGGTTAAATACTTTGAATGGGTAGTTGCATGTTTGAACACACTGGCGGATCCACAAGTAGAACTTGATTGATAGAGTATGTTTGATGTAAGGCATTAGACATATTAGACTATGTTGGTTTCTTTGCTCATAATCTTTCTTTTGCAATGTTATGTTTGACTCTGTTGCCCTTTGGATAAGGCATTGGTCTATGAGGGATCTAGGGTATTTTCAAGGATCAATCATAACATTAAAGAATATCTTTTCCCTTCATGTTTATAGGAAGGAGTTAAAGTAGGTCTAGTTTTCAAACATATTGTATGCAAGTGGGACAATGCATAAGATTTGGTAAATACTGAGGTATCTGTTACTTATAGGTTTGAAAGCTATTTCATAGTTATATATCTGCAAGCTGTTTATATATCAAAAGGATTAATGTGTGTGCATATTTGGTATACCCGCCTGAGTGATGTGGAGCTCAAAGTGTAGAAGGTTTATGAACCTTGTTGAACGTTGTTTGTTTTTCTTGTTGAATTAGTGTTTGGGCATATAGAGGAATATATCTGAGCCACATGTATAAAAGGATCAGCAAAAAAAAGAACCAACATCATGATTCAAGAATAAGTATTCCTAATTCCTTCAATCAAGAGTAGATTTGAGTACAAGGAGCAACAAGTTACAACAACCTATCTTCAAGTATGATTTCATGAGAGATTATGTTATGTTTTTTCATGTTGTTACATCAACACTTGGAGGACTTTTGTAAAGAGAATTACATCACGACCATTCTCAAATTCTAAGGTATAATCTTGTCAATTTAGCATTTCAACTACGATTTAGCATATTCCTTACTAGGGGTAAGCTCTTTTTTTTTTACATCATCATTGCTGTTGTAAAGGTGGGAACACCAACATGGGGTTTGAATTAGGCAAACCCCTATACTTGTAACATAATATTTTTCATTTCTTTCAAAGTGTATAGGTACATGAAGCATTGAAATAGTTTATGGATTATTAAGTGGAGATTGCATTATTCAGGTTAAAGGGAATTTGTAGGTTGGAGCTCTGCAAGATAGAGCCAATTGCATCAAACTCATCTAAAAAATTGTTTAGACTAATGTTAGGATTTCATTATGGTCAACTTTATGTTGTAGGATTAGGAACCAATATGAGGATAAAAGGTCACCCACCCACATTCATTATAAAGCAAGAAAATAAATTTTAAACATTTTATTATTATTTTATTTATTTTTTACTATACATTTTTATTTCTATAAAATTTTATTGTAATTGCTGTCCTCTTGTGATTGTTTTTGATTAAGTACAACAACCTAACAAGGCAGATGACCCTTACACAACCACAACCAAAAGGCTTCAAGAGATCAACAACAGATAAACGAGATATGTTGTGTTTTCTAGAAATGATTGTGTTTTCCTCTCTTTTTTTGCATTAACGTATCAGATCACACTTTGTGATCCATCTGTAGATGTCTAAAAACATCCTAGCACTCTTATTAGTTAAATATAATATTCCCCTGTAACATTATAGTTAATTTTAATTAATTATATTTGTTATATTATTTCACCTATTTAATTATTAAATCTGGTTCATCTTCTATGGTATCTACATTTAATTTAAATACCTTTCCCCCTAAATGCATTAAATTTTATTAATACATTCCCTCATTTAAATCCCCCTTTAAATAAATTTTAATTTATTTACTCCCTCCACATTCTATTATTCTACTAAGCTATGATTAATCTAAATCTAATTTAGATTAATCCTAAATCTAGCCTAGATTCCTAATCTATACCCATCACTATCCCCCCTAAGCCTACTCCTCTAATTAATCTTAGATTTTATAATTCCTACAACAATTAATCTCCTAATGGTGCTCACACATGTGTGAGCACCCCTCCTATGGGAGTTGTCCATTCCTTTTGCCTAAAATAGCCCAAGCCATTCCTCTTGCATCTTGTCTCCCCTTTCCTCTTTGGAAGATGCTCAATATGTGACTCACTTTGGGTCTCCCACCCCCTTACACTTGTCATTGAGCCATCATTTTCAAGACTTTCTCACACATGTGTGAGCAACTCTCTCTCTCTCTCTCTTAGATGACCACTCCTTTATCCCATGTTGAATCTATGTGGATGCCACATGAGATCCACCACATCCAAGCAGCCCAAAAATCTGTAAATAGGAGCCCTCACTCCTTGCAAATCATCTCTCATTTTTTTTTGCATTGTTATCATGATAGTTTTATTCTAGGATCTTTTTAAGCATTTTGTTGCAATATTAGTTCATTTGAATCTAGAAATTACATACTAGGTAAATGAAAATGAATCTTAGTTTCATTTGATCTTGCATATCATTCTAGCATGGTTTTGAATTTTCATCTTCATCATTTGGTGAAGGCTTGAGACAAGTTCCTCATACTTGTTCTTGAGCTCTTCATCACATCCATTAGTTTGCATTATAGGATCAATCATCTCAAGCAAGCAATCAATAGTGGGATTAGTATTTTTTGTTGGGAGAGCACACCCACATTCCTCTCTAAGAGCAAATCAAACAAGTCTTGGGTGCACTTGTTTTAGCTCATCTGAGGTTCTGTTGGAAGCTTTGTGTAGGAACTAAGTTTTTTATATGTTAATGTAACTTGTATGATTTTATCTCTAACAATTGTTTTTCTGAGCTTGTTCCACACAGGTAGGTTTTCATCATACATATTTTGGCATTGCCCGGTGGGACCCATGTCCCTGAAAATTTAACTCTTTGAAAATTTCTTCCATTTTCCAGACCTAGTCACACATTGTTTTGTGCCATCTACACAAAGTCATCTGCGCTCTGAGATTGTCGTTTGCGCAGATCATTGTTTGCGCTATAAGATTGTCCTCTATGCCGAGCATCGTCTGCACAGATTGTCCTCTGCGCAAATAATCATTTGCAACCTCCCTGTTTGATCTTGCAAATAGTTCTGGAAGATGGGTATCTGTTGGGTGGTTCCTTGAGGATTCTTGTGTGCCCTTCAAGCCAATTTAAGCATCAAGAGCATACATAAAATGTAACATTAAAGTATAAGTTACATACTCTTCCTTTTTTATACTTAAGTTATAGTTTTATATATATATATATATATATATATATTCAAGATGTTTGAGAGTGGTTTCAACTTCATAGGAGTGTGAGGCCTACCCCAGTCTGACATAATCTTAACACTATTTCTCATTTATATGTTCTTTTGTCGATTCAGATTTTGTTATAGTTGGACTTTTGGGACACATGTATTACTTTATGGATCCATGGAAACCTTTGCTTGTATACAAACACCTGATTATGTAATCGGGAAATCTATATAATACTCTATGTTAGTGATGCAGATTTCCCTACAGAAC
>MU225292.1:248231-281001 GCA_018584345.1 Thuja plicata | reverse complement strand
AATTCCTGAGGGTTAAGAATGATATCAGGGTTACCTCGTGGAAGACCTTCGGGACGAACTTGCGAGGACGTTTGTTCGGAGGCGGCGCCATGGCAGTCCGAAGCTTCAACTCGAGCACCAGCAGTAACTGYTGGGCCGAAGTTGGCCGGAGCCATACTAAAGGCTAACCCTAATGAGATCCCGCAGTAAATGCGGTATGACAGATGGAAGGCTCAGAGCGGAAACACAGACAGAAAGCCGTACACATGAAAACCCTAGCAGAGCGTTTTTCCACTTTTTCCTCACTTGCCCATCTTCACGATTCTATCATAAAAAAAATCTCGATCTACGTAAATTGATAATAAGAGGTGAGAAGGATGTATTTCCTGGAATGTTCTCCGTTATTTCTTGTCGTTGAAATATTATCATTTTCTCATGATAACAGAGTGTATCTCCTGTCTAGGAATGCCATTGTGATTAGCACCACCGATGAGGGATCTGAAACTGTTTGAATCCCCCATAGACTTTTCAAAGACAATTTTCCATCTGAGGCAGGTCATATACTGTTAGAAAGCTACTATCTGTTTGAATACCATGTCATATACTGTTAGAAAGCTACTATATGTTTGAATACCATATCTATTGATTACTGAAGAAGATTTGAAGGCAAGGATAACAAGAAGACCAAGTGAAGTGGTTGAATTATGGGAAACTACAAGGGTGCTTGATCAGTTGGCATATTGTCAAGGTAATGTGTTGTTTATCTATAACACTAAAATGAAGATGTCAGTTTACTGGGAACATTATATGCCGAGAAACTTTTGTGTCGACCGAGCACTAGTATATGCCAAGAAAATTTTGTGTCAACCGAGCACTAGTATATGCTGAGCATAATTTATAATGTCGACCGAGCGCCAGTAAATTGTCGGAGAAAACAGTGATGACCGAGTGGAAGAACACAGTGTTGGCCGATCGCCAGTATTTTGGTAAATGTTGAGATTTGAGATCTCTGGCCGACATAATTGAATTTATTGGGATATGTAATTTTAATTAAGGATAAGCACGATTGGTCCACATTAATTAATGTACGGGTAACCGTAATTAATGCATGGATTCAAGATTTAATTAGTGATTGCTTTGGAGAAGGAAATTAAATGTAAATGATGGAAAGATCCGTTGGATCCAACCTAACCTAAGATCTACGATCTTGATTAAGCAGCAAAGATTTATTTTACCTAGATGAAGAGGTATAAGATAACCTCGAGGGGTTATTCAAGTTGTGAGATGTATGTGCGAAGTGAATGCAAGAGGATTGCATGGTTAATTGGCTGATTGGCATGATCTAGCAGAGAAGGCTGAGCAGAGAAGAAGAGAATTGCGGAAGTGATTGCTTGACGGATTTCCAAGCAGATTTGAAGATTGAAATGAGAATGGAGGCCACTCAGTGAATTAACATTAGAGCTGAACTAGATCTGGATTTGCAAAGTAAGTTGTATGTATTTACTTTCTAACCATTGTATCAGTCAAAATCCTTTAACCAGGTTGACCTAACAGCCATTGTATAAATCCTTTGAGCAAGGTGACATTCAGGTGGAATGTTCTAAGTCCTCTAACAAGGCCACTCCTGATAGGGTGATTAAATCCTTTAACCAGGTCACATTTAGCAGTGTGTTTTGTAACCTTTAACAGGGTTGGCTCCTAGCAAAGCTCACTTCAGAAGAGTGAAAATTTGGTAGCATGTTACTGGTGGTTTTTCCCAAATTGGGTTTCCACGTTAAATATTGGTGTCAACTTGTGTGAATATTTATGTTGTGTTTTACTATTAAGTTTATGCAAGCTAATTACATTTGAATAGTAAACTGCATATTTATGTTGTCGATTTATGCTGTTGCTACCGAGCAGTTCTGAGTTGTTTAAAGTGCAATAAAGTTTCAAATGGTACATCTAGACCCGTGGATAATTGATTCACCCCCCCTCCCAGTTATTCTAAATTCATTCTAACATATACGTCTGCTAATTCATAATGGATAATAACCACACTCTTTGAACTTCCCCCAAAAAATCCTTTCCAAATCTATTTTCCATCTGACAAAGAAATCTCACAACTGGCTCTAATACCATGTTGAGGAATTAAGGATCAAAGATAGAGAAAATAATAGAATTATTTTTCAGATTCATCCAGATGAGTACTTCTAACGTTATTGCAGACTTGTGTATTCTCCTTTGGAAAACATTATTTATTTCAATGATCTCAGTATTGACTGAGAATATATAATATTAATCCAATGTATGAATTCTGCACCGAGTATTATTAACCCTTAATCACTGATGAAAGTATTTGCTGCTAACAGTATTATTACTATTATTGTAAATGAAATCGATTGCTTGTTGTAGATATATAATTGCTACTGTTATTGATTATGTACTCAACAAGCATCGATATCATTTCATATATATGGTTGTGAAGGTGTTATGTTTATGTAGGGGAATGACCCCTACGTGGCTTATGCCACATAGGTCATGAACCTACGTAACCATAACTATTTTTTTATATTAACAACCACGATATGATTAGCACTTACCGTGCTCTATCAATATATACATTGTGCTTTGATCAATATCGATATCATTGTAATGTAATGTAGTATTGAACATGAATTGAATTCATGTCTCGATACATTGGGGTTTCTTGATACCCGATCACAGTATAATCTTGTTGAAAATACAATATGGGAAAGCAAGATACTGGGGAGGGGGGTGAATCAAATCTTTAACTTTTTGTCACTTAAAACAAACTGATCCACAATCATGCATAAATGTAATTGATCTATCATCTCGTAGCATCCATGACAGTAAATAAATAACTCAAGACACAGAATTTTGATAACCCGAAAACCCAATAAGGTAAAACTAGGGTGAGGATGACACCCACAAAAATCTTCACTACTTCAGCAATAAAGTGTGCCTGTTAGGGCTACAAAATTTGATCACAATTTGTAATCTACCTAGTTAAAGGTTTTCCCGGTTAAGAGATACAGATCATTACAATCTACCTTGTAAAAGGATTTAAACTTACAACAAAGTAAGTACTCGGCTAAGAGATTTAGAAAGGTCTGTTAGAACCACTATGTTAAGAGATTTCACCTGATACACTTGTTAGAATGTCTCAAGGTCTGATCCTTTGATATGCACTCTGATGCTGATAATGAATCTCCTCTTTTCAATACCTTCTCTGATCTAATAAGTTGATATATCTTTACTCTGCTGCTCACTGCACTTTCACTCTGCTAGATCTATGCTTCCTCTCTCAAAACAACACTTCTCTTATCTCTCATGTACGCATATACCTTCTCTCACAATACTCTTCAATTAGGGTAAGAGGCAATCTTAATAACCTTTACAGATCTAGCAATTAGATCTAGATCAACGATCGGGATCAAATGCTTATGCCGCTTGGACATTCCAATTTCTGATTGGCTCCATGCCACGTAGTGGGATCAAATAATTAAATGCGTAATTATCCCGTTGAAAATATTAAATGCTTAAATAAGTTGGCCTAAAATAGTTTACCTCAAAATATGTGTCATTCCTGACATACATAACAAAACTATCTTTCTCGGCACAAAAAGACTCTGGCACTCGGCATGGACTGAACTTGGCAACCGTGTGACTCGGCAACTATTATCTACTCGACAATGATTTTTCCGGATAGCTCGGCCTATACCGGATAGCTCGGCCATAATGATGACCGGCTAAAATTGCCTAGATAAATGACTAAGTGTGGGACACTAATGATCAACAAAACTTAGAGATCAACAATCTCCCCCTTTGATATTAGTGGCAAAAACACTTATCATTTCTTTTATATTCACAAAATTTGCCTAAGTACACAATGTACTCCCCCTTAGATTATACTTCATACTTCATACACTATCTATATAATATACATGCCTTCAACAAAGATATTTATACCTGGTTCTGCACATCTTTTCTTGTTTCCTGTCATGTTTCCCCCTTCTTTTTGTCATTGATAGTTGTGGGGGTTAAGTTATATTTGTCCAAAAATGGTCTATGAAGCTGTAATGTCAATGTAAATGATGTATCCCAACTATCCTTAACAAACTTCATAACCTCCAACTTAACTTCTAGCTCAGCAGCTAGACTTACCAAACTATCTACAGTAGAGAGATGAGAATCTCTCTTGACCAATTCTCATGTAGCTGTTAGTTCCTTCTAAATAACCTCCAGATGAGGTGTCAAATTAGCCTGAATTGTTATTAATTTAGCCCTGATTTGGCCATCTTTAGCCATAAGCTTGGCTAATCTCCTCTATGCTTGAGTCAACCTATCAAAATGGATGGAGCTAGAACTAGCATCCATGCTCAATGAGCTTGTTGTTGAATTCATATCTAAATTCAACTTCTCAATAAGCTGTTGATTATCCTTTGTAAATAATGTTACATCACATAATCTTTTATACAACTAAAAAACATTATTTGAAACTTCCTCAAGAATCTCAACAAGAGAAGAAAGTTCAACCTGTTTGGTAGCAATCTCTCTAGATATCTTCTCCAAGAATTTGTTCTCAAATATTCTCTCGTACCATTGCAACATTTTTTCATTTGCCTCAATATTATCATCAGTAACTTTCTGTACAATGTTAACTAACTATTCCAGTATTGGTGCTTGCTCATTTACATCTTCCATATCAAAAGCTTTAACAAAAATATCCTTTATGTCATGCAGAACTTGCTTCTTCTTTTGTTCCCTCTTCATTTCCTCTTGTCTCTTCTTCCTCTTCAATAGGTCTTGAAGGGTCCGAATTTGTTCATATGTCAAACTCTCAGGATCTCATTTAGGAATCACAATAACCTCATCCAATGTGACATTTAAGCTTGGTGAATTTTTCTTGTTTAGATTCCTCTTCTTGAGCTCTGGTGAGCTGATACTCGGCTTAGGTTCTATGATATCTTTTCCTTTGTCAGTATTAATTTCAATTGCTGCCTTCATCTAAGTCAAGATTTCCTGCTGATCAGATATACTTCCCATTTTGGTTCTAGTGGGAGTAGATGATACAGAGTGTTGTAGATCCATGAACACTTGTATAGCTTCTTGTTCTGTAGGCTTATTTTAAATTTCTTCCATTTTATCTCCACTCTCTAAAACTATTTGTACAACCTCTAAAATAGGTGGATTAGTATTGATTACCTCTGTTTCTCCTTCTTTCTCTGTCTCGGCCTCAGTTGCCCAAATGGGCGATTGGATACATGTGTCTGCCGGCTCATTCTTATCCTCAGCATCCACATTACTATTATCTTCAAGTGTAGTGTCAATGGGACTATCCATTGTCAATTCTACAGTTTTCCCATCGCCTATTTCCTCTTGTGGTTCTGTCTCAGTCTCTGCTTGATCAGTAGCAATTTGGTTTTCCATTTCCTTCTTCTCTGAGGTGCCTTCACCTTTCTTATCTTCCCTCTTATTTATTAACCCAAATATTTCTTTCCATATTCTAGTGCTCTGTTGTACTACACCTTCAACATCATTTTTCAGAATTGCATAGGCTTTTTGTTTAGGAATAAACTTCCTTTGATATTTCTCAATAAACTTGGCTATCTGTTTCTTTGTTAGTCCAGTAATGACCTTGGCTAGTTTTCCTTCCCTTTTCTGTCTTTCGATCATTAAAGCATACTGCCACTTTTGTGATAAAATATCATAAAGCGTTGTAGGAACAAGGTTTCCTATCTCTACAAGTGTCATCTTCAATGTACACATCATATCTAGTAGAGCTTCCTGAATCTTATGCTTGCCTGTTATGTTTTGCTTCTAATACTTGATAAATTTAAATCTTGCTAAACCAGCTGTACTTCTAATATTCTTGCATACCTCATCAATATTGATCAGTGGTTTATGTGATGCTGTAGGTATGTTTCTAGGTTTGTCTGTATCTATCTTCTCCTCATCATCTTCTTGCTCCAAGATTAGTTTTCTCCTCAGTCTCTTCTCAAGCTTGCTTGACACTTCCTTTGTTCAACTTGTCTTCTCTTCCCTGAACTGCTCTCTCCAACATTCTTCTTTGTATATACTTTTGTTGAATCGGCTTGAGATGAAAAAATTGATGCCCTAGTCCTAGGCCGATTAGCAACAAGAGGGGTAGCCTTAGGTTTGGATTTGCTTGCTTTAGTTTCCTTGGCAACCATTGGCTTCTTCCCTTTTCCTTTCACAGTGATATCCTATTCATGTTCACTCTCTTCTTCTCCACTAGACATATCTTCTCCATGTCTTATTGATAAACCCAAAGGTGCATCCTCTATTTATTCATCACTCTCAATTCCAACCATCTTCTTCATATTTTTGACAATCTTTTTCCTTTTCCTCTCCATAGTGTCAGCCTTCAAATCCATAGAGATTTTGGACTTAGTTTCTTCATAGTTTCCAAAATGTTTGGCTGCACCATCAATCTCCTATGCCAATAGAGCTATTATAGTTGAAGATGTCTCATCAATGTTCACTTCATAAGGTAATGGCCTTATCCATGATACCCTCGGTACTACAACTTGAACATAAGTAAAATCTATGTCTACCAGAAAACATATATCCTCATAGTGTTTCTCAACTAGTGATCTGGGAATTCTGCTCCTCAATCTCATCTTTTTCTTAAATTTGACAAAATATGTTCCCATCACATTGTCAAAGTTATCACCTAATTGCTGAATAAATGCATTGATTTGCTGTGTAATAGGTCTGTATGTTTTCCACACTATGTTCCCAAAAGTAGGAAATATATTATGTATATAGAAAAATATACAAATGAGTAGAGATCCAAACTTACACATTGAGTTCTTTGCCTTTCTGATTGAAGAAAGGTTCTCGGCCAGTTGCATCAGTTGAAGCTCGGCAAGGTCATAAGTATGATCCTTCTTCACAATCTTCCAATCCTAGTCGAATGCAATGCATGGGACACTGTCCAGTTGGCTCGACTGATAAAACTTGTGAGCAATAACCCTAACTACAAAATCAAGCTCCAAAGCTGTAATAGTAGAGATCGTCTTTCTTCTTTTATTCCAAATAGCTCCAGTGAATTCTTCTATGTTTTCCTTACTCTGACATCTCATGGTTCTCTTCCCATTAATAATTGGATAACCAGATACGTGATGGATGATTTCCTTTGTAATCTTAATTGGTCCATTTTCCAGCCACATATTCATGTCATGTACACGACTAAGAAAAATCTTGATCCATTCCATTTTGAAATCCCTCATAAAATTTAGGGTATGATTTAACCCTCTCATGGCTAAATGTTTGTGTTCAACTTTCAGGGCTCCGTCTTTGCACAATTTGCTGTAAGATTCTCTTAGCTCATGATCGCCAACTTCACTTATCTTGCACATATCACATGACCTAATATCACGAATCATGAATACCTTAGGTCGAATCGATGATAGGGATCCAGTCAGATCACCCTGGATGGCACTCTTAGGAACTACTCAAAAATTAGGAGGCACATAGGTGTCGCTCCTTACCAATTGAACTTTTAGCAACTCCTTCCTAGAGTGACCGATTTTTAGACAATTATAGAAAACTAGGCTTCCATTCATCCAACTCTTGGATTTTCCTCTGAAATGTGTCTTTATGCAATTTTCTGGAACATGCCCATACTCACCACAGTAATGACAACTATGCCATGTGTTGTAATCCCAATTGTAGGTGTTACCTTTCCTTGGTGCTTTTGCTTGTGTCTTTGATGTGCATTGATATTTAGTATTAGATCTACAATCTTGTGCTCTATGTCCAAATTTTTGATAGTTGTAACAGTACCCATTGAATCTAGGTGTGGGAGGTGCATTATTTTCCTTTGCCCAACATTCATGTGCTTGATGTCCAAACTTCTTACAGTTAAAGAAATAACCATTGAGCTTAGGTTTAGGATTGGACTTACCATTCTTGCTTCGACAAATGTTTGCTGTGTGTCCTTATTTTCCATAGTGGTGGCATACATGTTTGATGTTCTTTGACTTTGCATTCCTTTTTTCACCAATCTTAGATGATTCCCCTTTCTCAGTAGATGTCTGTTATTCGATATGACCTAATCCAGAAGAATCTTTAGATCTCCTTGATTCTTCCATCAGGTTTTCAAAATGAGTCAAAGATTCATTGGGTATGCTCAATCTTTCATTAAGTTATTTCTCTGATCTCAATTCATCTTTCAATTGAATGTTCTCAGATTCACAATTTCCATGTCTTTCCTACTGATCTCCTGATTTGCAAGTAGCAGTTGATTCAGCATGTCAACCTGATTATTTGTCATCATTTGTACATCATGTGTCCTTTCATCAAATATGATAGTCATCACTCTTTTGTCTTCTTCAGCCCTAGCTTTGTCATCTTCAGCTTTCTTCTTTTGTTCCACTATTTCACATAGTCTTACTGTTTGCATTTCTTGTTCTCTTTTTAGGTTTCTGAATTCTTCACACAATGTATTGTTCCTTTCCAGTAGATCTGAAATTGCTGCATTTCTCTTAGTAGAGTTTCCATTCTGAAATAGGTTTGTAGTGTCTTCTTCCTGATAATGAGTTTCATTAATTTGTTTGGCCAAATATTTCCTAGATATCAAGGACTTTCTCAATTCCTGTCTTGCTGTCTCAAGCTGATGTAATGCTAGTTGAATTTCAATCTTTTGATTCTCAATGACTTTACCCAATTTTTAAATCTCCATCTCAAGATCTATACTCTCAAGCTGATTAAAACCTTTCATGGGAGAACTGAGCTTTGATACCAATTGTTGGAAATACAATATGGGAAAGCAAGATAATGAGACAGGGAGGGGGGGGGGGGGGGGGGGAAANGGGGTGAATCAGATCTTTAACTTTTTATCACTTAAAAAAAATTAATCCACAATCATTCATAAATGTAATTGATCTATCATCTATGAGCATCCATGACAGTAAATAAATAACTCAAGACAGATTTTTGATAACCCAAAAACCCAATAAGGTAAAAATGGGGTGGGGATGAAACGCACAAAAATCTTCACTACTGCAGCAATAAAGTGTGCATGTTAGGGCTACAAAATTTTATCACAATTTGTAATCTACCTGGTTAAAGGTTTGCCTAGTTAAGAGCTATAGATCATTACAATATACCTTGTAAAAGGATTTAAACTTACAACAAAGTAAGTACTTGGCTAAGAGATTTAGAAAGTTCTGTTAGAACCACTCTGTTAAGAGATTTCACCTAATACACTTGTTAGAATGTCTCAAGATCTGATCCTTTGATATGCACTCTCATGTTGATAATGAATCTCCTCTTTTCAATACCTTCTCTGGTCTAATAATATGATATATCTTTACTCTGCTGCTCACTGCACTTTCACTCTGCTAGATCTATGCTTCCTCTCTCAAAACAACCCTTCGCACATCTCTCATGTACGCATATACCTTCTCTCATAGTACTCTTCAATTAGGGTAAGAAGTAATATTAATATAGTTTATATGGATCTGGCAGTTAGATCTAGATCAACGAACAGGATCAAATGCTTTTGCCGCTTGGACATTCTAATTTTTTATTGTATCCATGCCATGTAGTGGGATCAAATAATTAAATACGTAACTATCCCGTTGAAATTATTAAATTCTTAAATAAGTCATCCCAAAATAGTTTACCTCAAAATTTGTGTCATTCCTGATATACATAACAAAACTGTCTTTCTCGACATAAAAAGACTCTGGTGCTCGGCATGGACTGAACTTGGCAACTGTGTGACTCGGAAAATATTATCTGCTTGATAATGACTGTGCCGGATAGCTTGTCCGCAGTGATGAACGGCTAAAACTGCCTAGATAAGTGTGGGACACTAATGATCAACAAAACTTAGAGATCAACAAATATATGATAACAGTCACTAATCTGCTAATGGGTAGACAATAATATATTGATAATAAATGTCATATATGTGTGTGTGTGTAATTTCCATTTTAGCGCGCGCACACACACACACACACACGTGTGTGTGTGTGTGTTTGTGTGTGTGTATCAATTTACTTATAATTTATTATATGCTTCAATCCGAATGAAGCTATTTCTCAACAATCCACATCAACATCTACTTTCTTAATCTAATCCCATCATTTATTCTTCAATCTAATCACATCATCATCCTTCTAATCAAATCCACTTGCCAAACTCATATCATTCCAACCAAATCCTAATTCAATCCATATTCCCTTTCATCCAAACCCAATCACACGTTAGTCATTCACTTGTCTTCAAACATCCCTCATCTATCTTTCAAAGTTCTTCCATTCAAATCTTCATCCACATCATCTTCTAATTCTTCCACTTTTGGCTTAGGAGCACCATCATAATCTCTGGACTTTAATCATCATCCAAATCAAATACAATCAAAACTTGAGGTCCTTCCCTCACAATCAAATCCAACCTTGAGGCCATGCCCTCATAATCAACATCAAATCAAATCTTAAGGCCCTGCCCTCACATCCAACATCAAATCCAACATCTTTGAGGCCCTGCCCTCACAATCAACACAAAGTCCAAACTTTCTCCTATTCCTAATTTTACATTTCATCCATCATAAAATCTTTCATTTCATCCATTTCAACCCCAATATTCTTCCACATCATATTCTAATCCAAATCGAAAACCCCTCATCTAAACATCATGAATATGGATTGGTTTCACAAAATGGTTGAGGACTTTTGAATGCTAAACCATGATCCTCAAATAATACCTCCAACTCAACCAACCTATACATACATGCCTCACAATAATCCAACCCCTAACTATTCATATCTCTCACCCAAAACCACTTGCCAAGTCAATCCTATAACATCACATATATCTACCATATCCCCATCCAGTCTACCTCAACATGTCATATCCAATCCCAATATATCTCACATTTATTATCCTTCCTCTACCTTTAACAAGGGAAATCCATATCACTATCCTTCACCCACATATGATTCCCTCCATAGCCACCTTTCCCAAGAGATTGAAGAAATTTGAAACATTGTCCTTATCTTAAAAAATGGGGGTCAAAATAAAACATTTGCCTTTGAAGACATAAGTCCTTCCCCTTTCTCCAAACCCATAATCCTCATCTCCCATCCAATCTCAATCCTCCACATTATCCCCCACATTTTGAGCTTAGTGTCCAAAACCATAATCCTAACCTCCACATAATCCTAATCCTCAAAAAACCACATCATCCCCATCCCACACTACCTTTTCCATTGAATGGATCCAAGGTCTAGCAAAGAAGTACAAATCCCCAAATAAAGTTGTGCAATCTCCTCAAGTAATGAACCCATCTTCATCCCCTCCAAATAAATACACACCTAAATCTCCCTAGTTTCATGAGTCATCCATCCCTCCATTCACCCAAGTTGAAGGTTCCTCTTCCTCCACCACATTATCCTCACAAGTCCAAACATGTCAAGACCTTGTTCCAAATCATGCTAATATGGATTTCTCTTCTCCTCTAGATATAAAAATTCATCCATCTTATGAAACCTCTCCATCTCATGACACCTTTCTATATGAATATCTCAGCCTTCCATATCAAGATCCACTTATCCTCCTTAACCCATCTCATGATCTCATTCCCAATCAAGATCAAGACATCCCTTGCATTCCATCCATTAGTGATTCTCCACCATGTCAAGCATTAACCTCTACTTACCCTCCACTTCATGGAGAGATTTCATGTATCCAATCCACTAATCCCCCTTCATGTCAAGATCAAATTACTCCATCTCATGATTCCATCTCCTCCACCACATTACATGATCCCCTTCCATCTCAAGATATACTCATTCTTTTTATTTTACCATATAATCCTCCCCAGATTCAAGATCAAATTACCCCTTCAAATCCATGTCATGATTCCTATCCCTCTCAAAATCTTATTATCCCTCCACATGGTCCTAATCCTCCACAAAATCCTATCACACCTATCCAATCCATCCATGAATGCCATTCACATGAACTCACATCTTGTGTTCAAATTAATATGTATCCCCTTGGAAAAGGAATGTCTCAAGATGTGGGTAAATAATCCACCCCTTCTAAATCCAAAATCCCTCCATCTAAAATCAAATATTCCAATCACCCATCCTACACATCCATTTTGGGCCCTTATGCCCAAAAATCCATCCCTTCCTCACCCACATCCATTTTGGGCCCTTATGTCCGAAATTCCCTTCCTTCCTCCTCTAAATCTATTTTGTGCCCTTATGTTCCAAAATCCATCCCTTCCTCATGTTGTAAAATCAAGATCATCCTATACATAATATACATGATTGTTGTACTGAAATAGATTACCATTTTTATTGATCTTTTCACCATCCATCGATATGAATTTATATCCTTTGAATAGTCATGTCTATGAAGAGCCATGGCCATACGTGGCTTATGCTACATAGGGTCATGACCCTTCATAACCGATTGTTAATATTAACTACATTGTAACATATACAATTATCAACATATATATATATATATATATATATATATATATATATATATATATATATCCAATCATAGCTATATCTTAACACTCCCTCTTAGCAAGAGAGGATCTGACTAGGTGTCATCACAATCCCTGACTTATTCAGAACTGGATTTTAGTGATAACTAAAACATAACTTCATATCAAGATATCTGACATAGCTCGGGACATTAATATAATGTACTCATTGTGATAGAAGAGTTATCACAATCCCCGACCAATTCAAAACTAGATCTAACGATAACAATCAAGATATTCGACACATTTCGGGACAACAACTTAATGTAGTCTAATCTTGATTCACATGTTGTTATAATCCCTAACCAATTCGGAACTGGATTTAACAACTCCAAAAGTTCAGTGTCAGGACTAGTGACTACAATACATAGTCATACCTGACACTAGGTTAAGCTATTGTCTAAGTCATCACCTAGCAATAGTAACCCAACACATATGAAAGATCGTCACCTTTCATAATATAACACAAAATGAATGAGCCCATAAAGTCACACATATGAAAGCCACCTTGACTATTATTAGAGGGTGGATCCACCATGGCTCATCCCAAAGAGTGGAAACTAAAACTTCCACTTTAGACTTGTCTATCAATGACAAGAATCATTTAAGATACAAAATGATGGATCACTGAAGCTGAAACCTTGGTGAATTCTGAGCTTACAAAGTATACACCATCTTGACATGTTACACTCCCTCTGAATTTTTATGACCAAGATCCTAGGGTGCCAACTTAATTTGATCTTCCAGCTTCTCCCTCTGACATATAGCCTTCACATGGTAATAATCATAATTCTCTGCTACAATTTCTTGATTACTAGAGAACCAAAAAAACATGGTCTACTCCCTCTAAATCAAGATCCTCAAAATTCCACTGATGTAGATCTTTTATCTTCTCCCTCTGTCACGAAGGCTTACCCCATTTATATACTCAACTCAGTGTCACTGTAGAATGTCACTTCATACCTTCCTTCCTGAGAGAACCAATACAAATAATCTGAATATTCATAAGGTTACATTGGCTAGCATAAGATGCATTTTGATCTTTTCCAAGGCCACAACATTAACAATCCCTCTTGGACTTGAGGGAAGATAATAAAGACCTCTAGTATGATGTTTATCTCAATGAGCTATAGTCTCATGATGTATGGAATGGCTTAATCAGGAATTCTATCCATGTGCATCTCATCGAAAATTATATCCACGAGTTCCCACTACTATAATATCATAATTATTTTACCTTCAATAGCAAACTCCCCCTCAATCAATATGATCGAGTTTGTCACAAGTTGACTGAATCATCTATTTCCTTAGAAGCTAAATTTTGCCAATTTCTTAACCTTTCTAAAGATTTCACACTCCCTCTGAATCTTTATTTCATATTCTTTTTGTCCTGAAAGTATGTTAGAGATAGATTATGAATAGTTCATAAAGATAAACTATTCCAAACATAAAAATGATAGGAGCATACAAAATTTATTATTTAATGAATTACAAAATGCAAATTCATATGGATTAATAAAACATGAGAAACTTATCTTTTCAAATATTTTCAAGTATTTCCTTTTGTAAGGTGAGCCCATTAATACGATACTCATACCCATCGTGTATTCTCATAATTTATTTCATTCAATTCTTTTCCAAAGAAAAATCCATGACCTAACGGACTAAATATTTTAGTGTGGGAATTTTCTTGTTGTTCGCTCCAGTTCAGATTAAACCCTTCTTTCCTGATTCTGATTAAATTCCTCTTTTCTTTTTTTTTTTTTTTTTTTTAATAAATTTATTAAATGATTGACTTCCATCCTTCTATATATCTCCCACTTATTGAATGACTACTCCAAGAGATATGTCTCATGTCTATTCCTCAACTAATTCTAAACCACGTCGCTTCATTATGAAGGCTAATCACTCCATTTAGTTATCTATTTGAGTTACATGTAAATCGCTCCTTATTGTATTTGTTGATTGATTAGTCAAGCTCCTTAAATAATTTTAGCTTAGTATATTAGCGATAGTAATTTTGTAATTGTTTTAGAGTTTGTTGATTATCGATACCAATTTTCTTGTATATTTGTTCTACGCAAAACTCAACAATAATGGTAGTCTTCAAATATTGAACATGTTATATTCAAAATCCTCCAATCCTCATTGCGACCAATAGGGTTCGCAATGAGCATGAAAGCAACTCTTGATCTTCCATTTTATACTAATCAATAGTATAATGTCAACTTTGAATTTGTATTGCCTCTTTGAAAGAAGCACCTCCTTTTCACGTAACTTTTATTCACTGTATCCTCTAGACTCATGTTTAATGAGTACCCAGTATATTTTACAATCCTTCTACTGGTGCATATATTCCTAATTTCTCCTTGACATGAGGATGGGAGAATAACTGAGTGAAGTTGATGATGTCTTTGGAGAAGATATCAAGTCCATGATCTTTCTCATGATTCCTTTGTATCCCCTATTCTTGCGGAAGATTACTCATATGATGCAAAGTTTGCATATACCAATCACTACCAGATTGGCGTGAATGGAATCAATTATGTATTTTCTTGGATGTTATAAGTTAATCTCCTAATTGTATGTCTGATGTCCACTCTTTTTGTAGTACTTGCTTGGATATTATTTTTCCCAGAACTATATCATTTATTATTATTATTATTATTGAAGTACAAATATGTTACTGCATAGACAGCCCCACAAAATGCTGCTACGTACTCTAGATTATTAATCAGTTTTCATTAGTTGCATAGGACTCAACAATAGTTGAAGACCAGTCATGTTCCAACAAGGTTCCATGCTATCAATGTATCATCATCGTGTCAATTCCCTCCCGACAGTTGTGCAAATACGCCAACTTAATGTTTAAGTCCCCTGTGTTATGCTTACTATTGTCGTCGACCAACTTAGGACTTAGCAAATGCATCTTGGTTTATAACATTCCCGTCAATTGAATGTGAGCCATCATGCATACAATAATCCTTGGCAACATGAATGGCGAACTTGTTCCAGTGGCATTATTTGGAGTCAACGACCAATCTTATCCCTGTTGTGTGTAGTATCTTCAAAACACAATGAGAGTTCCCTCTGGTATCAACATAAACCATGGCAACTAATTGTCTCTTGCTGTCAATTGATTCATTCACCCACTAGGCCAGATCTTCCACTGGTGAAAGGATTTTATCTCACTCTGATATTTTTAATAGAACCCCTCCAATTCAACCCTGCTGCTTAACCTAGATGATGCCAAATTTATCACCAATTGCTTGTGAAAATATTTTATTCTCTTATAGGTTAGGCTTTGATACCATGTTGTAAAATCAAAATCATCATATAGAGAATATACATGAGTGTTGTACTGAAATAGATTACCATTTTTATTGATCTTTTCACCAGCTATCAATACGCATTTATATCCTTTGAATATTCATGTCTATGAAGAGCCATGACCATATGTGGCTTATGCTACATAGGTTCATGGCCCTTCATAACTGATTGTTAATATTATCTGCACTGTAACATTTACAATTATCAACACACACACACACACACACACACACACACACACACACACACACACACACACACACACACACACAGATATATATATATCCAAAAACCAAACTATTTTGGGTCCTTATGTCCCAAAACCAAACTCTTCATCCCTTCCATCCATTTTTGGTCCTTACATACATCCATCCACCATATCCAAGTCCACCAATCCATCACCCCAAATCCCTAATAAAAATAAAAAAGGCACACATCCTTGTATTCCTTCCAACATTCACCCTCCATTATTGCATCCATAAAATCTCCACGCCGTCCATCCTCATGCACCCATACCATGGCTAATGGAAGAAAATTTGGATGCCAAAGCTATAATTCATACAAGCCAAAATCTATAAAAATTCAAGGATCAACATGTCCCCTCTAAAAGACATGTTCAAGAAAATACAAATATCATCCAAAAGAAAGAAAAGTTCAAAAGGCCACAAAGGCCCCCCCAAAAAAACCATGTGGATTCCAAAGCTACTCAAAGAGGCAATGCAACTCAAGGAAAAATCAAAATTGGCATCCAACCTTGCTAATACAAAAATTTCATCCATGCATAAGTCTTCCAGTCCTCCATTTAAAAATCCTCGATCTTCCAAATCCATTTTGGGTCCTTATGTACCCAAATCTCCTATCCTAAACTGCTCACCCCCTTCATCTATCTTGGGTCTTTATATCCAAAAATCTACATTTTCTCCTCCGTCTCCTTAAAAATATCCTCCTTCACCACTCCACCACCCTTCAAGGTGTGTGCCAATGATGGTATTTCCAACTCCCTCATCCATTCATTCAAAAGTCTTCCCAACATCCCTATCCATTTATCCACCACTCCTTCCCCATTCTCCCATCCCATTAATCCAATACTATGCATAAATATTTATCCCTATCCTCCATTCACAGATACATTTCATCTCCTATCCAACCATCATACCAACATCTATGAGAAAACATCCAAAATTCCTTGATACATTTTATTAAAAAACAAAAAACTATCAAGGAATATCATCCATGGAACCAAATGCTTAGTCCTTCCACCATATTCCTATCACATATTAATTTTCTTCCAAATCCACTTATCTATCCATTCAATTATCCTCACCCCCTTTCACTCTACACTTGGGGGCAAGCTCCATACATACTATTCTACCATACATTTCTTCTACATCCCCTATCAACCATCCATCATCCTATCAAAGTCCATGATCCTTTTCCCATATTTTATCTTGACATCCTATCCATGTTCTCCATCTTATAGTCCTTGCCTTATACATTTCCTTCATCCCCCTTCCATAATTGACCTATATAATTCCATCCACTCTATACATATTTGATCTTGATATCCTATCCATATCCCCCATCTCACAGTTCTCATCCTATACATTTCCTCCACCCCCATCCATAATCCTATATAAGTCCATCCTCCTTTCCATGTCTTTGATCTTGGTTAATATCTTGTGCATTTCCTCCATACATTATCCATTATCCTATTCCATCCATATCCTCCATATCCTTATCCCCTATCCATATTATCCCTCATCCTATCCAAATCCATTCCACTTTCATACTTCTTATCTTGAATAAAAAACTAGAGGCACTCAAACATCCACGAATGCTTTGGAGAATACCATCATTTATCCCATTCATTCATATTCTTTATATACTATCCATCCACCTCACTCATCCTAATCCACTTATTCCCCATCCTTTAGTCTTCCACTTGCATCCCTTACATACCACCCTTCCATTTTATGCATCTTTTATCCCCCCTCTTCCCATCCTCCATTTTCCTACTCCTAGTGTGGGGAATTTCACTCCTTTACCATATAGTTCTTGAATTTCCATTCTTTAGTCCCATATTCCCTATCCATCCAGTCAATATTACCTATCCATCTAGTCCATTCATCTATCTCCCATCCAATCCATCTCTCCATCTCCACCATTCCTTAACTCTCCCTTGTCATTGGTCACAATCCATTTTATCATTCATCCATCTTCCAATTAAATTCTATCCAATTCCTTTATCTTCTAATTCAATATATTTGTCTTCCTTCCATCCTATTCAAACCCCTTATCGTACAATTCCATTCTATCCAATCCACTTATCTTCCTTCCATCCTATTCAAACCATCTTATCTTCCAATCCCATTCCATCTAATTCATTTATCTTCTAATCCAATCAATTTATCTTTCTTCCATCTTATTCAATCCATCTTATCCTCCAATATCATTTTATCCAATCATGTTCCTCCTTCATCATCTAATAACATGCTCTTCTACCCATACTAATCCTATCAAACTGAACTTTATCCCATCAAAATGAACTTTACCTCATCAAACTAAGCTTTTCCCACATGAATTTTATCAAATCAATTCAAAGATTGACTTTCTGAGCTCCTTGTTCATTTAACAGCTATTGCCAGTGAATGCCTGTTTTGACATCAATCAATCTTTGACCACCAGGATGCATCCTTCTGGCATTGGCTTATCAATCCTCCTTAACATAATCCTGTTCATGGAAAGAACTTTGGACTGAATAACTACTTGGTCATGATGCCTTTTTTTTTGATTTTATCTTTGTGTTTCAGTGGAGCCAACTCACAATTGCCTTGATCTTCAATATATTTGTATATTTTCAATGGTGTATAATGAAATATGTTTCATTTTTTGAAATATTTTCTTGTGGGTACTTTTAGTGCATCATTTTTGGTCATGTTGGTGTTTTGAAATGATTTATGCTTTGGAAAGCTACCAATATACCTATGGAGAAATCTTCAAGAGTAGTTAATTCCAAGTATTGGCAATTTTAGGTATTTCAACCACCTATAGGGACAAGACTACCCTCTACACTTTTGGCTCTACAAGACCAAGGTGAGTATACCTTGTCCAACTCAACATATAATACTTTGCAACTTTCTCGGGATTCAGAATAACAAAAAATGATAAGAAAATACTGAATGAAAACCACTCACTCATTAATTCTCAGTTATCATGAAGAACATAAAACAAATAACCATGAAACTTGAATGGACTTCTGAATTATTTTATATTTGTGGAATATAACCAAACGCAACTAAACATGTATCAATACATAAAATATCAATTTCTGGCTAGTGCCTTGTCCATTGGGAAATATCCTTTAAGCAGATTTAGAAATACAGAAATCAACTAATGTCAAAGATTCCAAGCCATAAATACAATTATCACAAACCCATACTTCTTATAAGATCCTAGTGCTTACTAAAATGAATCTATGTTTTACTTAGAGCAGTATGTAATTTGATCTTAGATTAAAACTCATAAATAACAACATATACATAGATAAGCTCTATGTAAATGAATCAGAAAATTCATAACTCATGAGATAAACACCAAAGCAGAGATTGAAATCCATATTTTTTTATTAAGTGTAAAGAATCATACTTTTGTATACAAATGCAATTAGATATACACCACTTCAATAAATTGCAAAAGATCTTAAAACTTTTATTTCTACTTATGATACTTATCTATTACAATCTATTATATCCCCTTGACTGAAAACTTTATATGTATTTCTCACTACTCAAATTTCCATTCATTTCCAATGATCTTGGGAATCCTTTTATAGAGGATATCATATCTTAACTTGTTCAACTTATTTTTTCCAGAATCCAAAATATGATATGGTATTCTCGATTGTTTCCACAGTTTGAACAAACAAAAGTGTGCTTTCAAGGTTGATGATACTATTTGTTCTTCTTGACAACTCATCACCCATCTCACTCATCCATCTAGCTTCCCTTTTTAATTTACCACATTTTCTAAAGAGGCTAGGGAAAATCTCAAAATGGGCTTTTAAGTACTCCTTTCTTAATGTCTTGGCCTTTTTCTGGATGATGCTTCTTCTTATGTCCAAATCTAACAAATAATTGAGAAGCTTGTAAGTGGCCTTTATTTTAACATCAACAGTTTCTTCCCTTTAGGATAAAGAATAGAAAAATTTCAATTCAGTATTCCTTCCTATCCATTCTTACCCAACCTAGCCTTGTCTTCTTTGAAAGAATTCAAAGTTATCATAATATTTTTTCCATTCAATTAAATGGAAGCAGGTTCTATATTATCAGAAAAATGCATGATTGTATATCACTTTTTCCTCAAACCTTTGTTGCACCAATGATTGTGCACTATGAAACTTTGAGCTTTCTTCTTCCCAACTTCCTCTTACTTCTTCCAATCTCCTCCTCTCCGCCACCAATTCCTCCTTTTCATAGTTGAGCTCTACTTCTAAAATGGAACTAGATGGAATAGGGGAAGGAGACAATTCAATAATGGGACTAGAAGATGATGGTTGGGAAGGCTCCTAAGAAATCACCCTTTGAGGAGATGTCTGGACCGATTGTTGTCATCTTAGATGTGCAATTATCCTATCTTTCTGCATGGACTCTTTCTTTACATCATCGTATGCCTTAAAGAAAATTTCCATTTTGATCCTCATCTCCTATTTCTCTTTAGCATCACTCTCTGTCACCTTCATATTAAACTTGGCAGATTCTAGCACTATGCTTGATGCTTCCACCCCTGTAGTTTCTGCAACCCTTCTCACCATCA
This sequence comes from Thuja plicata, assembly GCA_018584345.1. NCBI lineage: Eukaryota > Viridiplantae > Streptophyta > Pinopsida > Cupressales > Cupressaceae > Thuja > Thuja plicata. The sequence continues at coordinate 260,336 of MU225292.1, read as the reverse complement.
AGCTGCTTGAATAATCAGTTTGTACAGTTTCATTCATTTTTCTACCTTCTTCTCTCTTTAATGAAAACATAACCAAAGTAGCATGATCATCACTGAATTTGACCCCTTTGATTTCCTGTTGAGATTTATCTAGGGTAGTATGCATAGTTTTTGTATCCTTTTTAACAACATAAAAAACAATTACATCTGCAATGTCCCATTCTAGAAGAAAGAGGACTCCTGCTTTCCTAATAAGTGCTCTTCCCTCTCCAAGGGTGACCTTCCCAAATTTGTCTAGCATTTCTTGCTTTAGTTCAACCTCAATTTCATTCATGTCTCTATCAGGTTGGTACTCCTGCTTCTTTTGACATTTCTCCTTGAATTCCTCAATATGAGTTCTCCATAAGAATTGAATAAATGCTCTAGCTTTCACAAAATTGTCATCTGATAAGAAATCATCACTAGCCTACTTTGTAATGGGTTCTAACTCTTTCCTAGCAATAGCTGCTACTGTTAGATCCATCTCAACATGTTTGGGAGCTTCAAGTATCCACTCTTGCATTTCTTGATGTGTTACAAAATTTTTACCTGTGTTTCCCATTTGTAGCAATTGTTCTGTTACTGCTTGCTCATCCATGTGTAAAGGGGGTTGAGAAGGTGAATAAACATTTTCCAATTATTTCCCTTCTTCCTTTGTTCTTTGTCTCTTTGGGGAGGGCACTGACTGTAAATCTATACTCATTGTCATTTCCCTCATGAGGTAGAAACCTCCTTATCATGTGTTTGCACTGCAATTTGGCCTCTATGGGATGTCTCAATTCTTGGCATGACCATGTTGTACCCTTGCTTCTAGTGTAGCGCATATTTCCCTAGTGGAATGATCCTAGCATATGTGGATTTGCTTAAGATAGCCTTAGCCTTTTCTGGTTCTACCTTCATTACAACCTCTTTCTTTTGATTTAACACCTGCATAATGTCTTCAAAGAGTGTCATTAATGAATTAATTTTCTTTTCCCAAGGCTTGAAATCTTTCAATAGATCATATCCTTGATCAAAACATTGCACAAAATCTAGGGTCTTCTTATAGACCAACTATTTTTCTTTCCTAATTTCTTGTTCCTACAAGTTGAATTCGTTCCTAATAATGTCCTCATGAAAATTGAACTGGTGATCCATTGCTAAACACCTTGTTCTCTTTCTAAACATGTCATTTATAAATGCCTCAGGGTCAGTTGATCTTGCTACCGAGGTTGCTAGATGATAAGGCTCAAAAGCTTTATCCATATGTACCCAACCACCCTTGGTGATGACAAACTGGTGTACAATTGTAATGGTGGTAAAAATATTGCGTTTTCCCTTTCCTGTTAGAGCATCCTCCTGCAAATGACCAATATGCCTTATTATCTCAGCAATACCCATTTTGAGAGGGACTTGATAAGGGAGTACATATGGGGTGTCTCTGAAACCATATACTCTAAATATTGTTGAGACTGGATACAAAATAGCATCACCCCAAGTGTGCACTATCTTAATACTTTGAGCAAACTGCTTTTTTCTTAAGAGTTTCAACAAAGATTTGGGGATCCTGGGGTTCTCAGAAAATAATAAGGCTCTAAGCCTTGAAGCAAAGCATCTATCAAATGTGATGTAGCTAGCTTCTTTTCTATCCCATGATAAATCTGTGCTCCACAGTTGGATAAGCATTTCTTCCCCATCTTTAATTCTCAACAAATCCATTTCCTTCTCAAATTAATTTGCACCTTTAAACATGAGCATGTGCATCAACATATAATACCATCCAAATGGGTTGTCTACCTTTCCATTATTAATGCCTATCAAACCATTGTGGATCAAATCAGCATTATAAGTTGCAAAGTCACAAATGATGGCTAAATGAGGATGGATAATTTGAACCATCATAAACTTTTAATGGATGGGAATTTCTATCTATTCATCATCTCCAAAGATCTGATTCAAAGAATTGTACATAGCTCTGGCCTTCATATTGAAATAATCTAATTTGATTGGTTGTAGTGTATTGGGTCCTACTAAAAACAAACCTCCAATCTTGCTAAAGAATTCTTGTAGAGGTCCATTTCTAAGGTAATTCCTTTTATCTTTGTAAACATCTTTGAATGAATCAAAATTAATTTCATCCAGTTGCATGGAGGATTCATTCAATTGAAAAACTTCTCGAATTTCTTCAGCTGTGACATTTATCAAAACATCTCCTTTTATATCCCTCACCACCCTAGATACATGATCATATTTTTGTGCCACTTAAATTAACAAATCAATATCCATGAATACTCTTGGGACTACCAATTTACCTACATCAAATTTTCATAGGTTTCTTCCAGGCGCATAGGCATTTCTCTGACTGAAAGATATCTTGAATAATGCCAAACCGGTCATGCCAATGTTTGCATCTCTAACCCATTTTCCCTTTGCGTACAAACCCTCCCCAATTTTTAAAAAAGGGTTACTTGGTACCAAATATTTAGTGGTGCAGGAGCACCTAGGTTAGAAATTTTTTTGTGTTTGTAAGTTGTTTTTAAGGTGTTTTGTTCAATCATTCTTGTAATGACCGAGGTCAATTCGATGAACAAACACCATAGTTGTTTAGCTGCTTATTATTTAGTTTAGTGTGTGTTGAGGTAGTTTGAAACCCTCTAGAAATCCAACCAAGGCACTAGCAACCAAAGATGGTGAAAATGCATTAAGATGAAGTTCTCGGTTTACCCTAGGTGTTCGGATAGTACTGGTACTTGGTTTTCACTATGTTGCTCGGTGATGCTACTCGGGCCACTCGGTGATGTCACTTGGTTTACACTATGCCGCTCAGTGATGCTACTTGGGGTTTCTCACTAGTGTTGGTTTTGTACTAACACTCAGTGTTGATGATCAGTTCATTCTGGCGTTCGGTACTGATGTTCGATAACATTGGTTAACGACTCAAAAATTACATCTTTTATCTTTTATGACCATATTAATCAATTGTAATGGCTCCTTATGTGTCACCTTTGTCTTAAATGGGAAGTGACACATGTTCTAGTGATGGGAAGGTTGCTTAATGATCACCCATGCCTTCATTTAGTAGGTTGCTGAAAGTTGTTGAAGGATGTAGGATACATAGTTAGATGCAAGAAATTTTCAAAGAAGGGTAGTAGTTTTTATATAGAGATTCAAAGAAGTTAATAAAAATTTAAAGAGTGTGTTTTATAGACTATCTTTGAGCATTATTTTCTATTTTGCAAGTTTGTAAGTTTTTGGCCCATTCTTGGTTGTAAATATCGAATGGCTCCTCAAGGTTATTGAATCCATGGTGAGAACCATGATTCTGGATGGAATCTGAGAGGAACCACTATATATAGTTTTCCTTTCTTTGTTTCTTATAGGAGAAGTGATAGTTATGATCTGGAAGTTCTTACCCTAGGCGATCTTGTAATGGTCCGGCTAGGGAAGAAAGTGAGAAGCATGTTATGAGTGTTTAGACTGAACGAGTTGGTTTTGTTAGGATGAATCTATCCTTTTAGGTTCACTGAATGTGGAGGAAATAGATTTGTTGATGGGAACCGATTCCTGAGAACGAGGTAAAGACATTAGTGATTTTCTTTGATTTAGGGCTTGAGAATACCTTAGGAGGTCCAAGAAAGAGACCTCAGAGTAGAGTCAGGATGACTCTATAAAAGAAGAATCATAACCCATAAGATTGGTATTGGATCTTGAAGATTGGGCTTGTGTTTTTTGAGTGTTGTCTTTAGATGAGTTTGTAGATTCATGCAAAATGGTGACTAATGCAGAGTTGGCAAAGAATGTAGAAGAGAAAAAAGAGGAGAATAGAATCATGAAGGAACAGTTGGCTGAAATGGCAACTAAGTTAGAAGAAGTGCAACTCAGGATTGCTACAATCAATGAACTAATGAGAGAAGTTGATGGAAAGGGTAAATCAGTGTCCAAGGAAGATATTATACCAGAGCCAGACCCTGTACTTGAAGAAGAGCCTTTCTTGAGATCTTTGAAAGCAATGAACGATAAGTCCTTGAAAGGTGTCCCTCTATTTAGTGGAAAGATGGAACCAAAAGTAATCATGGAGTGGATAGAAGGTCTCGAGAATCAATTTGACTATGACAATGTGAACAAAGCTCAAAAAGTTAGAATAGCCAAGACAAGATTGAGAGGAACTTCTCTCACTTGGTGGAAGTTTGTCCAAAATGAAAGGACCAAAGATGGAAAGGACCCCATAACTAGTTGGAAATTTATGGTAGCCCAAATGAAGGAAACTTATCTTCCTAATGATTATGAAGTGCAGTTGCACAAGAAAAGGTAGAATCTGAGACAAAAAGACTTGGAAGTTAGTGCCTATACAGAATAATTTCACAAGCTATACTTAAGGTCACATGTAATGGAAGAGGAGAGCCTTAAAGTAGAAAGGTATCTAAATGGTCTCAAGTGGAGCATCCAAGAGGAAATTAGTCTCTTAATCCCCAAGACAGTACATCAATTCTATTAGATATCCCTCAAGGTAGAGGAGAAGTTCAAAAATAAGCATGATTCAAACAATAGAGGAAGAGGAAGAGACAGTAGAGATCATAGAGGAGGATATTGAGGAAGGAATTTTGAAGCTAAGAATCATATTGAGTCTAAAATCACTGAGAATCAAGGAGAGTCTAGTAACAAAAGAGGTGCTTACAACCGAGGAAGAGGTTCAAGTAATAGTTCAAGAGGAAGAACCAATAACTAGGGAAGAGGATCTTATTTTTCTTCAATGAAGTGCTATAACTGTCAACAGTTTGGGCATCCTTCTTATAGATGTCCTGAAAAGAACTCTAAATCAAAAGGAGAGAAGAGAGTCCACTATGTGCAAGAAGAGTCTTCTAGAAGAAAGACAACATAATTCACCCTAGATTCTGAGATGGGGGAGAATTTGATGATTCGTAGAGCACTCCTCAAAGAGCCCATCAAATAAGAGCCAAGCCAAAGAATATCTCTGTTTTGAGTCAAATGAAAGGTACTCAGTAAGGTTTTTAAAGTTATCATAGATTAATGTTCTACTGATAACATATTCTCTTTAGAAGCTATTGAAAAATTAAAGTTGACAAGGATTCCCCATACTAATCCTTATAGAGTTACTTGGTTGAATAAAGATCAACATGTAATAGTTAATGAGAAAGCTTGGGTAGAATTTTCTATAGGGAGGTATAAGGACAACATTTTGTGTGATTTCCTACACATGGATTCTTTTCATCTACTCTTGGGTAGACCTTGGCAGTTTGACCAAGCTGCAGTGCATGATGGAGTTAAAAACTCCTATTCCTTTAAGAAGGATGGAGTAACTTTCAAGATATAGTCAATCTTGGAAGAAGGTGAAGTGAAGAAAGGGGGTCCTAACCTACTATTGGTTAGTGAGAAATAATTCTTAAAGACACTAGAAGAAGAAGATGGAGTGGGCTTTGCTTTGGTGTTGAAACCGAAGACCAAAGAGGGACATAAGAGGGAAGAGTTACTTTTAGAAATCCAAAGTTTTTTGACTCAATACTGGACCATAGTTAGTGATGGTCAACCAGCTACTCTACCACCTGAGAGGACTACTAGTCATCAGATTGAATTCATCCTAGGAGCCTCACTTCCAAAAAAATATGCTTATAAAATTACCCCACAAAAGATTTCAGAGATTGCTAACCAAATCCAAGCACTAATTGACCAAGGGTTGATTAGAAAGAGCATAAGTCCATGTGTTGTTCCCACAGTCTTAGCCCCAAAGAAGGATGGTACTTGGAGGTTGTGTACCAATTCCAGGGCCATAAATAGGATCACTATTTGGTATAGGTTCCCAATACCGAGGATAGAAGATCTAATGGATTATTTTGGTGTAGCTAGGTATTACTCCAAAATAGATCTTAAGATTGGATATCATCAGATAATAATTAAGGGTGGACATGAGTGGAAAACTACTTTTAAGACTACCAAAGGACTTTATGAATGGATGGTTATGCCTTTTGGGTTGTCAAATTCCCCAAGAACATTTATGAGATTGATGAATGGGGTTATGAAAGAATTCATTGGAAAATGGGTTGTAGTGTACTTAGATGACATCCTAGTGTTCAAAAACACAAAAGAGGATCATCTTAGACATCTGCAAATGGTGATGCAAAGATTGCATGAGGATAAGTTGACAATCAACTTAGAAAAGAGTGAGTTTATGAAACAAGAGTTGATATACTTGGGTTTTGTTATCTCAGAGGGTAAATTGAAGATGGATACAAGAAAGTTGGAAGAAATAATGAATTGGCCTACACCAAAGTCATCTACAGAGGTAAGAAGCTTCCATGGATTAGCACAGTTCTACCATAAGTTTAATCGACAGTTTAGTGAAATCAGCGCACCTATTTTAGATACCATAAAAGGGGGTATGAAAGCCAAGTTCCAATGGAATGAGTTGGATGATAAGGGATTTGAACACTTGAAGGAAAGGATAGAAACTCAACCGATATTGACACTTCATAGTTTTGACAATCTGTTTACTATGGAGTGTGATGCCAGTAATATTGTTGTCGGTGTAGTTTTGAGTCAAGAAGGAAAGCCAGTAGCTTTTCACAGTGAAAAAATCAGTGATGCAAAGAGGAAGTATTTCTCATATGATTTGGAATTATATGCATTAGTGTAAGCACTAAGGAAGTGGACACATTATCTCCTTCTTAAATAATTTGTTGTCTTTACCGACAACCAGGCTTTAAGTTTTCTGAATTCACAGGATAAACTAAGCCACAAGTATATGAAATGGGTGGAGTATATCCAAGCATATACCTTCACCATAAAACATAATAAAGGAGTACATAATAAAGTGGTAGATGCATTGAGTAGAAGGTTTCTCATGGTACAAGAAGTTTAGTTAAGAATTATTGGCATAAAAATCTTCAAGGATCTGTATCCAGCAGATGAAGACTTTTCAGCGGTATACAAGGTATGTTAGGATTTTTAAAATCATTTTCATAGTGAGTATTCATAGTATACTCTTCAAGAAGGTCTTTTGTTTAAAGGAGGAAAACTCTGTGTACCGAGAGGTTCAATGAGGGAGAACTTAGTACAAGAGAAACATAATGGCTCATTAAGTGGACATTTTGTGTTGAATAAAACTATAGAATTGGTGAAGAGGTACTACTATTGGCCAAAAATGAGCAGGGATATCCAAAGATATGTAGAGACTTGTATAATATATCAAAAGGCTAAGGGAATTTCATCCAATACAGGATTTACCAGCCCCTTGCAATCCCAAATAGACCTTGGGAATGTCTCATTATGGATTTTGTAGTTGGACTTCTAAAGACCAAGCAGGGAATGGACAATATATTTGTGATTGTGGATAGATTCAGAAAGATGGATCACTTTGTGCCATGTAAGACCACACATGATGCATGTTACATAGAAAATATGTTCTTTAGAGAAGCAGTAAGGATACATGGACTACCTTTGAGCATTGTATCAGACCGAGACTCTAAATTTATGAGTCATTTTTGGAAAACCTTGTGGCAGAAGCTTGGTTCAAATATTTCCTTTAGCTCTACCTATCATCCATAGACCGATGGTCAAACTGAAGTGGTGAACCAAAGTTTAGGAAATATTTTGAGATGCCTCACCAAGGAATATGGACAATCATGGGATCAGTTACTTGCTCAAGTAGAATTTTCCTTTAATGATACAACCAATAGATCCACTAGAAAGATCCCTTTTGAAATAGTGTATGGGATTCATCCCAGGGTATATGTCAACTCAGGGATCTTGGAGGTAATGTAGAGAAGAGTGGGTATACTGAATATTTTTCTCAATCCATGAAAGAAGACCATGATACAGTGAAGAAATCATTAGTGGAGAGTACAACTCACACCAAGCAGAAGGTAGATGCCAAGAAAAGATATGTTAAGTTTCAAGTTGGAGATTTGGTCATGGTGCACCTAAACAAAGAAAGGTTGCAAAATGGTGTTTTGAGTAAGCTTCAGATGAGGAAGATAGGCCCTTGCACAATTATGGAAAAGTATGGGTCTAATGCTTATAAAGTTGATCTTCCTCTATATATAGGACTATCTCCATTTTTCAATGTGGCAGATATGGTGTCCTATAAAGGACCAATTCCAGAAGGAGGTCCTGATCTAGCAGTAGATATAGAGGATCTCAAAGCTCTAAAAATTCCAATTGCACTGAAACCAAATGCTGAGAAGATTCTGAATTCAAGAGTTGCTAAGAAGACTAGAAAGAAGACCTACATGGAACATCTGGTCAAATGGAAAGGAAAAATTGATTTAGAGGCTACATGGGTGCAAGAGATTAACTTCAAGAAGTTAAGAATAAATCCTGATTTGATCCAATCACCTGGAAGTTGATTTCTCTCTTTTGGGGGAGTATGGTGTAGGAGCACCTAGGCTAGAATTTTTTTTGGGTTTGTAAGTTGTTTGTAAGGTGTTTTGTTCAGTTGCTCTTGTAATGGTCGAGGTCAATTCGGTGAACAAACACCATAGTTGTTTATTTGCTTGTTTTTTAGTTTAGTGTGTGTTGAGGTAGTTTGAAAGCCTCTGGAAATACAACCAAGGCACTAGAAACCGAAGATGGTGAAAATACATGAAGATGAAGTGCTCAGTTTACATTAGGTGTTCAGGTAGTACTGGTGCTCAGTTTTCACTATGTTGCTCAGGCCACTTGGTGATGTTGCTCGGTTTACACTATGCCACTCAGTGATGCTACTCGGGGTTGGTCAATGGTGTCTAGTTTGTACTAACACTCAGTGTTGATGCTAAGTTCATTCTGGTGCTCGGTACTGATGCTTGTTAACATTGGTCAATGACCCAAAAATCATAGCTTTTATCTTTTATGACTAGATTAGTCAATTGTAATGGCTTCTTACATGTCGCCTTTGTCTTAAATGGGTAGTGAGACATGTTTGAGTGATGGGAAGGTTTCTTAATGATCACCCATGACTTCATTTAGCAGGTTGGTTAAAGTTGTTGAAGGACACAGGATACATAGTTGGATGTAAGATGTTTTCAAAGCAGGGTAGTAGTTTTTATATAGAGATTCAAAGAAGTTAATAAAAAGTTACAGAGTGTGTTTTCTAGACTATCTTTGACCATTATTGTCTGTTATAAGCACAAATAGATTAGTTTGTAGTCATTTTGCAAGTTTGTAAGTTTTTGGCCCATTTTGGGTTGTAAATATCAAATGGCTCCTCAAGTTTCTTGAATCCATGGTGAGAACCATGTGTCTGGATTGAATCTAAGAGGAGCCCTTGTATATAGTTTTCCTTTCTTTGTTTCTTATAGGAGAAGTGATAGTTATGATCTAGAATTTCTTACCTTAGGTGAGCTTGTAATGGTCTGGCTAGGGAGGAAAGTGAGAAGCATGTTATGAGTGTTTGGACTGAACAAGTTGGTTTAGTTAGGATGAATCTATCCTTGTAGGTTCACAGAATGTGGAGGAAATAGATTTGTTTATGGGAACTGGTTCTTGAGAAGGAGGTAAAGACATTAGTGATTTGCTTTAATTTAGGGCTTGAGAATACCCTAGGAGGTCTAAGAAAGAGACCTCAGAGTAGAGTCAGGATGACTCTGTAAAAGAAGAATCATAACCGATTATTTAGTCTTAGTGGATTCATTGGTGGACCTAATTAACTATTGCAAAATATCTTCACACACATTCCTTTCCTGATAATCTATTTTACATATGAGTTCTCTTTGTGGAGCCATTTCTAAACTAGGGTTTCTTAATCAGAATAACCTTGGATTTTGAAAATAAATATTATTTATTCACAAGACCAAAACCCCACTAGAATTCAATTTCACAAAGCGCAGAAGTGGAATCATAGAGTAACTTACCCATTCTGCAAATTATAGAAAACAAAATGAAAATGCTGCAACTCAGATTTCCTTTAGTCTCTTCGCAAATTGTGGCATTTGAAAAATCAAGTGGACAATCTTATACGCAATCTTTCCAACCTTTTGTATTAAATTTCCGTTGATATAGCCACACGTTCTACAATTACTCTCACATTATTTGAAAATCCATAGCTCAATGGTTCAATAGACTTACATATCAGAGAATCCAATTCTAAAACATGATCACGGATCTTAGCAACGTCTCATCATATTGTGTAGTCAATAGAAGATGAAAAAACTATAATCAACTTGGACACATTTCCATAAGGCGCAATGCCTTGAAGGCTATCCTTCTATCATCTTTTCCTTGAGGCAAAGTGTTGGCCGTTAGATGAACCTCAACCTATAGCTTCTTTAACTTCCTTTAAAAACCTGGGACCCGTGATCTCTTCAATGTGACATGTCACTTAGGCATAATTCCTTGAAGGCTAATCTACCTCGCATCTTTCATTCAGGCAAAGTGCATGTCGTCGGATCAGAAAAAACTTATCTTTGTTTTAACTTTATATTTGGCCAGGTCCTACAAACTGCTACTTGTCACTTAAGCTCATTGCCTTAATGACTAATCTCATCGCACCTTTTTCTTTAAGGAAAGGCGCTAGCCATTGGATTTTATTTAACCTGGCCACAGTTTATCTGAATACAACTTTACAAACTGCAGGTCCCACTTCCTAGATAGGACACGTGTTATACAGGCACAATGCCTTAATGAATAAACATCTTACATCTCTAGCTTGAGGCAATATGCCAACCACATGATCAAATTTAATTAGAACATCCTTTACTTTATCCTCAGCAATGTGCCGAAACAAATTTGTACACGTGGTACAAAGGCACAATCCCTTAATGACTAATCTAACTGCATCTCTTCTTTTAGGCAAAGCACTCACCGTTGGATGAAATTTAATCTGTCTGCACATTATATTTACTTTAGTTCCAGATCTGGCCCATGAATTTCCACGTGTCAAGGGGGCACAATGCCTTGAATGTTAGACTGGGCACATATTCTCTTTGAGGCTTCATGCTAACCATAGGATCTTCTGAGATTTTACCACTTGTTAATTCATCGTAGACGGGTCCCAAGATCTGACAACTTCCATGTGTCGACATAGCGCAATGCCTTGAATAATAACATGAGAGCATCTCATGATTAAGGAATCATGTCCACCATAGGATTCATTAAGACTTTTCAGCACTTTAACCTTTTGCTAACTTTTAACACATATGCCCCACGATGTCAGAAAGGACATATGTCACATAGGTGCAATGCCTTGAAGATTAATATCACCTCATCTTTCAATCAAGGAAAAAAGTTGACCGTTAGATTGAAAAATATTTGCGCAAACTTTATGATAACTTTAAACACAGCTTGGCCCATCCATATACACATGTCCTTTAGGAGCAATGCCTTGATGAGTATCCCGTGATCATCTCTTCCTTGAGGAAAAGCACCCTCCATTGGATTACAATCAACTTGCATGACACTTGGGTTTCAATAAAAAGGCCACAGGGACTTCAAGACTCAAAAAATAATAGAACTAATTAATCGCTGTGACTCACAACTTAAACCAAAAGGGGCCCTGACCATGGGAACTTAAAGCAGATGCTTAAAACAAATTTAAGTGATCCTAAAAGGTAACACAAAAACATGATTCAGGAAAGACCTAAGGTTTTAAAAAAACCAAGACAAAGATTTAGCACGCAAAAACTAGGGTTTATGCCAACTTGAGCCTTGCTCAGGGTTTTAACAGAGGACTCAGAAGTGAGGAGAATTTTTTTTTTTCCAGCCCTAACAGGTCACACAGTTATGGTTATGTATGCCTCACTGGGAGCAGGGTCTCATGCACTTCCATCAAGTACCTAATCAAGACTTGGGTGTAATATTGTGTGTGTATATTTGTGCACTTGTTACCTATGACACAACACTTCAATAAGTCATTCTGTTAGTGATAAACAAGGGTTAATGAGCATATAAAACCCTAACATCGACCTATTGCTTTCTAACTAGGATGAGCATAGAAAATAACATAAAAGCCCTCAGATTATGCTAAATACCACTGACATAAACAACCTAGTATGAAAGATTTAGTTTAAAAACAACTATTTAACTATTTAAGCATGCATATTAGTCTAAAATGAGCATTATAACCATGAAGAAAGTGACTAATGGAGTGTTGCATGAAGCTAGGAAGGAAAGGGTAGC
>MU225292.1:217949-243282 GCA_018584345.1 Thuja plicata | reverse complement strand
AGAGTTGGGATATATTTGTCCAACCAAGTCAAAGGCCCATTGCTAAAATGGCCAATGTGTTATGAAAGGTATAAGTTCTCTGGCAGGAGCATGGATAAGATTTCCATGTGTCTGGAATTTAAGACATACTTTTGAAAACTGTATAGCATCTTTCTCCATGGTAGGCCAGTAATAGCCTACTCTAAGTAGTTTCTTTGCTAATGAAAATCCGTTCGAGTGTGATCCACATACACCTTTGTGGACTTCTTTTAATGCTAAATCAGACTCTTCGATTTCTAAACACCTAAGAAGTGTACCATCAAGACCTCATTGATATAGGTTGTTAGTTATGAGGACTTAACATGATGCTATCCTAATCATGGATCTTTTCTCATTTATGGATAGATTGTTAGGGATGGTTTGGTCAGAAAGGTAAGCAATGATATTGGCATATTGAGATTGGTTTGGGGTGTTCAAAGCACATATTACATGGTATTCAGGGGTATCAAATACAAGATAGGATAGTTCTTCCACCAAGAAGTCATAGCAAAATTGATGTTCTTCTAGTTGTAACATGGATGCTAAGGTAGCCATAGCATCTGCAGATTTTTTCTCTGATCTTGGTATCTGCTGGAAGGGGACAAAGACAAAGTACTTCTTCAAGTCATCAACTAGTTGTTTGTAGGGCATCAACTTCTTATCTTTTGTTTGACATTCTCCATTGACCTAATTTATAATTAGTTGGGAGTCACCATATATGTGTAATTCTACAATCTTCCACTCTATAGCTAGCTTAAGACCGTTGACCAATGCTTCATATTCTAAAAAATTGTTGGTGCATGGAAACATAAATTTGTAAGATTTGGGAATCTTGTAACCTTAAGGAGTTAGGAATAGGACCCCTGCTCCAGAGCCTTGTTGAGTGAATAAACCATCAAAGTACATCTTCCATGGATATTCAGTCAGATGCATGATTGTTTCATCAGGGAATTCAATTAGTAAATGTTCATCATCCTGGAGTGGTGAATCAACCAATTGATCTACAAGGACCTATCCTTTGATAGCTCGTCGTTCTACATATTCAATGTCAAACTCACTTAGAATCATGACCCATTTTTCCAAACGTCCTATTAATGTTGTTATGCTCAAAAGATACTTTAGAGGATCAATCTTAGCAATGAGCTTCAATGTATGAGAGAGCATGTAGTGCCTCAATTTTTGTGATGCAAAGATGACTGCTAAGCATGATTTTTCAATAATGCTATAATTGAGCTCATAGGTGACCAGTGTTTTACTAATGTAGTAGATAGCTCTTTCTTTCCTGGTTTCATCCTCTTGAGCTAGAAATACTCCTAGGGATGTAGTTGTAGCTAAAATGTATAGGAGTAGGGGCTTTCCATGAATAGGCACCATAAGAATAGGTGGAGTAGTCAGGTATCCTTTCAATTCTCTGAAGTTTGCTTCATAGTGTTCATCCCATTTGAAGGTAACCCCTTTATGTAGTAATTTAGTAAAAGGTTGGGCCCTATCTGCAAGTTGTGACATGAATCTCCCAATGGACTGAATTCTCCCTTGTAGCATCCTCATTTGACTGATGTTACATGGAGGAGCCATCTCTAGTATAGCTTTAACTTTAGCGGGGTCTACCTCAATTCCCTTTGCTGAAACAGTGAATCCTAGGAACTTCCCTAATTGGACCCCAAAGACACATTTCTTTGGGTTGACTCTGAGTTGGAACTGTTCCATTTGATCCAATATCTTTCTTAGGTCAGTAATGTGAGTACCTCTTTCTTTGGATTTAGCCAATGTGTCATCTACGTAGTCCTCCATGTTTTTGTGCATCATGTCATGGAATATAGTTGTCATGTCTCTTTGATATGTTGCACCGACATTATTTAACCTGAAAGGCATGACATTCCAGCAAAAGGTGCCCCATACACATGTAAATGCAATATTCTCTTGATCCTCTAGGGTGATTTTGATTTGATTATAGCCTGAGAATCCATCCATTAATGAATACATCTGGTAGCCTACTGTAAGGTCTATTATCATGTCAATGTTAGGTAGAGGGAAGTCATCTTTTGAACATGCTTTGTTCAAGTCTCTGAAGTCTGTATAGATCCTGATAGATTTATCAATTTTAGACACAGGGACCACATTGGAGATCCATCCTGCGTAGGCAATGACTCGGATAAATCCAGCCTTTAACAACTTCTCTAGTTCTACTTTTACCAATAATGCAACATGAGGATGCATCTTTCTAAGTTTTTGTTTCATAGGCTTGATCCTGGGAGCTATAGATAAGTGGTGCATGATTAGATTAGGATCTAGCCCTGGCATATCAGTATAAGACCATGCAAAGTTGACCTTCTTCTCTTTTAGGAACTCTGTGAACTGTGTCTTCTCCTCTTCTGATAAAGATTGTTCAAGGTGGACTATTTGAGGATTTTCAACAGTGCCCAAGTTTACTGTTTGTGTTGGTTCAATCAGCACTGAAGATCTTTCCTAAAAGTGTTTGGGGAGGATATCAAGAGTCTCATCCTTTGGCACCTCTGAGAGGTTTTCACCATTGGATACGTCTTTTTTCTTTACTATTTTGGGATCTGATACTGCCACATAGTGGTTTTCACCATTAGTCCTCTTTTTCTTTTTAGTTTTTGACTGAGAAACCTGATATCCTCCTGTGACATGTTCTCGCTCCTTACATTGGTGGAAGAAGGGTAAGGTTCAAAAGCATTGAGATAACAAGCTAGAGTGTGGTCATTAGGAAATTTGAGGATAGGAGTAGGATCTATTTCAGTCCAATCAATTGGGTCTAGAAGTACCAATGATAGGGAGTCAAACTTTGGGAAGGAAAGCATCGCGTTAGCATCAAGACCATTAACCGACATGACACGGTCTGTTAAGTCAATTTATTTGATATTTAGATCAATAAGAGTGAGATTGTCATTAAAAGGGTCATTTTTAGGGATATGCGAACCAAACTCTAGTGACTCGTCAGTAGAAATCTCATCATCATCTCTTTGTAAAATGAGGCTTCTTGCTTGTAGCCTATGAAATTCTCCTAGACTTATGTATTCGCTAGTTTCTTCATCAATGATCGGGGGAAGGAACTCTTCTTCTACTTTAGGATTATTAGTGTCATTGGTAGGAGTTTCATATTGTTTACAAGGAGCTAAAGGTGCTGCAAACATGTGAATTGTATCTATTCCAATATCTTTAGTGGCAACAGATAGCTCTTCCCATTCATAATCATGAGAGTCTGTGACCTCATCATCGGATCTGTTTAAGTATTCAACAATGGTTATCTAATGTACCTAGTTAGCTACATGTGGATCCAAGTGTGGTAGATCAAGGATATGTGAAAATATGGCCAATTGCCCCCGGTTAGGATGTAAATCCTGTTGTCGGGGTGTCTCTTGAGTAATCATTGCGATGGTGTCTCCTACCTCTTGAATGGGAGGTTATGCTAGAAAAGGGGTGTGAAGATCTTGTGGTACCTCAAAGATGGGTACATAGCATTCTCCTTAGTAGTTGGGGTCCTGTATGCCAACATGTAACAATCTCTCATAGGACCACTGCTCTAGTTTGTCTATTTCATCACTCCCTTTATCTGAGTGTGGACTCTCTTTTGAAGCGGGTTTATCAGTTTTAGTATTAAAACCCAGTCCTATTTTATCTCTGGTATTCTAGAACTTCATGGGTATAGGTTCAATAAGCCCTCACCCTGTGTCATTTAGAGGTCCCTTTCCTTTGTATCCCATATGTTTGAGGAAATCGTATCCCTTTCCATACTATTCTAGGGATATCTTCACATGTTTGACTTCAGCCTCCACTGGTTCTCCTTTGTAAAGCCAGTCCAAGACTGCTTGTTCTTCTGTGTTATTTGAAGAAGATGTGGATGCCTTTACCATGCTAGTTTCCTTGTGTACTTCTATCTCTTTGGATGTTGTAGGTGTAAATACTGAGGAAGGCTTTCCATAGGATCTTGGTGAAACTGAAAGTTCTATGAATGAGGGAGTTAGGTCCAGCTTGTACTCTCCCATACCTATCTCTTCAAGTTTTAAGGTTTTGCCAAAAATCTTCATGACCATGTCCTTGGTAGTTTTAGGAGAAATTGCATCCATAGCCTCCTTTTTATGTGGGATCATGCTACCAGCTTTGATATTATTACAAGTGTAGTTAGCGTCTATAGGAATCATCACTTCCACCCCATTATGTGGGAACTTTGTGCACTGGTGGTAAGTAGATGGCACAACTGGAATTTTGTGAATCCATGGTCTCCCTAATAGGATATTATAGGCTAAGGGTAGATCCAGTACCTGACATGTGACAGTCCTCTCAATTGGTCTGACTCTAATAGGTAGAACAATAAGACCTTTGGAGGATCTTTCTTCCTCATCATAAGCTTTGATGGTTATCTTGCTTCTAGAGTCAATTGTTTGTTCGGAGAGACTTAGTCTCTTGATTAGATCAAGTGTACAGATATTCAATCCTGTGCCCCTGTCTATAAACACGCATCTAACATGGGATTTATGAATAAGGACTTCAATATGGAGGGGTTGATTATGTGGATGGGTCAATGACTTATCACCCTCTTCAGAAAAGGAGAGGTAGTGTGGTGTTGAGATGTGATTTACCATCACTTGGAATTTTTCTATATCAATATCCTTTGGGACATTAGAAGCATGTAAAGCATGTTCTAGGATTTCCCTATGTACGGTGGATATTTTGAGAAACTCAAAAATGGAAATTTTGGCATAGGTTCATTGCAATTGGTCTATCAAGTCATATTTTTCTCCAGGAATAGTAACCACGTGTTTTGCTGCTGGTTTAGGAATAGTTACAATAGGAACCTTGGACGTCGATGATAGTTTTGGAGGTCCTTTGATTGTGACCTGTGCTTGGCTCCATGTTATGGCATTTGAGTGGAATGAGACACCTTTGATTGTGACCACATTAATGGATTCAGTTTTAATGTCTAGCATTTTTATCACATTGTCATTTTTGGAACAGGTGTAGTTTACCTCATTACTCTTGCCTTTAGATGTTTCTCCTTGATCATAATTAGGAAAGGGTTTTGTTAAATGCTGTATGATCCTCATTGGTAGTGTGTCCATCTACTTTTATCTTACCTCCTTCAATGAGGTCTTGGATGACATGTTTAAGTTTGAGGCAATTATTAGTCTTGTGTCCCTTGTTTTTGTGAAAGACATAGTAGGAATTATCATCCCACCACCTGGGTTTGACCATTGGTTCCCACGGTTTGGAATCTAGGATTGTAAGAACTTTTTTATCTAATAGTGTTTTTAGAACAGTCTCAAGAGGCTCTCCCAAAGGAGTAAATGTTCTTTGAGGTTTTGAAGTCCATGTCCGACCCTTGTTATTATCATTGTTTGCTTTGGGTACGGGAGTTGTTACCTTAGCATCCTTTCTTGCTTGCATGCTATTGGTTAGACTGAACACCTCAGGTTTAGGATTAATGTTAGAGGCATGAACTACTCTGTCATTAAAAACATTCTTGTTTTGCTTCCACCATTTAGGCTAGGAGGTGGAGTTGTTGGTTTTGTTTTCATTTTGAAGGGTGATCTCTCCCCTTTTGACCATGACTTCCTCAATACAGAGGGCATTTCTAGTCATTCTATTGAATCTTGGGGAGTCTTTCATTTTTAAAGCGTAGTTCAATTCAGGCACTAGATTATTAACGAATATCTCCATCTTCTCTATTTCAGGAATGGCCCTTGAATATCATGCAAAAATCTTCATCCATCTTTGTAGGAAGTGTGTAAATGATTCTCCAGTTCTCTGTTTGGTATTACATAGGTCCATCATAGTTACGTCATGTTGGATGTTGTAGGAGTAATGTTGGATGAATCGTTGGATCAACTCCTCGAATGTCTTGACCTTAGGGTTCAGTTTTGAGAACCACTCCATGGCATTACCTCCTAGACTTCCTGGAAATAGTCACATGAGATATGTAGGTTCGTGCATGTATTCTATGCTAAGGGCACAAAATTCCCTCACATGATCGTGTGGGTTAGTTTCTCCTGTGTACTTGTTATACTTTGGTCTTGCCATGTTGGTAGGAAATGGGACCATAGTGATACTCTTGTCAAAAGGAAATGGATAAATGGCATCCAAAGAGTATTTTGTTTTGGGTTTCTCCTTCTCCTATTTGAGGTTTGTGAGCTCTGTTTGCATCAAATTGAGTTGTTTGGTGAGAATAGATATAGGATTTGGTACCTCCTTTTCTTTGAGCTTTTCTACATCATAATCTTTGGGTAATTTGACACCTATGGATGCTAGATGGAGGAAGTACTTTTCTTTATCATCATCAATTATCCATTCCAATATTTTGTAGAACCTCTTACTCTGTTTGAGTTTTTCGTACTCATCTTCGGGGATCTCCCCTTCATTGTCTAATCCAGATGGGCCATGTTCAAATTTGGGTCCTTCCTCCTCATCCTTATCTTCGGGCTTTTGGTGTTTGCCATTGTTATACTCCTCAAAAGCCTCGCTCCATCTGCAAGTATCGCTATCCATTTGCAGGTAGTCTAGATCGAGTAGGAAACTACGAGAAGTTTCTCCTTGAAAGTGTGGTGTTTTAGGAGGCACTTTTGATCCTTTAGATGTGTACTTGTTGCATCTTGTGTTAACCATGAATTTGTTTCTCAACTTTGTCAATGTTTTCCAATAGTGCAAGTGAGGATTTTAGATTGTTCAAGTGGGTGTGTCTAGGTAAGAGTAACTATTTGTTATGGGTGGAAGTAAATGATTCTAGCGTCAGAGGGTTAGAATGCCCTGATAGTGAGCTGGGAACCAAGTTGTTGGTAGAAAATGGGTAGACCACATGTATTGAACTGATCGTAAAATACTAACTAAGCATGCAAGATAGACATTTCAAAAGAGTTTTGAAATTTCAAGAGGGAGACCAGAAAAGACAACAGGAACCAACTAAAGAGTCAAAAGGGTATCCTAACCAACTTAGACTTTCTAATAAAAACTTCTACAAGTATCCTATGTTATGTATGCGAGCTCCCATATGCGAGCCTCTGATGACACCACATGCAAGCCTAAATCCTAGATGCAACTGTGTGTTGACCAGATGTGAGCTAGCATACAGGATGCGATCCCAAATACCAGATGCAATTTGGGAAATCTAGGATGCGATCTTATGATGTCTTTGTCAAATTTTTGCCAATTTTGAAATTTGTATTTTGGAAGTTCATGCAATTTTTTTGATCTGTGATCGCGTTTGGAGACTTTCCAGTGAAGAACATATGTATCTGAAGGTTTGAATATTGTTGATTTTTTGAAGGAATTTATCTTTTTAGTGATCTTTCAAGCACGTCAAATAGATTTGCATTGTTAGGAGGGTGAAACAAACACTCATCTTTTTCCTATTCTCTAGGTGGAGGATGAAAATCTTTGCTCATTGACTCAGGTATACACTCAAATGCTAATCAGAATACAACCATCACCAAGCACGCAATGGCTCTAGTCATGATATTGTATTAGCTAACTCAAAATGCAAGTGAGGGCATAATATGATGAGTGTCTTGGGGCAATTACTTTTTTCCTTGCACAAAGATTATCACCCTTTTGGGGATGAATCAAGAATTCTTTCAGTTGAAGTTGTTGTAGATTATTGGGCAATCCATTCGAAACCATCCCCCATAGAATTTCACAAGGAAAAATTTAGGCATATAGCCCTATGAGTACCTGAATATATGTAGTCTCGCAAACAAGATTCAAGTGGCTCCACTCTACATATACCCAAGCATGTTCAAGGAATGATGTCATAATTCCATGAATAAAAATGGCTCCATCTTCCGAGGCTTTAGCCTATAAGGAAGCAACTATTTATAGTGAGTTGGAAGGGTTGGCGTAAAACCTGTCCTCACTTGGGTCATTCCTGGGAGATTTTTTCCTCGACCGGCAGACCCTCTACTATTTAAATATGTGTACCAAGGATTGGCGAGCTCTGGACATTTGGATTTTTTATTCTTCCAAAGAAGAAGAGCATACTCTCCTAATCTAAGCCATTTTCTCCCAAAACAGAATCAAGCAAAGTGGTTCTTTCCCTCAAGCAATGTTGTGCCTGATTTAGATGTTCCTATTTTAATGAAAACACTATTCTTGAAATTATATTTTCCTTGTTCAATTAGCCACAATATTTAGTGAGTTTGCTTGTTCAATTTATGTGTCCCAAAAATGAATTATATAGTTGAACTTATTCTTTGATCCACAAGATTTAGTGATTTGTGTTGTTCATTTACTGATTCCAAAAGAATTATACGATTTGATTGCTTGTTCAATTAACTCTGAATTCCGTTCAACCCATAAACTGATGTGTGAGTTTTTGATTTTCCTTAAAAGGAAAAGAGCATAGTCCTCTAGTCAATTTAGTGATAGATTGGAAAATGTATCTTAGTGTTTAAAGAAAGTAAACAGAGGTCAAGATGGGGGTTGGGCAACCTGAAAAACCAAGTTAGTTTGTTATGTAGCAACTCCCACAAAAAACCGCTAATGTCAACCTGCAAACAATTGTTAAGCTATTTTAAAAAGATCAAAGAAGTCAAACACACAAATGTTAGTGGTTAGGAAAAGTAGTTCACTAAAATTTTTACCAGATGCAATCCAGAAAGACAGAAAATGACACAACACTGGATACGACCTTCCTTACCAGATGTGATTCAATATTTAGTAGATGCAAGCCTAAACTAGAAACAATCTGAGAAATCTCGGATGCAAGCCTCGTTTGCTGCGGTGTGAGGGCATATCCTGAATGCGGTCTTGAATGGCCAAAAATGACCCTGTAATAGAATTCTGGGCATGCAAATTAGTGAAAAAGTGATACAGAATGAGGCCAAGTTGGAAATCGGGCCCCATAGTGGGCACCAGAAATGTGTGTGTATATTTGTGCACCTATTGCCTGCGACACAACACTTCAATAAGTCATTATGTTAGTGAGAAACAAGGGTTAATGAGCATATAAAACCCTAACATCAACCTATTTCTTTCTAACTAGGATGAGTGTAGCAAATAACATAAAAACCCTCAAATTATGCTAAATACCAGTGACATAAACAACCTAGCATGAAAGATTTAGTTTAAAAACAACTATTTAACTATTTAAGCATGCATATTAGTCTAAAATGAGCATTATAACCATGAAGAAAGTGACTAATGGAGTGTTGCATGAAGCTAGGAAGGAAAGGGTAGCATAAAAATGCTTTGAGATTCCTTCAAAATCTTGGCATAACAACACTACTATTTGAAATTTGAGGCTTCTTATGAGCTCTAAATCCCTTCAATTTATAGAGAAATGGGAGAGAGAGGGGAGACAAGGTTCATTAATGGAGCCCCTAAGGTCATTAATGAGATGTAAGAGCCATTAATGCCTTGGGCATTAATGAGGGATGGGCAAGAGGGAATATCCATTAATGAGCCATTAATGAAATTCATTTAAGAGGCATGGGAGGGTGTAAGACTCAATTTGGCAAGTTGGTCCTTAGAGAAGTCATGCTTCAGAAAGTTGACTTTCTCAAGTGGGTTGAGTTGTTAATCATTCCTTAATGGAATGTGACAACATTAGGAGGTGGGTTAGGATTAGAATTAGAAGTAGGATTAGATTAGCATGGGGGGAATAGGTTGAGATGGGTTAGAACCCAGGGTAGAAGTGGTTGAGATAGGTTAGTTTGGGGTTTAAGGGATTATAAATGAAATGAATTAAACTTATTTAATTCATTTAAAATATAGGAATTAATTATTTAAGCATTTTATTACTTTTTAATAATTAAGGGGACTATATCCATTTTAATTAAATTAAATAGGCTAGCAGAATGGGTTAATTGCAAGTAGATAATTGATTTAGGGATTTATTTAATTCCTTTATAATTAAATACTATAGCCATTTTTTAATTTGATTTGATTTAATTAGTTTAAATTGATTTGAATCATATGGCTATAATAATTAATATAATTTAGTGATAAAAATCACCTAGGACATTAAATTGATTTCAAAAGAATTATGCCAAGCATTAACAAGGTTGTTTGGACATAATTGGGGATATGATCACACTTAGGGAAAATAGGGTCTATAGTCATAGCAAACCAAATTTAAGTGGTTACAAATATGGCTTCCACGTGAGTGTCACTGCATTAGTTCCACCATGATTGTTGATCTACATCGATGCTCCTAAATCTACTTTGTTTGTCTGAGAGTCTATTCCACACAAAGGAACCACGTCATCCAGGTTGTCTAGCATGTGATGCATACCTCCTCTTGAAAAATATAACTAGGGTGTGCTCTCTCATATTAACACAATACATTCTCAAAAATATCATGTAGTTAGGTTGCATTAGTTAGTTTCATTTAGCATTCTTGCAATCTGCATTATGAGGCTCCTATTTATTTACTATTCCCCCATCCCGATTGGGGCATCATATCCCCAATCTACCCTAGGTCTACCCCAAAACCCCCCACCCCAAGGAAGCATCTTGTGACACCAGCCAATTTCCCCCTTTTTCCTCTCTTTCTCCTCATTTTTCTTCCTCCCTTCTGCCTATTTTTGAGAAAATTCTACAAAATTTATTTTTTGCGTTATTTTCTCGAGGGGACATAATCTCTCACCATCATCTTTTTGACATGACTTCTACAATTAATTTTATCTTAGGGGCATCTTATGTTATTTTCTTTGACGCGACGCCATCTCCAAAACCACATCAAAGAGGGGCAAAATGTAGACGTCTAAAAATGTCCCTTAGCACTCTTATTAATTAAATTTAATATTCCCTTGTAACATTGATGCATGAGCATCTTGGGTTCATGAAAATCCTATATCAAACCAAAATATGTTTGCTTTTGAGCTTAGTAGTTTGTTGGTGACTTTCGGTAGACTACTCAGTAACTTCTTTGGAGTTCTCAGTTGAAGGTTTTATTTTTGTTTCACCGACCGAACTCGGTTACTTTTCTTGGCATGGTTTCAATGATCGGTCTCGGTGGCTTGGTGGTTTCTTGTTTCCTATCTCACTGAGTGTGCTTTCTTTTGTTGGATCTTCGGGTTGAAATATGAATTTAATTTTGGTAGCGGTATTAATTTGGGATCTCTCATTGGGATGCGTGTGGATCTAAATATAGGTCATTGTTGTTTCCTATGTTGGATCTTTAGGATATTTTGGGCTGACCTTTTTGGTAGCCTCTTGTATAAATATAGTTTTATGTTCATAGTTTAAAGAGTTTTTGGGATGACAGTAGTTAGGATTTTTGGATGCTAGTTTGCAGATCTAGGGTTTGTGGATCTCTCATGTATGAGGATTATTCTATAGTATTTTTAGATTGGATTTGGCTGTAATCAGGAAGGCCTTACAACCTGACATGTGTGAATTTTGATGAAATAATATAAATTATATGCATTCCTTCTCTCCTTTTCTGTGTTTTGAGCTTCTGAGTTATGTATCTTCAAGTTGGTTGGTGCTTGGGAGTTCCTTTGACCCTAAGTACTAGCCCTCCTTGCGTCAGGTGGTATCAGAGTGAAGGTTAGATCTAATATTCCTTCTTGTAAATCCTAGTTGGTTGATGTGTTGTGGGGTAGAAGATTGTGATATGACCTGCAATTGCAAAGGGTTTCAAGATGTTTTGAGGGAGGAGAGATGCAAATATAGGATTAGTTGATATACTAAGCCAAATCAATGCGAGATTAGAAGCTGTTGAGATAGCCCAGTGCTGAGGAAGACATCTTGAGGATGTTAGTGATGATGAAATCAAGGAACTACATGAAGAAGATGCACCTACACCTATAATGGATCAGGTAGAAAAAATATTCTTGAAATCTTTGACAAGTTTGAAGTCCACACCTCAGTTTAATCCTCCTGAGTATAGTGGAAATTTGGATTAAGATGAATTTATAAAATGGATAACCGAGATAGACAGAGGAAAAAAAGGTGCAGATAGCAAGAACAAAATTGAAAAGTCATGCATCCTTTTGGTTGGAGTATCTACAATTGGACCGCAAGAAGAAGGGTAAAGCCAAGATCAAGGTATGGGATAAGATGATAAATAAGTTGAAGGGCAAGTTTCTACCTTGTGATTATCTGATTAACCTAGTTAGGAGAATGCAAAGTTTGAAGTAGAAAGATATCTCTATGAAGGATTACACCAAAGAATTTTATAGGTTAGATATTAGATCTAGACATGCTGAAGATGAGGTGGAAATAATTACAAGATACCTAAATGGATTAAGGAGTTATATTCAAGAAGAGATTAGTTTGGTAAAGGTGGAGAGTATTGAAGAGGCTTATTAGTTTTTCCCTAAAAGCTGAGGATAAATTGAATAAGAGACATGAGCAAAGACAAAGAGGAAGAGGTGGAAGATTCTGTAGAGGAAGAGGTAGATCCTATGGTGAGAATAGTAGATCTAATTACGACAAGATAGATCAAGAAAAAGGCAAGACCAATTTTAAAGGTGGAAGTTCACTCAGAGAAAGAGGAAATTACTCCCAAGGTGGATATGGCAGGAGAGGATTCCAAGGAACTTGTTACAATTGTGGAGAACAGGGAAATAGATCATTTGAGTGTACATATGAAAGAAAGAAAGTTGGTAGTAGCAGAAATGCTTTGGTGCAAGAAGATTCACCAAATGAACCTGAGAAGGAAGGAAACCTGATAGTCAAAATAATATTATGGAGTGAAAATAATAAGCAAGATCCTGTAAGAAAGAGTTTGTTCAAGACCAGATACAGAGTTGCATACCAAGTTTGGAAAGTGATTATTGATAGTGGAAGTTAGAATAATTTGGCATCTGAGGAGATGGTTACAAAGTTATAGTTGGAAAGATTGAAGCACCCAAAGCCCTATAAGATTTCATGGATCAAGGATGAGCATACACTTATGGTAAGTGAACAATGTTTTGTGAATCTAAAAATTGGAAACTATTATGATAAGGTGTTGTGTGATATTATGCCTGTGGATTGTTGTCATATTTTGTTAGGTAGACCTTGGAAATACGATAGACATGTTATACATGATGGAAGATTGAACAAATATAATATTTGGGCCGATGGAAAGAGACCAATCTTGTTACCTTTGGTTGAAGAATCTATTGGTGAGGTATGTACATCTGTGAAAGTTTGCTTGATGGAAGGTAGATAGTTTGTTAAGGATCTAAAGAGAAATGATGTATTTTATGCTTTGATTCCTAACAAACTAAGTGAGAAAATAGAAGATAAAGTTCCTGAAGAAGTTGAGAATTTTCTCACTGAGTACAAAGAAATCATGTCAGATAATGTACCTAATATTTTACCACCAATGAGAGATAGTATTCATTGTACGGATATGATTCTTGGAGATACTTTGCCAAACAAGGCACCACACCAATTGACACCAACTGAGAATGAGGAACTCAACTGAAAAATTCATGAGTTGTTACAGAAAGGTTTGATCAAAGAAAGTTTGAGTCCATGTGTAGTACTAGATGTGTTGGCACCTAAGAAGAATGAATAATGACAAATGTGTACTAATTCAAGAGCTATTAACAAGATCATAGTTAAGTATCGGTTTCCAATATCGAGAATGGATGATATAATGGATTCTTTGAGTGGAGAAATATATTTTACCAAGATTAATTTGAAGATTGGATATCATTAGATCAGGATCAAATAAGGTGATGAATGGAAGACTACTTTCAAGACAAAAGAGGATTTGCATGAATGGTTAGTTATGCCTTTTGGTTTAACTAATACACATTGTTCTTTTATGAGGTTAATGAATGAGGTTTTGGAGAAATTATTGGGTAAATTTGTGATTTTGTACTTGGATGAAATTATTATATTCACTAAGACCAAAGAAGATAATTTGTTGCACATTAGATAGGTATTGCAGAGATTGAAAGAGGAAAAGTTGCTGATTAATTTGAAAAAGTGTTCCTTCATGAAAGAAAAACTTGTGTATTTAGGTTTTGTGATTTTAGCTAGTGGTTTGTAGATGGATCCTGAGAAGGTTGAAGCTATACTTGACTGGCCTACACCTAAGAATGTCAGTGAGGTAAGATCACTTCATAGGTTAGCAAGTTTTTACCAAACATTTATCAAAAAATTTAGTTCAATTTGTAATGCTATGATTGAGACAATGAGAGGAGATAAGAGAGAATTAAAGTGGACACATATATATGATAAAAGTTTTAAGACTTTGAAACAAAGGGTTGTTGAATTGCCTATGTTAGCCTTACCTAATTTCAATAAGGTATTCCAAGTTGAATGTGATGCAAGTGGAAGTTCCATAGGAGTTGTGTTGAGTCAAGAAGGTAAACCCGATGCTTTATTTAGTGAGAAGATGAATGATGCTAAAAGGAAATATTCTGTGTATGATCAAGAATTATATGCTATTGTTCAACCTCTAAAGAAATGGAGACATTATTTGATGCTGAGTGAATTTGTGTTGTATACTGATCATAAGGCTTTACACTATTTGGGTAGTCAGAATCAATTGAATCAGAGACGTATGAAGTGAGTAGAATATTTGTAGAGTTTCAAATTTGTGATAAAGCATTAGAGTAGAGTATCCAACCAAGTTGTTGATGCATTGAGTTGAAGATCTTTGTTGACTGAAATGAGAATTGAAGTTCTTGGTTTTGATGATATGAAGAGTTTGTATGAAACTGACCTTGACATTTTTGAGCCATGGAGAATGCGAAGAGCACCTATTCCAGATCAACTGAGTAGGTATGAAGAATATTTCATTCAAGAAGATATATTGTTTAAAGGAATTCAGTTATGATACCGAGAGGATTGATGAGAATCAATTTGATAAAAGAGAAGCATAGTAGTGGTTTGGATGGACATTTTGGCATTGATAAAACATTGAGTTTACTTAAGGAAAGGTATTTTTGGCCTCAATTGTATAAGGATGTTTAGACATTTGTAAATATTTGTGGAGTTTGTCAAGTTGCAAAAGGAGTAAGTCAGAATACTGGATTGTATACACCAATTTTTGTTCCTGAGAAACCTTTGAGTGAGATTAGCATGGATTTTGTTCATGGCTTACGGAGGACAAAAAGAGATGTAGTGCATATAGAATATCTTCTCTTCAAGGAGATTGTTAGATTGCATGGATTACCAAGGAGTATCATCTCTAATTGATACAATAAGTTTGTTGGCTATTTTGAAAAACTCTTTGGAAGAATTTGGACACTGAGTTGAAGTATAGTTCTACATTTCATCCACAAACTGATGGAAAAATAGAGGTTGTAACCAAAGTTTGGGTAACTTGTTGAGATGCTTAGTTGGAGACAAACTGAGTAATTAGGACTTGATGTTAGCACAAGAAGAGTTTGCATATAATTCAATAAATAAGAGTACTTACAAGATACCTTTTCAGATTGTTACTGGCATACAACAAAGAGGTATATCAGACTTGATAGATATTGCTAGAGAAGGGAAGAGAAGTATTGAAGGGGAAGAATTTGCTGAGTTTATGAAGTCATTGCATGAGGAAGTGAAACATAAGTTGGAGAAAAGTAATAAAAAAACAAGGATAGTGCAGATAGACCAAGATGACATAAGATTTTTGAGGTTGGTAATGAAGTGATGGTTCATTTGAAGAAAGGCAGATTTCATGTTGGAACTTATGGTAAATTAAAGATGAAGAAATCTGGTCCTTGAAAGATATTGAGGAAGTTTGATAGTGTAAATTCTTATGAAGTAGAATTACCTAATGACATGGATATATCACCTATATTCAACATTTCAGATTTGTATGAGTATCATGAACATGATGAAGAAGTGATAGTTTTGAGTGATTTTCCTAAGAAATAGATAGAAGAAGTTGAGCAGATTTTGGAGCAAAGAATTGGTAGAAGCATAAGAGGAAATCATTAAATGGAGTACTTGGTAAAGTGGAAGAACATAATGATTGAAGAATCTACATGGAATTCTCAATCTAAGTTGGATTCAGCTCAGGTTTTACGTCACTCATGATTCAGAGAATCATTTCTTTCAACCCCAAGTGTCTGATGCGAGAGCATCTTGGGTTCATGGAAATCGTGTATCAAACAAAAATATGTTTTCTTTTGAGCTCGATAGCTTGTTGGAGACTTTTGGTAGACTTCTCAAAAAACTCTTTGGAGTTCTTAGTTGAAGGTTTTATTTTTGTTTCACCGGATGAACATAGTTACTGTTCTTGGCGTGGGTTTACTGATCGGTCTCAGTGGCTTGGTGGTTTCTTTTTTCCTGTCTCACCGAGTGTGCTTTCTTTTGTTGGATCTTTGGGCCGACATCTGCATTTAATTTTGGTAGCGGTATTAGTTTGGGATTTCTCATTGGGATGCGTGTGGACCTAAATCTAGGTCATTGTTGTTTCCTATGTTGGATCTTTAAGATCTTTTGGGATGACCTTTTCGGTAGCCTCTTGTATAAATATAGTGTTCTATTCTTAGTTTAAAGAGTTTTTGGGATGACAGTAGTTAGTGTGTGTGTGGTAAAAATGTGTGATTAGAATCTGCAACCAAACACTTCAATAAAATATTACATCAAAGGGGTTAGTATCAAAATGAAGATCAAACATAGCATTAAAACCCTTGAAAATGGCTTATTGCATCCTAGTTGAAGCGAGTGTGATTCTCATGAGTTTCCCATTAGATTGGACATAGAAAATTAGTGACTTGAATACTCCAAAATGGAAGATTCAATGTAAGATAGAGCAAGATGCATAGACTTGCATACTTTGCCCTTGAAACCTTGAAAATGGAAATACATGAACTAGCAAACTAAATGCATAACAACTATAAGAAATAGAACTAAGATGCAAGATTAAGCTATCAAATAAGAAGAAAAATGCATCTACATTAAGCCATGCAAGGAAACTAGAATGCCATTAAACTAAGAAATGAAGCTAACAATGCAATAATGCAAGTAAACTACTATGCAAGTAAGAGCTATGAGTGCACAAATAAGCTCTAGAATGAAAATAGCATTATAACTCTACTCCAAATCTTCTTGTTATGAATGAGAAAGGGAGATATCCCTTTTATAAGAGATTCCAAGAAATGAGTGGTTGAGATTAAGAGGCAAAAGGGAATGATCAATGGTGGAGATGCAACTTCCCTCAATCCATGTGAGCTAAGTGTAATGCATTTGATTGGTCAACCCTTGTTGAGAATAAGACAAAATTAGTATTTTCCCTTTTATTTGTTTTATTTTGATTTTTGAGTGCACACCCATGTGTGAATGTGTTCACTTTTTGATTTAAAAGGGACTTAGGACTTTTTGATCTATCCTAATTTTTTATGCATTTTAAGATTTAGGCTTGGATGATTCATTATTTGATTCGATAAGTTAAAATTGGGATTATGTAAGAAAATTTGATTAAGTTCTCCATAATTAGAGTCTAGCATTATTGTCTTAGATTTTAGAATTTGTTAAGACCAAATAATCAGAATTAGGGGCTATAGGTTTGTTAGACCAATTTTAGGTGATTGCATTTCCCCTCTTTAACTAATGTGTGATCGATCTCGGAACACATTTGGTCAAAGAACATGTTAAGCTTGATTGGATCATGAAATAGCTTGATGTGAAGCGATGAAACTATCTCATGGATCATAACTGATTCTGAACTTGATCAAACAAGGATCGATTAAAGGTTTTAAGATATCAGCTCCGGACTTGATTGAACAAAGAATGATAAAGAGGTCAACTCCAAAATTTATTAGGAAAAGACTGAAAAGGAGATCTAAAGATATCATCTCTGGGCTTGATTGATTGAAGACTGATAAAAGAGTTCAAGCATTCAACTTGATGTGAAGTGACAAAACTGAATGTCCTCCCTTCAAGCATATTTATCAATTTTGGATTAGGTTTGAATGACGGATCAACCTGATGTGGTGTGATGAGAATGATTTCCATTCGATTGATTGATTAGGATAATTGACTTTATATATGTCCTGATGAAGCCAATTACCAGATTGAGAGGAGTTATCAAATTGATAGAGTGCAATGAACCTGATACCCCTAGAGATTTAGATTTTGATGTGCAGTGATAAGAATCACTTGATTGATTTTTTATTCAAGTCAGGGCCTAATGCCCCTAGAAATTGAAATTTTTCATGTGAATCAAATTGTTGATATAATGGTACTACCCCCTTAGGAACAAAATTGAAAGGAGGCGAGGCACAAGCCTGATAGATCAAAAGTATTGAGAATTTTGAGATACGAGCTTGTTGGAGGTCTGGTTGACGAAGTTTGACTAAGGGTTGACTTAAGTTGACTTTTTTGGATTGGAAAGGGAAATGCATGAGGAAATTGATCAAGAGGAATCTCAAATTAGAATCATGTGAGGAAAGCATCATCGATCAACTGCATTTGTGAAAAAGAGGTTAAAATGTGTTTTTGAGTATCAAAATGTCTTCAAATTTTGATTTTAGTCCCAAAAATTGATTCATAGTAGTTAGATTAGCCAGGGGTGCAATTTTCATGTCCATTGGGGCACTTTGAAAATTAGGTCAAAATCTCTATATAAGGCCTAGAGAGGTCATTTTCAAATCATTTTCACCATCCATAGTTGAGTTTCGAGAAGCTTCTCTTAGCAAAGATGGTGCTCCCAATAGAAAATCATTGTTTTGAGCACATGCGATGGTACAGATGGCCACAAGACTACCCACATCCAGTAAGTAACTGATAAACTTCAGCTTCACATTCATTTTTGAAAGTTTTTTTATAGATTTTTAGACATTTTTTTTATTTTTAGGTCGTAGGTCCCGGTTCGTCGTACGAGCCGGTGAGAGGGCTCGTACGACAAAACACAAAAATATCTTTTGTCATCTGAGTTCATTAGTTTCGTCACATGAGGATCACCCATTTGTCACATGATAACATTCATATAAGTCCACTTTGTCATTTTGCTTTATTAGATTTGTCGTTTCATAGTGTTATGTCATTTCACATGTAATCCTGACTTGTACAGATTTTGGTACCAGTGCCCCTTGTCTGTACTTTGTCATTTGGGAAACATAGGTACTTTTTGAAGTTTTCTTCTAATAAGTTGTGTGTGTTCTTTCTTTCATAGCCTGTTTGATAGCTTGTGTAATCATTTCTTTGCTGAGTGTAGTTGATTTTGATACTGTTACTGATGCTTTTTCATTGTTTGTTGTCTTGCAGGCAGATTTACTAGATATTCAGATTCACTCCACTTATCCTCCTATCATGTGCCTGGTGAGGAACCTGTCTGATGATCTTAGGGGTCACCTGAGAGACTATGGTTTTGGATGGTTATCCCAGATGCCTGACATCTGGGTTAACTATGGAATTTTGACAACATTGGTTGAGAGATACCACATTGAGGATAATACTTTCCACTTACCAACTGGGGAGATGACTATCACTCCCGAGGACATATATAGGATTCTTCAGATTCTATTCATAGAAGAGCGGATAGAGTATGATGCAACCTCATAGTTAGGTACATAAGCATTGATCTGAGTGTTCCATGATCACACGATCTTGGAAAAGGTCATATCTTGGGATGATCTAATGAGCCAGTATGAGACCACCTTCCCATTGGAGTATGTGATTGTAGGATACATAGGTTTCTTTCTGATGGTGGACATGAGCCATCAGAGATTCCATTTTGTATGTGGCATAGTACTGGAGAGATTGTCAACTCGGCCAGAGTGATTGGGTTGGGGTCAGTGCCTTCTTGCACACATGTATCATGAGATGCATGAGATCACTTATAGGTGAGTAGGAGGGATGGCCATAGGAGTGCTAGTGTTACAGATTTGGGCCTGGGAGCATCTTCCCATATGTAGGCTAGTGATAGATGATACAAAAAAGAGTAGACAACCCTACGTATATAGGTATGCAGGTTTCCTGACACAGCCCCACCTGGGGAAGACTGACTATTGGAGGCATCAGTTAGATGATCTTAGTTTGGTGATCTGGAGACCATATGTACGCATAGAGGCCTAGACTGACTAGAGATACCAACGGAAATATTTCTTTATTTCATGCCCCTTACTTGGGAGGACCTCCAGTGTCATTGAGAAATTTGTAGTAGGCAGAGTACTATGACAGTATGGTCATGCTTAGAGAATCCCACAGGAGTATACAACATATGTTCCTTTTGTTGATGAGGAGCACCAAGGATGTTCTCAGAGATTATCTCCAGCTCTCTCTACAAAAAAGTTGATAGGTTTGCATAGGCTTGTTTGGGATTATCTGGAGGATATCACAGATGCAGGGGTCACACCCCAGTATAGAGATCACTTTGCCCATCACCCATTCCCTAGATTCATAGATCCGATGGAGAGAGAACCATGGATTGAGGAGGGAGATGTCCCTTAGAGAGCTACAGGTGGATAGGGGGGACTAGATAGAGTACCACAAAGAGGTCTGGCTCATTCCAGAGCAGGGACTACTATAGTTCTAGTACCAACAGGGAACCCATATTCAGACAATAGCATCAGCAAGGGGAGGGAGGCACCCTTGGTTCTATAGGAGGTGAGATCCCAACAACACAAGTTGATGAGGAGTTGAGAGATGCTCAGCCAAATATCAGTCTTGATGAGGCTGCCATAAATGTTTGATAGTGTAGGGCTGCACAGGTATAGACTAAGGAGAAGGGAGCGCCATAGGAGAAAAATCCTCAGGATATTATCTGGACATTGAGGGGACGGGTTCGAGCATTTTAGACTCATCTTGTAGTAGCACATTCCTAGATTATAGAGCAAGATTGAGCGATTGTAGGCCATGAAAAGAGGGTCGAGGGGCTGTAGAGTCAGGTGATATATCAAACTAGTAGGGAAACCTACTATGTAGCAGCATATAGTGCATGAGTTCCTATGGAACATCAGGTGCCACCATATTTGCAGTATCTAGCAAAATCTGAGGGAGCAAGCCCTCCACCTAGAGAAGATGCTCCTCCATGTCCACCCCCTAATGGTGGCAAGGGAGGAAGAAAGACCTAATTATCCCCCTTTTGTCTTATCCCCTTCTAATTTCAGAGATCCATATGATTGTACTGGATTTATTTGCATCGGGGATGCACATTTTTTCTCAAGATTCTAGAGCACACAATTTTGTATACATTGAAACCTTGATATTTATATTTATGTGATGACCATCTTTATGCTCCATGTGTTGTCTTTCATTTCTTTATCTTATTCTTGATGTCTTTGTTGCTCTTTTGAATATCGGGGAACATGTGTATATAGATAGTATATTTCTCTTCCTAGACGATATGTTGCTTACTGTGATGTTTACACATCTTGTTCTTGTTGTTACTGACCATTTGTGCGCAGATAATTAAATATCAAGGAGATGAAATGCAGTTGATCGCTTCAACAAAGGATTTGAGGAAGTGATTGGTTAAAGGAATAGCTCAATTTTTTAATTGTTTTGTTGAGTGTTTTGTTATAATGATATTTATGCAAGCCTAAGCATACAAATGTAGCCTACAACATTGAGTAGTCAAGTAACTAATTTTGGTATTCCTTAGTTTCATCATCGGGCATTTAGGACATCGGAGCTGATACAACCCTTACTGGTGCCACTACGGCCATAAGAGTATGAATATGGCCTTCATCAGATAAAATATGAGAGACAACATAAGCATCTAGGTACAAGAACCATGATGACCTGAATATTGTCTCCAGTTGATTTTGTAAAGATACACAGTACCGAGGCATTCAGATCCAAGATAACCATGAGTGTGTCTTTACGTACACAGGTAGAAATAACAAACAAGAAGATAGCTCCATACTCACATTAGTGCACAAGTAAGTATGATGGATGGATGTGAGGCTTATCCACCTGAATATGGAGGCTCTTACCACATACACCCTATGTGCTTGGCACAAGGATCATTGAGACCACACCAACAAACATAAATCAAAGAAAAGAGTATGAAATTCACTGATAACAGACAACATCCAAGAAAAAGATCATCAAGAATTCAGTCTATGTAAATTGTTGTTGTGGGTGTCGAGAAACACCACTATGTTGGTTTGTGTGTTATTTGTGCAAAGTTTAATTTTTGTCTGATGTGTGTTGAAAAATATAGTTTTGTCCAAAAGAGAGTGTTGAGAAACACTATTTGTTTAAGGTGTTGAGAAATACTAGTGTATCAGTGGAAAACTATCCAGGTGGCTAGAAGACCATGATAGAAAATGAGAGGAAGGACAAATGACAAGGTATGTCGATGTAGGAACTAGGATGCAGCCCTAGAACTCAAGGAGATGATCAATTCCAAATGTAAGAGGTCAACTTCACTATTTGTGAAATGTCAAGATAGTCAAGCAGCGCATTAATAGATGGAGCACTGATTACAAGTGATGCATGTTGCCAGGTTTTTACCACTTGGTAGAATTTCTATTTTTGCTACCAAGGCATCTGTTTCTGGGTTTTCACCAAGGCGCTTTTCTTGATTTTTCAATTTTTTTTGTATTTTGTATTTTTTTTATTTTTTTGTTTTCTTTTATGATTTTTTTTATTGATGCATCAAGGCACATGCTTCCAAGTTTTCACCAGGATGACCATTTTTCAGGACTTTTTGCAAAGCTTTTTTACTTTTCTGTTGTTTTCTTTTTTTGACATTTTTTCAGGATCACATATGTATGTACATGTTGTTGGCCAGCAAGAATGCCTCAAGTGTAGACATTCTTCATATGTAGAGAATTAATGGGGTCAGTAAGAGTTTCCCCTTATGGAGTTGACAGTTGATAGGCTCCAGAGCCAAATGCTATGGTGATCACAAATGGACCCAACCAGTTGGGTTCAAAATTCCCATTTTGTTAATGATGTTGCTGATTTTTTGGATTTTCTTTAAGTACAAGGTCACCGACCTAAAATATTTTGTGTCGTACTTTCTTATTATAGCCTCGAGACATTCTCTTCTGATAGACCCTTAAATGGTCAAATGTTGATCTTGTACATTCATCAAGTAATTCAAGCTCCTAGATTCTAGAAATTTGATAATCTTCATCAGTGATGAGTCCATGTAAGCTAACTTGGAGTGATGGTATATCTACTTGTTGGTGAATAGATTTGTCTTTTCACAAAATCCTTCCAAAATAACTCTCAAATGCCCAAATAGGAAGACACAATCTGCAACTAATAGTTGGATATATTATCATGAGACCGATATTCTTCCTCTGAATTTTACAGGGTACAACTCCTCGATTAGATGTGCAATAAACTAATTGGTTTTAAACCACACATTTGCTTTTAACCAGAAAGCAACTAAAGGTCACTATTCAATCATCAACATGATTTGAAAGTGTGTTAAATAAAATAAGGAAAGATACAATTTTAAAGAAAACAAAGTTTCCATAAAAAACACTTCACAGCTAATCCCAAATGAAAAATAATAAGAGAAGAGACAGTGACTTTATAATGAATTGATTTTCCCGATACACAGATCTGAAAATAAAATCTCTCTATTTGTCAAAATGAAATATACATTGAGAGTGATTATAAAAAAATAATAATTTTCAATCAAAAGAAAACACAACTCCATATATAGATGAATTTGTATCTATCTTTATTTCTCAATATTAAATGAGCACATAGACTCAGAAAAACTAGACACAGCAGAAAATAAAATAAAAATACTGCTCTTCCCTCTATTACAATAAGAAAAAAATTTCCTCTATTGTGGTAGCACACAGACTGCAACAAAAAAATAAAACCCCCCTTTGAGCCTCTCTCACTTCCTTTTACCAATTTATCCCTTCCTTCCTCTCGATGAGGCCTTTTCAGTTTTCATAACTGATTCTTGCCAGAATTAACTAATCACCTTTTATCTTTTTAACTTCCCAGTCTTGGTAACTATATTTATTTTCAATGAATTTTAATATCCTTACAAAATTTGAATTTTGGAGTCTATAATGGCATAACATATTTGGAATTATAACCAAATGATATATGGACAGATGGCATGCTGATCCAAAATAGAATCTTTCTTTATGCTGGGCCGATTTGTTTTATTTCGGCAATTTTGATAGTGGTTGACTCAGACATTCATATCTCCCAAACCATGCAGAATTTGGAAAATCACTCCAATGAGGAGTTAGAAAGTTAGGGTTACAAAAACATATAAGCAAATGAGCCCAATCCAATGGTGGAGTTTAAAGTTATGTCCCCTGAAATATGACTGTATTTTCTGTCATTGCCAAATTCAGGGTTATGGGTTGCATTGAAAATTTTAAGCATTCTTCATGTCAAATTTTACACATGAATCACTAGTTTGAATTGAGATTCATTGTTTGGATATTATCTTCCACACAAACCTACATATGGATCTTTTTCATTATTTTTATCCAACATCATGATACCAAATACCAAACTCTGTGCAATATTAACTAAATCTGCTGTCAGTAGTTAACTATTGAGCCAGATTGAACTGTTGAACCAATTAAACCTTTAAACCTTGAACTTACAGAATTATCAGAACTTGAACTTGGACACACTAAAATATCAAACCACTATGAACCATGTTGATCTAAAAAACCTGAGAACTGCACTTTTGAACTGAACCTCTGAATCTCTGAACCACTGCACCTTTTGAACCTTGAACCGACTTGGACTACTTTGAACATTAAATTGCCTGAACCAATTTGAAACCTTTGAACCTCTTTGAACTAATTTGAACCGAGGTTCAAAGTGGTTCAAAGTGGTTCAATACTCATGATTAATAGATACAATGTTCATTTGATAAATGATTGGCATGGAGGAGACCCAAATTTTGAATTTTTAAATTTGGGTCTATATGGGGCTAACATTGGCTCTATAGGGGGACTATTTTTGGCACAAAAATAGAGAACTCCAACAATCTCTGGGAAAATATAAGTGCCTTAGAAACCATTGGACGATAGAGTCATTAAGAAAAGGAAAACTGGGAGTTGCATGCAATGCGGGTGGAGGGGAGCAGGACAGCCAACCAGCTGAAAACACTAAACTAACAACAAGCCCAAAGCTTGTGCATTATTCAAACTAAAACTATGCACACCAAGAGATATTTACACATGCACATAGGTACGAAGAAAACCTACCACAAGAAGCAAGGTGAGAAAGACTCATACATGACCATTAACCGGTTGCAAGAAATAGGAGCCCTTCCTTTGCAAAAGATTATACTTGGCTAATGCATCCCAAGACCAAAGCTTTCTATAGACTTCCTTAATGCTGAATGTCAAACTAATAGTATGCAACAATTTGGTGACAACATAGTCATTCCTGAAAATCCAAGACTCATTGTAAACTTCTAATTTTTCCTAGATCCTTTGCACATTATTCCTCAAGTGATTTCCCACTTTGGGATGAAAGAAAGGATGCCTAGAAATCTCTTCAAGAAAGATTAAATAAT
>MU225292.1:197229-208037 GCA_018584345.1 Thuja plicata | reverse complement strand
GTTCTCCTTTACCAAGAGTTTGTGTTGAACTCATACTCTTGCTAAAGTGGGGGCTAAATGTATAGTCAGAAAATGGAAGCACTTCCATAGGAGACTAGTTTAGCCTTCTAAGTGAGTGGTTTGGGGTTATGACAAGCACCTCTGAATGGGTTCCTGATCTTAACATGGCTTCCCCCCTGACCTGTCTTTCTAACCTCCATTTCCTGACCTAAATTCTGTATTCTGGGTCTCTGACCTATGATCCTGGGATCTAGGGACAGGGTCGACCTCCTATGACAGGGTCAACCTCAGCCTTTCCCTAGGACAGGGTCGACCTCAGCCCTATCCTAGGACAGGGCTGACTTTGACCCTGTCCCAGGGTCCAAATCCTGGGAACTTTTGGTTTGCAAGATGTCGGTCTTCACAAAAAGTCTATTCATGCTTCCAGGTCGGCTGTTTCAGGTTTCGAATCAGTTGATTCCTAAATTATATTTAATATAGGTCCTCTCCTAGGGGTAAATGCTTAAATGATGATTTAATTATCCTATGTAGGCCTCCTTAGAAGATTGTTCCCTAGTTTCATATAAAAGGGAGCTTTCTCCTCTCATTTTCTGAGAAAAAAAGAGAAAACCACGATCAAGCAATTGAAGTCTTCTAATCAAGCATCAAGCATCCTTATGAAGTGAAGTCCAAGAAAGAAATTAAGCAAGATTTGAAGTAAGCATCCATCATTCTCAAGTATCCATTTGCATGAAGGAGATCCATTGGAGGCCATTGAAGGATTCAAGGCAAAAAAGTGCCCTTTTGGTGATCTCTCCATCCATCTTCTTCCAAAGCCCTTGTCAAGTTCAAGAATCCATTCAAGACTTGGTGCTGGAGATCTACAAGCAAGAGATTGAAGACATCCTTCCATTCTACATTCCATGTTTTGAAGCATACTTGTGGATCCACGGATTCGAATTTGCTACAAGGACATTACAAGCAAGGTGAATTTGAGTTTTGCTTTGTTATTCTTTATGCAATTTTCAATTACATATATTAAGGTTAATTCAAAAACTGGGGTTTGACCAAGGAAAACCCCTTTCCCCCAAAAAACAAACATTTTTCTTGCAGGTACGATTTTGGGACTGTAGATCCGAGGCCAGATCTGGATACCCTTTTCAGATTTCTTTCAGACTGTGCGAACAAGGACATGTTTGGAGCTGAGCAAATTGAGTTGGTAAAAATGGTACAGGATCAACATTTTTGATAAGACAACATCAAAACGGAAAAATATTTCTGGGTTTTGTCTGTCTTTGTGTTCCAGTTTGGTATCAATTGTCAGCATCTCCAACAATAGTCTATAGATCTCAGAAAACAACAATCTTTGATCTGCCATTTTGTAAGGTTGGTACTTTCTCCTATTCTTTTCAATTACTATCATTAATCATATTAATCAATCAATTTACTGAATTTAAGATCCTTTTTCTTGGTCTCTTTCCAAATAGTGGATTCATTTGTGTATTAACCCTTTGGGGTTGATCAAAATTGGATCTTCTATTTGTGTATTTGAGGGTGAAAGAAAGGAGCATCTTATCTTCCCTTAATCACTATCATAATTGCAATATACAATCAATCAAATTCAATTAATTGTAAAGTAGGGTTAAGGAAATAACCACAAATAAAAATTAACAATTAACAATTCAAACCCCCCCTTAACCAAACTTTTTCATCTTTACAGATGTTATGTTTTATGAGCATTATATTAGTTTTATTTTAAGTTATTGATTCTAGTAAATAACAAGCAACAATATATGGTTATTGATAGTTTTAGTTATAAATTTTTTTGAGGTACTGATGTTGGTCCCACTAAGAGCGGGGTGAATCAAACAAATCAAAATACTTAAAATTGAACTCACTAATTCACTCGATAATACTGAATACAGTAAATAACCAATTCACCAAATAACTCAATAACATAAGCAACAATACATCTCATATATGTAAATAAATCATTCAAACTTAGCAACATCAGATTAACCATGTAAACACCATATTTAATGAGGAAACCCAATTTGGGAAAAACCTTTGTGGGAATTGTAACCCACAATAAAAGTGTACCCTTCTAAAGTACGTTCGGTTAAGAACTTATCCTGTTAAAGATTACAAACACATTTTCTATATGTGACCCTGTTAGTTAATTTACCTTAGATCTTTTATGATCTTCACTCTATTAGGAGTGGCCTTGTTAGAGGTATTTAAACACTCTTTTGGAATTTCACCTAAGTCTAGGTTTTACAAATAGGACTATTAAATCCACTCAGTTAAGAGATTTATCTGTTACAAATATTAATAAGCAACAGTAAACTTTGATTTGTAAATATAGAAACTACCTTTGCTTGTGTCGGATCCTTTATTCTTAATTGAATACTTGCATCACATACTCCATTTATCTCTTTATCAGGTTGTAGATTCTTCAATCTCTTTATCTTTGTTCTTCTCATTAAATGTTGTTCTTCAACTTCTCCTTCTCTAATCAATTTGCCAGCCTCTTGTTCTCTATATATTTCTCATTCTTTATATAGACATACTTTTGCCTCTTAATCTCCTTAATTTTTATTTTCCTTCATTTGCATTCATTCATTTGATCATCTTCTTCATATTTCACAACTCAGTAAACCATCTCACTTTTACCTCAGAACTTGTACTTTTCTTGGAACTCTCATAATTTGGTTTAACCACTTGATCTTCGACTTATATCTTCTCATTGAATTTTCTCGTTTGTAGATCTTGTAACAAACTAAATGTAATTCATTTCCTCATCTAGCTCATCATCATTTTGTATTAAATTTGATCTTATCATCATTTATTATCAGTATATTGTACTCGGTAAAACTTGCTTTGCAATTCGGTAACTAAATTCATTCACTGCTCAATGTCCAACTCATCTTTAATGCTTGGTGCTCAGTGCTTGGTAACTATGACTGACTCATATAACATTCTAACGATTGACTCAGTCTAGCTTGGTAAAGTAACTCTTTCAGTCATAACTTAATTCATTGTAGTTCCTGACTTGATCAATCAAATGTACTGATTTGATAACATCAAATATATAGTAGAAAACAAATATATCATCATTACTTCATCATTGTATGATCTGTATATGTCACCCATTTAACTTCTCTTAAGATATGGTAACATAATAAAAATCAATTAATCAATTGCTTGACATCAATGACAAAATAATAACTGATCTAACCATTTCTACAATCATAATACTCGGTATCACTTGATCTTCATCATCTCCATTAGATATTCATCTGTTAATCAACAAATAATTCACCCCTCCCCTCTCAGTCCCAACTTTCCATAGTCATTCCAACGAGAGAGAGAGAGAGAGAGAGAGAGAGAGAGAGAGAGAGAGAGAGAGAGAGAGAGCGGGGGGGTGTTCAAGTGNGAGAGAGAGAGAGAGAGAGAGAGAGAGAGAGAGAGAGAGAGAGAGAGAGAGAGAGCAGGGGGATGTTCAAGTGAGTGAGCTTGTTTGTGTGTGTCTATGTGTGTCTATGAGAGAGAAAGAGGGGGAGGGCATTATGAAGGTGAGTATATGTGTTTAAGAATTAAAATTATACCTATGGTTTTTTCAATGTTTTCTAAACTTTTTATATATTTTTTGAGTTTTCATTAAAAATATTTAATGCAATAATTAAAAATAATAAAATGAAACATAGACATGTACCAAATTAAATAAATTTTAATTTTTCCTAAAGTTTTCTAAAATTTTCTAATAGTTAGCTAAATTTGTCTAATGTTTTCTAATAATTTTCTACATTTTCCTAGGGTTCACTAATTAATTTCTATTTTTTTAAATAAAAATAATTAAAATTTAATGGAAATGAAAATTTTCAATAACTAACTAAACATTATTAAAAAAATAAACAAGTTTTCTAACATTTCCTACACTTTTAACATTTTCTACATTTTCATATATAAAATTTTAAATAAAAAACAACTAAATATAAATTAGAACAAAATTATTGAAATTTATTAAAAAAACATATAATTTACAATGAAAAATACACAAAAAAGGATGAATTTAGTGCACTTGATATGAATGAAGGTTGGTGAGAGGTCAAAATCACTAATAAAATCCACTTTTAGCCTCTGGGGTAGCAGGATGGTTCGCTCCAAGCCCTGTGGACCCAATAACAGTAACCTGAAAATGACTTTTTTGACGAATTTTTTCAAATTAAATATGAACAAAGGGGTTTGTTACAACCCCCCTAGAATGAAGGCCCCTCATATGGGATCCATGCACAAAGAGTTTTTTGCCTTCGCGCGAATACCCCATTTCATGCGAAGAGGCAAAAATTGTGAACCTCCAAAACTCCCTATTTCATCGTTACACAAATTGTAACCCACTATTGTGGGATCACCCAGTGAAACCCTAGCATGTAAATGAATACAAAACTTACTTTAATGCATGCATATGTAATTATGTAGATATGAAGTAGCAAATGATAGATCTATAAATAACAAGGAAATCATACCAAGCCCCCAAGGGAAAAAGTACACCTAGCTATCTTCACAATCCATTTGAAACTCCATGATGTAGGAAAGGATGTCTTGAAATGCTTGATTGAGATTATAGATGATTGATTGAAATGCCTAAATGAAATCTTCAATAATCAACTCTTGCTTCAATGGATGTCATCAACTTTGAGTTTCCACCTTGCAATTTCTTGTTGTGATCAAATTGGGTTCCCCACTTTGCACTTAACTTCATTATTATGCAAAAATGAAGCAAATAGGTTGCTTATATAGTGATTTTGGGATCCAAATTTGTGAAGGTTGACCTCACTGGGTGGGGAAATGAAAATACCTTTCATCGGGCACAAAACCCATCAAATTTAAACCCCTAAGGTATAGATCGAAAGTGGTTTGACCTATACCTAGTTTAAGTCAAACCAGGTTTGACCTATACCAAGAAGGTGTTAATTTTAAGGTAAACTTGCGAGATATGAGAGATGTTAAGTGGTTAAGGGAGAAATGAAAAGATAATAGGGAAAACTAAGCATAAATGCATTCAAATCTTGAAATTACCCAAGATAAGGCCCAAGAGGGAAATGGATTTTGTGATTGGAGGAAAAATATAGGAGGATGCATATAGATTAGACCCCGCCATTTTTTTTGCACAAGTGAAAAGGGGAAAAGTAGAGGAGGATGTAATTAAATCCTACCTTGAATTTTACAAATAAAAGAGGAAAGGTGATCAAATTTCAATTAGATGTTCATTAAATGTAATTATAATGAAAATACGCTAAGGAGGGTGCTAAACAACCATTAAATTGTAGAGCATACATGTGCTTAAAATTTAAGATGAAGTCCTTACGTTCCAGAATGATTATGCTCTTCCTTGTTACCTACATGCTATCAAACCTGTAACGTCTCCTACCAGCAAAGCAAGTGTCAACATGACTAAGGCTGATATCAAGTATCTTAGTCACAAAATAAAAAGAAGAAAAAATTGGCGCTCTGATGGTGAAAACCACCTGGTGGCAGTGTCAGAGACAAAAATAGTCAAAATAAATGATGTATCCAAAGGTGAAAACCTCTCTGAGGCACCCGAGGATGAGATACTTGATGCGCTTCCTAGTCATTTTAAGGAAAGCTCATCTATCCTTATTGAGCCGACTCAACTTATCAACTTGGGTACAGAGGCAAAACCATAGATCATCCACTTGGCACAATCCTTATCAGCGGCTGAAAGAGAGGAATTCATCACATTCTTCAAAAAGAAAAAGATTAACTTTGCATGGAAGTATTCAGATATGCCTGGATTAGACCCTAATCTAATCATGCATCATCTATCCATCGCACTAGGTGTTAATCTTGTCAAGCAGAAGCTTCGCAAGATGCATCCACACGTAGCTCTACTTGTCAAAGCTGAGTTAGAGAAATTGCTCAAAGTAGTGTTTATCAGAGTCATTGACTATGCAGAATGGATCTCTAATATTGTTCCAGTGTCCAAACATGAAAAATCTATCAGAGTCTGCACAGACTTCAGAGACCTAAATTTGGCATGTCCGAAGGATGATTTCCCATTGCCAAACATCGATATGATCATAGATATGATAGTTGGATATGAAATGTATTCATTAATGGATGGTTTCTCTAGTTATAACCAGATAAAGATTGCACCAGAGGACCAAGAGAAAACAACTTTCACATGTGCTTGGGGCACCTTCTATAGGAATGTCGTGCCCTTTGGACTCAAAAATGCCGGAGCTACATATCAGAGAGCAGTTACCACTATATTTCATGATATGATGCATAAAAATATGGAAGATTACGTGGATGACACTTTGGCTAAGAGTATGCACCACAACAAACATCTTGCTGATCTAGGACCTATCCTAGACCGTATGGAACAATTTAGTCTCAGACTTAATCCTAAGAAATGCGCCTTTGGCATAAAATCTGGTAAGCTACTTGGCTATATCATATCTGCCAAGGGTATTGAAGTAGATCCTGCAAAAGTACAACCTATTCTAGAAATGCTGCCACCTAAGAATATCAGACAAATGAGAGGACTTCAAGGCCACCTACAGTCTATCTGGCGTTTCATCTCTCAACTAGCAGATAAGTCACAACCATTTACCAAGACCCTACACAAAGGTCTGACTTACCAATGGAATAAAGAATGTGATGAAGGGTTCACGCAAATCAAGCAGTATCTTGCTAACCCGGCTATCTTGATGCCTCCCATTCATGGGAAGCCACTTATACTCTACATATCTGCTATGGACACATCATTGGGTATCCTATTGGCTCAAGAAGATTAGCGTAAGAGAGAAAGGGCTATATACTACATCAGTCGAACTTTGGTCTCCTATGAAACAAAGTACTCTACTATAGAGAAGGCTTGCCTTGCAGTAGTGTTTTCTTCACAAAAATTGTGACACTATATGTTGGCTCATACTACACATTTGATTGCTAAAATTGACCCTCTGAAGTACTTGCTCAGTAAAGCTACCCTCACAGGTAGACTAGCTAAATGGTTCATGATCCTCAATGAGTTCGATATCGAATATGTTGAAAGGAAAGCCATTAAAGGCCAAGCAATAGCAGATCAATTAGCGGAGGCACCTATAGTCGATCATCAACCATTGCACATAGAATTTCCAGATGAGTCCATCTTCCTTCTTACACATCGCTCGTGGAATATGTTCTTCGATGGTTCATTTACTCAACAGGGGTCAGGTGCTGGAATCCTATTCATTACACCTCAAAGATACTCATTACCAAAAGCATACAAAATGGTGTTTCCTTGCACAAACAACAT
Organism: Thuja plicata; assembly: GCA_018584345.1. NCBI lineage: Eukaryota > Viridiplantae > Streptophyta > Pinopsida > Cupressales > Cupressaceae > Thuja > Thuja plicata. The sequence continues at coordinate 200,737 of MU225292.1, read as the reverse complement.
TGCTGAGTACGAAGCTCTCATCAACGGTATGAAGATCGCCCTGGAGTGGCACGTGGATGAACTGAATGTTTTTGGAGATTCCCAATTGGTCATCAATCAGGTTAATGGTGTCTATCAGACAAGAGACGATAAGTTGATACCCTACAAAAGGATGGTTGATCTTAAACAATATTTCACTCACATCAAATTTTCACAAGTACCGAGGATGGATAATAAAGTAGCAGACGCCATGGCTACTCTTGCCTCTATGCTACAAATTCCTAAAAATGATTTTCAACATGAATTCCTGGTGGAGACGTTATGCTACCCAGCCTATGACTCCCCTAACTCCCGGATGATCTGTTCTATCATAGGACATGACTCATCTCACTACCACCACATATTCTCCTACTTACGTGACCAGATCATTCTGGACACTTACTCCCGGAATGAGAAACATCACCTAATCCGCAGTGCTTCATAGTTCGTCATCATTGCTAATGACTTGTATAGACGTGGTCTAGACGGTACCCACCTTAGGTGTTTAGAACCTGATGAGTCCAAACAAGCGTTAGTAGAGGTGCACGAAGGCATCTATGGGTCACATTCTAATGGCCTAACATTGGCCCGCAAACTTATTAGAGCTGGTTACTACTGGCCAGATATGAAAAAAGAAGCAACGCAGTTTGCCAAGTCCTGCAAACAATGTCAATTACATGGAAACTTGATTCACGCTCCGGCCAAGGAGATGATTTCGTTTATCACTTTCTGGCCATTTCAACAATGGGCCTTTGATTTGGTGGGTCAGATCTACCCCTCTTCCTCTAACAGACATAAGTTTATCATTATAGCTACGGATTATTTTACTAAGTGGGTGGAGGCAGTCCCTCTCACCATTGCCAGTGGCAAACCAGTAGCAATGTTTATTCTTAATTACATCATCTGTAGGCATGGTGTACCCTTGGCGATTATCATAGATAATGGGGGATAGTTTAAAAATAAGGATTTGACAGAACTTTGCTCTAAGTTCAAAATTACTCAACACTGGTCTTCCATCTATTATCCTCAAGGTAATGGACAAGTGGAAGCTTCCACCAAAACAATCCTTAAGATCCTGCATCACACAGTACATAAATCTGGATGAGACTGGCATCTCTGGATCAATCCAGCTCTTTGGGAATACAGGAAAAGTATTAGAACACCAACAGGAGCTACACCCTATGCATTGGTTTATGGGGCAGATGCGGTGTTACCTATTAAGGTCGAGATTCTTTCTTTGCGAGTCTCTCTGAAAGGCCTCATCATTGATGAAGATAATAGAATATCTCGGCTACAAGAACTAGAATTACTTGATGAACATCGCCAAGTGGCGTTTGATCACATGAGAGCATACCAAAAGAGGATGTCTAAAAGTTATAACAAGAAGGTCCGACCAAGAGACTTCCAAGCGGGTGATCTCGTTACGAGAGAGAACCCTAAAAATCAGCAACATCGAGTCAAGAAAGGCAAGTTTGAACCTAATTGGCTCGGCCCATATATTGTTACTGCAGTGTTTGGGTCTGGTACCTATCAACTCTATACTACTGAAGGAGAAAAACTTAAAGAGCCTATCAATGCTCTTCATTTGAAGCGGTTCTACAGCTAAGACATCTTCAGTATGCTCATGTATATACTAAAGTCCTGAAAAAATCCTAAAAATTTGCAAAAATTCCTAAAAAAATGATCATCTTAGTGAAAACCTAGCAATATGCGCTTTGATGTATCTCCAAAAAAAATCATATATTTCAAAAATACAAAAAAATTAAAAAATTGAAAAATACAAAAAAAAGAGAAAAAGAAAAAAAGGTGCCATTGATGAAAACCTGGCAAACAGGCGTCATGGTAGCAAAAAAAGAATTTCTTCCAAGAAGGTGAAAACCTGGTAAACAGGCGCCTCTTGTTCCACACTGCTACATCTATCGTAGCACCCCTTGGCTTCATGCATTTGTTTTCCCGCATTGCTGCTTTTCCTGCTTTCATTTTCTTTCAATTCCCGTCAAGACACCAACTCACATGGATTAAAACTGGTCATACTCCCGGGGCAACCCTCCTAGTCTTGGGGGAATTGTCTTATTATCTTTTGGATCTACTTTGTGATAGTCACCAGTGATTCTCAGTGCGTCTGCCTACTGTCACTTAGATTATACAAGAGCTCTCTATTCTTGAGCATCTCTCTCACATCAGTCACCAGTGGTTCTCACTGTGTCTGCCTACTGATGTATAGCTTATATCACGATCACTTCATTTTGAGCATCTCTCTCACGTCAGTCACCAGTGGTTCTCACTGTGTCTGCCTACTATCGCTATTCTATTGAGGTTTCTCACATCCATTCCAGTTGGAGTTATACCCAAACGCTCTATCTATTGATACTTGGTCTTGACGATTCTATGCTTTAGTATGTACATATCTTTTGGTCACTTTCATGACACTCTGGTTCCTTTGTGAACCCTCCTGACTTGTCATTGATTCAACACCATATACTTGGGGGCAATCACATCTGGTTTGCCCTCACAACATACGTTAAGTCAGTCATCATTACTTGGGGGCACGGGCCCCCCATTTCATCATATCTCTGGTTTACACCTGGGTCAGTAATCTTGTCACTTCTCAAGGACAACTCGCTACTGACACAAACTTGTGTTTTTCAACACCACCATAACAGTATTTTTTAACACTATCTTTGGACACATCTGTGTTTTTCAACACATATCAGATATCTCAAACATGAACATCTATCGATAACATTCAAACACAATGCACGCATAAGCACAATGGTGTTTTTCAACACCTCATACACATCTACATTCGAAAACTTTAAAACAGGATGAGCTATGCTTGAATATTTCTTTGTATGCTGTCTATTCTTATGGATTTCATTGACATTTTCTTTGTCTACTACTTGTTGGCATAGTCCCGATGATCCGGCAACGTATAATAAACAGGGTGTATGTGAGAAGAGCTCCCGCAATAAGGTGAAATAGCCTCACATCCCTCGATCTTGTTTATTTGTACGCCATGGTGAGGTCGGTACTATCTTCTTGCTTGTTATTGCTTTGTTTGTTATTGTTTTTCTTATTATTGATTTGTATGTTTACGCATGATCACACTCATGGTGATCTTGGTTTTGAATGCCTTGATACTAGTGTACTCTTGCAACATTAACTAGAAACAATGTTCAGGTCATCTTGGCTTTTGTGCCCTGGTGCTTATGTTCATTTCCTACATTTTATCCGATGAAGAGTCATATTCATATCCTTATTGTTGCATTGTGGTGCCAGTAAGGGTTGTATCGACTTTGATGTTTCCAAAAATGCTCGATGATGATAAATATATGATGGGTCTCACAACCATGTCCTAGAATTGCACTTTCATATTGCATCTAGCATAGGATTGTATTTTCATTCTAGACTTGCATTGTGGCAGCAATTCAGTGTTCTCTTCTTTGCATTCTCCTGGGTTCATACATATGGGATTTCTTCTTTAGCATCC
>MU225292.1:154623-171767 GCA_018584345.1 Thuja plicata | reverse complement strand
AAGGCAACAGGTCGAATCATGCAGGCAGGTAGGATGAATAACTCATATTCAGTCTTGTTTGTACCTGGTGAAGAAGGACTATGTTGAAGTGTGTGGTTGATTAACAAGGCCAAAATTAACACATACACCTGGCGATGCCTCAACCTGGCCACTATCCAAACTACATAGGAAGTAATATAGAACTCCTAAGCATTTCTCTTTACCACTAGTATTTATTTATTCAATTGATCTAAAATGATCTGTGATCAGTCAAAATACATAGATCCACTACATATGCCTTCTATGAAGCAATACATCCAAGGCTGGTATTTCTTTACATCTAGTTTCCTGAAGATGCAACTCAGCATAACAATTAAAGCCTAGATGGGTGGGAGGAAGCCAGAGATTGGAATAGTATCTAACATTTTGGCTTTGTTCTTTTGGGGATGAGTGAGCCAATAATTGTTCAAAAACCTTTTATACTGCACCTCCCTTGCCTAATACTATGCCAATGCATACTCATAGGTGGTAATTATGGGCATGCATTTCTATGGGTATTAGAGGATCATGTGGAAGGCATCTAAAGTGAATTTGGAAATTTCTTTATTCTCTTTATTGATGCACTTCCTTGCCAGGTCTGAGTAGTGCTGGGAAAATGTAAGGACCAACTCTGGAGAAAGGAAGGATTGTGTGAAGGAAGTTGTGTGAAGGAACACATACTTCTTTAGCCCCTGGTAGAAGAAAGATCATGGAGGTGGGTTCTCCATAGTGGCTTTGATGGTTCACAAATTGACATCTCTGATGTTGGTATCTGCAATTTTTTGAACCTTACTTTCAATCTTGGAGATCTGTTAGGAATAATAGTCTACCAACACAACTGAGAGGGGGGGGGGTGAATCAATTATGAGACAGACTATTAAAAATTAAACTTTATAAACCAAAACTTTAATCCAAATGATAACACAGTAAATACAAACACCATAACACAATCCTTTGTTTTCAAGGAAACCCTGTTAAAGGTAAAACCCCGATGGGAATTAGCACCCAAAAATAATGTACTGAGAGTATAGTATCCCTATTAAAATATTTAGCCCTATTAGAAGCTTATTGATGCATTAAAGTACATAGGCCTTGTTAGAGGAGAGACTCTATTAGGAGTCAAGAGTAATAGTAGGCTCACTGCCTAGGCACACTTCCTAAAGAAGGTTAAATCCACCCTCAGGACTCACTGTCTGAAATACAAATGTATAGAGATATACAATCCAATAAATTTTCTGATAGCAATTGTCTTTGCTTGATCAGTTCCAATGAATTAATACAATCACAACCTCTGCTTTACATCTAGCAGACACAAGCTCGCAGCTAACACAAAATATCTTTCTCTTTTCGCACTCTCTCCTCTTTTCAATAAGAAAATATCTCTCCTATATACCCTATTACACTAATCAATTAGGTCAGCTAATTAAGCTTTCCTAATGAAAAAATGATTACATAACCCATTTCTAAGATACACACAGTATCTATCACAATTTAACATTAATTACAATTCATCAAATGTAATCCAAGATCCGTAATCCACACTCGCAAATCACAATACACGCTTCATCTCCAAAGTCGGCCTCAAATATGTCTCCTCAAGATCACACTCCAGATCTGATATCACCAAGATTCCTATGACTCACAAAACATAAAAAACATTCCTCTTCATGTCTTCTGCCATCCCGCAAGCTCACATAACCAGAATCCATGTTGCATGCAATTTATCCTTAAAACAAAGAGACTAACTCTGTGACACTTCACTGTCACAGACCAGTATCCAATCTTCATTAAAACATCTATAACTTATTCAATATGCCATCTTAACACATGCAATATTATACATAATATCACAACACATTCTTGTACACATCCATATCTTCACACACTTTGAATCATCTATACAGTACTCATACACTTCTTCCAGTCATCCAAGTAACAGTAATAACCAGTATGTTCAGTCATATTAGAAACATATGTTGACACCGGTGAAAAAACATGAATGCCAATAACAATAATGGAACCAATTCCAACAATCTCCCCCTTTAGAATTGATGGAAACATGTGTGAAAATCCATCAATCCAATCTCCAATCATCATAACTCTGCAAGGTTTATATTTTTCAAATCTTCATGCCTCCAACAACCAGGTGAAAATTCACCCAAATGTGTTCTAGTGTTCCTACGATCACTCCCCCTAAGGAGTAGATCCATACATCAAGTCTAAAAAAAATTATATAGCTTTGATAGCTTAGTGGACTGATGTATACCTGTATCAATTAATTACCACAAGGAGGGGCTCTCACCCAAGCATGCTTCTGAGATACTCAAAAGATTTTTTCAGAAAAGGTTTAGTAAATATGTCAACAATTTGTTCCTTTGTACTTATGTACTCCAATATGATCTCCTTTTCTGCTACCTTGTCCCTCAAGTAATGATACTTTATTGATATATGTTTAGTCTTATAATGCATTAATAGATTCTTCAACATGTTAACTGTGCTAGTGTTTTCACAATGGATAACCACTGGCTCTTCAAAAATTATTCCAATGTCCTTCATCATTTGCTTCATCCAAACAATTTGAGTGCAATTAATAGCAGAAACAACATACTCAGACTCAACAATAGACTGAGCTATACAATTATGCTTCTTACTCAACCATGAATTTCCAAGGAAAAATGCTCCTCCACTTGTACTCTTTCTATCATATGCACTACCTACCCAATCAACATCAGTATATGCATGTAACATAAAATCATCAAATTTTTCATAGCATAAGCCATACTCTATTGTTCCTTTCAAGTATCTAAAAATTATTTTCACAACACCAAGGTGTGTTTCTTTAGGATCTGTTTGATATCTTTCTACAATTCCAACTGCATTTGCAATATCTGGTCTGGTGTGAGTTAGATATTGTAGACCTCCAATCATTGATCTGTATCTTGACTGAAAACCATTCTAACTGTCATTAGTACTAGTAAGATTATAACCAGTCACCATGGGTGTCCCTGTTAGAGTAATCATCTTTTATGCTTATTAATTAAATCACATTGGTTTAATTAATTAAGTTGTTTATTACTCTTTGTTGCTTAAGATCTCTCTTAGGTGCATTATAATTAATATTTATAGTAATTATTAATGCACAACCTAGATTTTATTTCCTTTAGGGTTTCGTTCACCTTTTTAAGGTCAAACTTGTAATTATTATTTCATAACTTGGAATACAATTTTTGCTCTCACATTTTGGAGTAATTATGAGTTCTATTTTTTCCTCCTTTCTGCTTCTCTCTTGTAACATGTATTTGCATGCAGGTGTTCTTCAGATTCTGTGGATTTGTATTTCTCAAATCCTACATGGTATCAGATTCGTACTGTTACTCCATATTCTGGTATTTTCTAAATCAGTGATTTAAAGGAGAAAACATCATCTTTTTTGGGGGTTTTTATCAGCAATCTAGGGATAGAGTTTTTTTGGAGCATTTTGGACAAAAACTGACCTCACGATTGAGTCCAGAAGGCCCCAAAACCCCTATTTTGATGTAAGGCATGACATATTTAGCCTACTATGTCTCTGGAAACAAAATTTGGCCTCTGAGGCTATTTGGGCACGTTCTTCAAGAAAAAGTGTAAAAAAAAACTTATTTTAGGCACAGGAAACACGTGCCACCACTGTACCACCCCTGAGTGACCCACACTTGGCCAGCACCAGTGCTGCAATGGCCCCAGCATCGCCTGACAGCCACCGGAGTAGCACCACTACAACACCGAAGCGCCACCTCCATCGTCGAGCGCGACCTGTCACCCGCCTGCACTGCTGATGTCACCTTTTTAGTAGGTGACATCACCTTTCTGGTGAACGGAAAAATTTTCAGGCACCAAATTTTTTTTTCCAGTACTGATGGCCAGACGACCATCAAATTTTTTGCAGTGCCTGTCGACGGCCATTTGGACGTTAAATGTTTTCCAGTACTTGTGTTTTTCCAGTGAGCTACTCTTTCTGACCTCCTGTCAGTCTTTTGGCCATAACTTGAGCATATGATATCATTTTTCAAAAAATGAGATATCACCAGAAAGATCTTTCCAAGTCAGAGAATCAACCTATTTTACAATGTCCTTTTGAGATTCTTCAATACAGGAAAAAAATGGATGAATCCATGAGCTTAATTGCACTGAAAATTTCATACAATCTCATATTTCACTTGGAGATCTTGAACACTCCTTAGGCCATTTGGGAAAATTTTATAGATTTATTTGGCATAGTGAATAAGTTCCAGGCACTATAGCTTGATGCAGAGTTGACCTCTTTGACTCCTGACAGTTTTCCCATCATTGAGGACTTCTTGATGAAGTTCAAGTCTTTACATTCATTTTTACAAGAATGTGGGAAGAACAAGTTTGATGATGAGTGTATCTTTCTGGTACTCTCCAAGCTATGAGGATAGTTTCAGATCTTCTCTTCTAGTTTCTACTCTACCATGGATGTTCTGGGTGCTATGCACACTATGCCTTCTTTTGAGGCTTTCTCTGATCGATTGACATGAGAATAGGCAAAGATCCAGCAGATGGATGCCTCTGGATCTATGAGCAAAGCATTGGTAGCTCAGTCTTCACAGGGGCAACCAAAATAGAAAGCCAAACCGAAGAAAGATTTAGTAGGCAGTGAGTCTACCTCCAAACCTGCACAGAAACCTGATTCAAAACCTCCAACTCTCCCTTCAAAGGGTAAATATTCTTCAAAGTTTTCTGAGTCTTCCTCCGAGACTAAGAAGAAAATAGGTGAAGCCTACAATTTTTGTGGCAAGGATGGACATCCCATTTCTAGGTGTTGGAAACATTTGGAGGCTTTAGAGGAAGCCATGCGGGAGAATCACATTTCTTCTCCTCAATCCACATCCTCCCCTACAGGGAATGGTCATGCTCTTATGACATGAGAAATGACTTATGGGCCCACTTGGATTTTGGATTCTGATGCTTATTACCACATGACTCACACTCAGTAGTTTGTCACCTCACTTTCTCCTTGTGCTACTTCATAGATTGCTATTGGGAACTCATCACATCTTTCATTTTTGGGTTCTAGTTATGTTGCATTAGCATGGGGTTCTCTTCAGGATGTTCTTGTGGTCCCTGATATCTCGATGAACCTATTGTGCATATATCATATTTTCCACTCTAGCTCTGGTAAGACAGTTGAGCTCTCACCATATGATGTGGTTATTCAGGACCTCGATGATTCTTATTCTATTGTGGCTACTGGAAGTATTGAAAATACATCCCTCTTATACAGACTTGATGGATTTAAGCCTTCTGATGGTACAGGTTCTTCTCTTATAGCACATGCAGATTCAGTGAGAAGGCTTTGGCATGAGCGATTGGGTCATGTCAATTACAGATATCTTCAACAGAAGAGCACATAGGCACTTGTTCTTGGGCTTCCTCAGATTTATTGTACTGATGGTATTTGTCAGGGTTGTGTTCTTGGAAAAAAAAATAGGGATCCTTTTCCTCAAGGATGAGCTACTCGTGCTTTGGCACCACTGGAGTTGATTCATAGTGACCTCATGTCCTTTCCTACTCCTTTTTTTGGTGTCAGATATGTGCTTACTTTTATTGATGACTTCTCCAGGTGCACATGGGTGTACTTTCTCAAGTACAAGTCTGATGTCTTTGATTCTGTTGGAACTCTAAAATTCCAGGTAAAATTTTAGAGTGAGTATTTTGGATTTTCCTCTAAGGCAAAGTTGTTACCCCTAAAAAGATTTTGTAAGAGCCCAAGTTTGGTTGCAAGCAAAAAGAGACCTGATATTTTTTGTGAAAAAACCACTTGGAGAGTGGGATCAACACCTTTCATTTATAAAATGTAATGGGTCTCAGCCCTTGAATTTATTTTTGATGTATTTTGAAGATGGTCATTTGGAGGTGTTTTCCCAAATCTGCACTTTGCACTTATTCATAATTTCCTAAATGACCCACTTCAGAGGTTTGTATCTTGTTCCCGTTTGATAGTCATAGAATAAGGGTTGTTGTAGGATTTTGTAAGCATGAAATTGAACCTCCATGCCCATTTGCAGACCCCTGTGAGTTTATGTGCATAGTTTACCAAAGTCTTTCCATTTGTCATTTATTTTGTTTCTCTGAGTGTCAAGTATAGAATTGCAGAGTGACCTACTTTGAGGTCTTACAAGTTGTAACCAGATGAATGTTGTAAAGAATTGAGTGGTACCCTGCATTGCAAACATGAAAGTGTACCTTCCTAAATATTTTTAGTCTTTGATCAATCCATTTGACTTCTTTTCTCAGCCCATTCCAAAACCAATTTCTGCATTTTTACTATTTTGTTTTCAACAAGTTAATGAAGGACTAACTTTGAAGATGAATTTTGATTGGCCAGTTGATCAATTGGGGAATCTAATTATAACCTTGTTTTATATATGTTAAATTGAATCTATATCCAAGGTTTTAGACCACAAGGGTCCCTTTTGATAAGTTTGAGAAGTAAAATCTAAAGGTGTTTTATGCAGATTGTTGATGTTGATAGAAATGACTTTTGCAGAAAAGACACTTTTAGAGAATGTTAACTTGTTATCAGATGATTTTTTTGAGAAGAGAGTTGTTTCCATGTACTCCCTATATGAAAATATGCTACCAGGATTAGTGGTTGGGCCTCAAGACATGATATTATAGTTTTGCAAAGGCTAATCCTAATGCAGTTTATGTTGATTTCTAGTTTGCACTGTGGGTTGTTTTCTGGGGTGTCAACCTTGTGGATTGGTATCTTAATGTTAGATGACTTCCATTCTGAATTTTGGGCATGTACATCTGCAACCATAATGATTTTCACAGCTTTAGGGATTGATGTGGTATTTTTAAGAAGTCATTTCCAAAATCAGTTTCTTTTTTTCTAACATGTGCAATTGCAGAAATTAGTAAGTTGCCAACTTTGATGATTAAAATCTCTCACCATAGGAAATGTCAAGAAAGTATTTTTTGCAGGATGATTGCTGACCTAGCAATCTATGAGTTCACCAAGTCTCAACGTCTCATCCCATTATTTGGTCATTTTTCTGGGCCAGTTCCAGAGGCCAGTTGTCATTTTGGGGTAGGTGTACAGATTTACCAGAAGTAATTTTTGGTTGGTTGCATGTTCAACATTTTCAATCTCGAACACACACAGAGGCCTTTTCTTATCACTTTGAATTCTAGTTGGAGTTTAAAAGAAAAGGAGTTTTGACATGATTTAAATGACATTTTATTTTAAATAATTGTGATTTAAATGATAATGATTTCTGAATCAAAGTGAAATTATTTAAATCGTTTGATTTAAAATAACTAATATGTATAGATGGAATTTTCAAAACATTTGGGGAAGTTTTAATGTTGGGTTTTTTGTTCTATGAGGCGATAATGCTCTCAGCAGAGCATAGACTTGGCATGCTGACTATTTTAGAATGTATTGGAGATTACAACCTCATGGAGTTTAAATGAGAAAGGCATATTAAATTACATGGTAAAGATGCTTTAGAAAAAATCAAGAAAATGAAAAACAAATGAATGCCAAGAATTGGAAGCAGAGACAAGGCAAGTGAACTATTTGAAATTATTTTTGAAATAGACTAGTGCATGGAGTTGAAGAGAAGAGGCTTGTGCATTAAATGGAAGTGCAGATTGAAACCCTACATAGTGTAATGGAGGTGAAGCAATGAAAAACATAGCCCACACATGGAATTATGAGTTCCTAAAATTTTCAAAACAAATGCAAGTGTTATATCCAAAGCTTGCGCAGGAGAGGATATAAGCCTGCGCATGCCAAAGAAAGAGAAGTTGCATGTGAAATAGACAAGGATTTTAAATAGATAATGCAAATGCATTTGGTAGGTGTTAGAAGAAAATGGGAGCCTTCATATTACCTTGGAATGCAGCGCAGGATAAAACAAAAGCCAATGCATTATACCAAAAGATCTGCACAAATAAACAATGGAGTCAGCACTTGAAAAGGAGGATAGCCTACGCAGGAGTTTGAAAGACCAGAAAGTCTACGCAATATGGTGGAAGAATATATTGCACAATGACTAGATGGAGGAGCCCGCACGTTGATTGAAGGGAGGCAGTTTAACATTTAAAAGGAATGCAAACAACAAATTTCCAAGGGATTGTGCAGGAGTTAAGAGAAAATCTTGCACACTTTGCAAAGAGACTTCCAACACATATATATGAAATGCAGTGTTGTGTTTGGGTAAGAAAATGTGGAAACTAAAAAAACCATTATCCCACATGCATGGGCAAATAGTATTCAACATATTTTATAGGGTAAACTGCTTGCATAGTAATATGAAGTAAAGCACCAAGGCTCTTGATGAGTGCAGGTGCTTGGAGGGCATGATTGTTAGTGGCATCTCTTGAATTGGTCAAAGATGGGTAAGTTTTGGAGGCAGAACCACATAAAACTTTAAAAATCTTTAGAAACATTATCCCACATGTTCTTGGAGATGTAATTCTTAGGTGTTTAAATGGAACGACGCACACATATTGTAATTTAAAGAAGAGAAGGAGGCTCTTGATACTTGCATGTAGGTGGTGCCTTGGGAAGCATTCCCACTCCAATGAAAAAAAAAAAATTGCGGTGAGCTGGCAGACAAGTGTCACACAGGTGGTGACAAGGATGGAATTGATAAGTGTCATTACGGGCGCGGTCACGTGTTGATATCAGAAATGTGCCTAGTCAGATCACACAGTCAGGAAAGAGGCCCAATAGAGGATGACGTGGTAGGCATGTGGAACAAGAGAGGATGGTTAGATAGGCATACATACTGAGGTAGATGAAACCAGAGTCAACCCAAACCTTTAGAGATTTTGTGACTAGCAGTCAGTTAACCGTTGCATTTAGTTGCAAGATGTTAATGATAAAGGCCAATTTCATTTCGAGATTAAGTGCAGTCATCTAGTCAGATCAAGATTAAGGGTTCTCGTGAAATCTCACAATAAACTCAGGGTTAAGAGAAAGTTTTAGAGATACACTAGCCCAGATGAACATGTGGTCAAAGAAAGGTTAAGCTTGAGTTTATTCAAAGATTAGGAGACTGAGGCTTATCTCCCAACCTCCAGATCTAACTAGGGTTAGCACCAGCATTCAGAGACTTAGAGACCTAATGTATCTCCTGATCTCCAGATAGACCATTGTTATGTTAGGAATAACAGTCCACAAGACAAATGAGAGGGGGGTGAATCATTTTTAGTATAGATTATTAAACTTTAAACTTTATTAACCATATCAGCAAATGTAAATAATAACACAGTAATAGACAACACCATAACACAAGATTTTTTGTTGAGGAAACCCTATTAAAGGTAAAACCCCGGTGGGAATTAACACCCACAAATAATGTACTGAGAGTATAGTATCCCTATTAAAAGACATTAGCCCTGTAAGGATCTTGTTACAATATTACAGTACATAGACCTTGTTAGGAGACAGACCTTGTTAGAGGTCAAAGGAAATAGTAGGCTCACTGCCAAGGCACACTGCCCAAAGAAGGTTAAAGTCACCCTCAAGGATTTACAATCTGCATCAAGTGTATACAACAAATACACAATCCTGTGAACTGTCTGATAGCAACTATCTTTACTTAATCAGTTCCAATGAAGTATCAACACTGCTCTCTATCCAGCAGTCAAGCTTCATAGCTTCACAAATCTCTGCTCTTTTCTTTCTCTACCACACTTTTCACAAATGAAAAGATCACTCATATATACCCTTTTACAATAACCTATTAGGTCAACCAATTAAGCTTTCCTAATACATAATTAACTAGGTCGGCCAATTAAGGCTTCCCATCATAAAAATAATTACATAAGCCCTTTCTGAGATACACATGGTACCTATAAAAAGTATACAACATTTACAATTCATCACAAATACTTCTAGATCTGCAATCCACTCTCAAAATTAATTTCCACATGTTACAAGTCTGAAGTCAGACAGGAAATAGGTCTTCTCCAGAACACATGCCACAGCTGACATCATCAGTACCCAAACATAAATCAAACTCAAACATTTCACTATCATATGTCGGCTCCCTATCAGTAAGCTTGCAAGTTCTAAAACATCTTCCTCAGTAAGATATATCCAAAACACAGAGACCTTCTCTGTCTAGAATTACAGTTGTAGTCCAGAAAAATAGTCTTCACCAAATGAACTGTAACATCCACATAATGTAACATAAATTCAAGTGACCTTAGGAGTAAGGTCAGGACATAGCCTTCTGCATAAATCCAACTTTGATCCTTCTGAATCATCTGTAAAGTGTCCGTACACTCGTTCCAATTAAGTAGTCAGTTAGTCTTCTCCATAGAAATATACGTTGACATCAATGACAAAACATGAATTTTCATCAGCATGATTAGTAACCAAAACTAATATCATCCAAAAATCTCCCCCTTTGGAATTGATGGAAACATATGGGAAAATCCATATGCATCAACCCAAAATTACTCTCTCTCAGTACAATCTTCTCAATATCCTCAACATAAATTTCCCAAAATAGTAGGGATTTTCTCATAGATTCCTTCCCCCTTTGGCAGTAATGGAAAAGGGTGCCATAACTCATTTGTATTCTTCAATAGATTTTTCAAATCTTCATGTTTGATCAGGTGCAAGATCACCCAAATGTGCTCCAAAGTGTTCTCCTGCGATCACTCCCTCTAAGGAGTAGATCCATACATCAAGTCTAGAGAATAATATAGCTCTAAGATCCATTGGACTGATGCATATCTACATCATTTTAATTACCACTAGGAGGGACCATCAACCCAAGCATGCCTCTGATGTATTCAAAAGCATATTTTGGCAAATGTTTAGTAAATTTATCTACTATCTATTCCTTTGTGATTATGTACTCCAGTTTAATCTCCTTAGTAGCTACCTTCTCCCTCAATAAATGATACTTGATAGAAATATGTTTAGTCTTTGAGTGCATTATAGGATTCTTTGACATTTTTACTGTACTTGTGTTATTACAATGAATAACCACTAGCTCCTTGAAAATTATTCCAATATCTTCCAACATTTGTTTCATCCAAACAACTTGTGTGCAATTAATTGCAATAGCTACATATTCTGATTCAGCAGTAGATTGAGCAATACAATTCTGCTTCTTGCTTAACCAGGAAACCAATCTCTTTCCAAGGAAAAATGCACCACCACTTATGCTCTTTCTGTCATCCACATTACCTGCCCAATCAACATTAGTAAAAGCCTGCAAAGTAAAATCATCAAATTTTTCATACCATAATCCATACTCTACTGTTCCTTTCAGATATCTGAAAATTATTTTCACAGCAACAAAGTGTGTTTCTTTAGGATCTGCCTGATATCTAGCCACAATTCCAACTGCATTGGTAATATCTGGTCTAGTGTGCTTCAAATATTGTAGACCTCCAATCATTGACCTATACTTAGTCTTCCCAACACTTTGAGTCTCATCACTTTTAGTTAGTTTGTTCCATATTATCATGGGTGTACCAACAGGTTTACAATCTTCTATTCCAAATTTCTTCAACATTTCCTTAAGGTACTTGGTTTGAAATATAAATATTCCATTTTTACTCTGATTAATTTTCAAACCAAGAAAAAATTTCATCTCACCAATCATTGATATCTCAAACTCATTCTCCATTTCTTTAGAAAACTTCTTACTCATTTTATCATTTCCTCCAAAAATGATATCATCAAAAAAAAATTCTATAATGTTTATCCAATCTTGCATACTATGCCCTCGGTGCTTGTTTAAATCCATACAGTGCCTTCTTCAGTCTGCAAACCATGTTTTCATCATCTGTTAAAGGAAAACCATCAGGTTACTCAATGTACACTTCTTCTTCTAGGTCACCATTCAAGAATGCGAATTTCACATCCATCTAATACACTTTGAAGTTTTTATGTGCAACATAAGCAAGGAATAGTCTCACAGCTTCCAGTCTAGCAACAGGTGTGAATGTTTCTTCGTAGTCTATGCCTTCTTGTTGTGAGTAGCCTTTACATACTAGTCTATGCTTGTTTCTTACCACCGTGCCTTCCTCATCCATTTTTTTTTCTGAAAACCCACTTAGTTCCAATCACATTCTTGTTTTTAGGTCTTGGAACCAACTCCCATGTATTGTTCTTCTTTATCTATTCTAGTTCTTCTTCCATGACTTTAGTCCAAGATTCATCTTTACATGCTTCATTAGTAGTCTTGGGTTCAGCTTGAGAAATCAAACAGATCTCATCTCTAACTTTAGATCTATTCATCATGCCTTTGCTTGCATCACAAATAATTTGATCTTCAAGATGGTTTTTCTTGACATACCTTGGAGTCTTCAATGTCTCAGTAGCTTCTACTTGTTCTTCTTCTTCAATCTCATTCTCAATCATCAAGGGTTCTTTAGGTTCAACATCAACTTCTCTTATTTCTGTTATCTGACCACAATCATACATTCTTTCCTAAATTTGAAATTTCTCATCTATCCTCACATTGGTGCTTTCAATTAGTTTTCTCAATCTCAGATTGAAACATTTATATGCTTTACTCTTAGTAGAATAACCAAGAAAGATTCCTTCATCACTTCTAGCATCAAACTTTCCTATCTCATCATCTCTCTTGATATAGCATTTACTACCAAATATTCTAAAATATTTTACAGTAGGTGTATGATCAAACCATAATTCATAAGGGGTTTTATTTGTACCTTCTCTGATCTAAATTCTATTTAGAGTGTACATAATAGTTCCAACTACTTCTCTCTAATGAACATGTGATACATTTCCTTCCAACAACATAGTCCTAGCAACATCTAATATAGTTCTGTTTCTTCGCTCTGCTATCCCATTCTATTGTGGAGTTCTAGGAGCTAAAGTTTGTCCATGCATTCCATTTTATTCACAATATATGTTAAATAGTTTTGATGTAAATTCTCCTCCTCTGTCTGATCTCAAACATTTCATCTTCAAACTAGATTCATTCTCAACTTTTTCTTTGAACAACTTAAATTTGTCAAATGCCTCATATTTCTCTCTCAAATATATAACCCACATCATTCTAGAAAATTCATCAATAAAGAGTATAAAATACCTTTCACCATAGTATGATCTTGTTCTTGTAGAGCCACACAGATCTGTATGCACCAGATCCAACTTTCCTTTTGCTAAATAGGCTTTTCTCTTGAAAGTGCTTCTAGTCTGTTTCCCCATAATACATTCTTTACACATAGTATTAGATGGCTTAACAATTTTAGGTAGATCTCTTACTGCTTTTGTCATACTTGCCTTCACAATGTTGTCAAAATTAACATGAAAAAATCTTATGTGCCATAACCAGCTGTCATCAGTCTTTGCAATAAAATAAGTAGCTTCAGATGTGTTTAGTTCAAATACATTACCTATGGATTTAGTACTAGATGCTATCAAGTCTCATGTTTTACTCTTGATAGAAAATTTCCCATTGATGAAGTTCAGTTGATAACCCTTGTCCACTAGTTGTCCAACACTCAACAAATTATGCTTGAGTCCATCAACAAGTAGTATATTGTCAGTTTTAGTCTTATCATCCAATGAGATAGATAAAATCCCAATAATAAGTTTAGGAGTATTGTCACCAAATATAACAACACCATCATCATGCTTCTTCAAACTTAAAAAATTATTTTTATCTCTAGTCATATGATGTGAACAACCACTATCTATGACCCATTCAGATTTCTTTTCAACTCAAGATACTAATGCTTTTTCCTCATGCATAGGTTCATCATCCTTAATAGCACTAAATCCAATTTCATCTAAGTTACCATCCTCATCATCAGATATTCCTTCACTAGAATAATAGAATTCCTTATCCTTTGAGAAATTAGACTTGAAAAACTTAGGTTTGTGCTTTGGAGTTCTTGTAGGACATCTAGATGCAAAATGACCGATCTTATTACATGAAAAACATTTCAAAGGTAATTTTCCTTCAAACTTACCCTTACCTCTCTTTTCTATTCTAGAAATCAGTGCAAAAATTTCATGTAGCTTCCTTTCTTCTTCCTGTATCTATTCACATTCATTAGCATAGGCTCCAAGCTCTTCTCTTAGATCATTACTGCTTGTGCTTTTATTTCCAGCTAAGGTCTTCTTGTTCTTATGCACGGTTACTTTGAATGCTGACTCAACTTTAGGTAAAGTGTCTCCCAATTCTACAGCCTCAAATGTAGTTAGTTTTCCAATCAACATCTCTCTGGTGAAGTTTGGTGTCAAAGGTATGATCTCCTCTATAGCCTGAACCTTGGTTCTACATGCAGATGTCAAAGATCTCATTATCTTTGCAATTACTTCTTCTTCACTGTAAGTTCCTCCAAAGTTCCTAATACCAATCACCACCTCAGTAATTCTTTGTGCATATGCTTTGATGTTCTCATCTTCTCTCATCTTTAATGATTCCATCTTTGTCTTCCAATTATGTAACTTTGCTTTCTTTTTAAATTTTTCTCCAACATATAGTGCTTCCAGTCTTGACCAGATTTCATGTGCAGATTCCAAGTCCTTTACTTCAGTGAATTCTCCTTCTGATAGATCACTAATTAGGGATTCCATTACAACCATATTACATGAAAATAGATTTTTCTAATCGTCAGTGGCCTTATCTAATTCATCCCCAGTTGCTAACTTTTCTTTCTTCTTTATGATCATCCAGTAGTCAAGTCCTAGACACATCAAATGTGTTCTCATCTTGTTCTGCCAACTATCAAAGCTTTCAGGATCAAACTTTAGACTATCCTTCCTATAGTAAGTCATCTTCAAGATCACCTCAAGATGTTAAACTTTCTCTCTGAGGACTAGTAACTCTGATACTAATTGTTAGGAATAATAGTCCACAAGACAACTGAGAGGGGGGTGAATCAGTTGTAGTATAGATGATTAAAATTTAAACTTTATTAACCATATCAGCAAATGTAAATAATAACACAGTAATAAAAAACACCATAACACAAGATTTTTTGATGAGAAAACCCTATTAAAGGTAAAACCCGGTGGGAATTAACACCCATAAATAATGTACTAAGAGTATAGTATCCCTGTTAAAAGGTATTAGTCCTGTTAGGAGCTTGTTACAACATTATACTACATAGTCCCTATTAGGAGACAGACCCTGTTAGGAGTCAAAGGAAATAGTAGGATCACTTCCAAGGCACACTTCCCAAAGAAGGTTAAAGCCACCCTCAAGTATTTACAATCCGCATCAAGTGTATATAGCAAATACACAATCTAGTGAACTATCTGATAGCAACTATCTTTGCTTGATCAATTCCAATGAAGTATCAACACTGCTCTCTATCTAGCAGTCAAGCTTCATAGCTTCACAAATCTCTGCTCTTTTCTTTCTCTACCACACTTTTCACAAATGAAAAGATCACTCATATATACCCTTTTACAATAACCCATTGGGTCGGCTAGTTAAGCTTTCCTAATACATAATTAACTAGGTAGGCCAATTAAGGCTTCCCATAATACAAATAATTATATAAGCCCTTGATAAGATACACACAGTACCTATAAAAAGTATACAACATTTACAATTCATCACAAATAATTCCAGATCCGTAATCCACTCTCATAATTAATTTCCACACGTTACAAGTCTGAAGTCGGCCAGAAAATAGGTCTTCTTTAGAACACACACCACGGCTGACATCATTAGAACCCAAACATAAATTGAACTCAACTCATTTCACTATCATATGTCATCTCTCTATCAGTAAACTCGCAAGTTCTAAAACATCTTCCTCAGTAAGATATACCTGAAACACAGAGACCTTCTCTGTCCAGAATCACAGTTGCAGTCCAGAAAAACTTTCTTCACCAAATGAACTGTAACATCCATATAATGTAACATATAGTCAAGCGATCTTAGGAGTAAGGGCAGGACACAGCCTTCTGCATAAATCCAACTTCAATCCTTTTGAATCATCCATACAGTGTTTGTACACTCATTCCAGTTAAGTATTCAGTCTGTCTTCTCCATAGAAATATATGTTGACATCAGTGACAAAACATGAATATCAACAGCATGATCAGTAACCAAAACTGATATCATCCAATAGGCTAGAGCAAAGTTCTCAGACCTAGTTAAAGAGCAGCCAACCAACACTTGACACATGGCACAATCTGGTGAGTTATGGGATTAAAGTGTAGAATTTAATAGAAAATAAGAGATTAAAAGATGTATTAATGTGCACAAAGGTAAAGGTAAAGTGCAGAATAGGATTAAAAATGTTGAATAGATAAGGATTGCAGAATTAATGTGAGAATTGCAAAATTAATGTGAGATAAAAGACTATAGTTTAAAAATAAATTTCAGAATTTAAATTTGCACAGAGGCAAGAAATGTAAGTTTAATCTACATAGTCTTATAATATTTTCAAAACATTGAAAATGTATTTGTTTCCAAAACTTGAAGGAGCATTCAGGAGAAGCAGTTTTCAAGGGCAGAATGCAATCAGATTGAAAAGAAATTCTTGGAGAATTTTCAAATTTGGAAAAGGCAAGTGGAATCAAGTCCATTATGCAAAATGATTGCAGTTCAAAAGGCATTTTGCAAAGGAGAGAAATACAATCAGATTTTGGAGGAAAGAAGATATTTTGTTTAAAAATAAATAGGTGTCGGTGGCTGAATTTGGCTTTCCTTTTCTCCTATATCTTTCTTCCTCTCTATTGTACTAGGAAGTTGAAATTAATACTGCTGGGCAATTTCCTGATTTTGGAGTCTTGTCTCTCTGAGTTCTTTATCTTGTAAATATGTAGAATCAGATAGCAATTTAATGAAGAAGAATGGAATCCCTGTTCAATACTTGTTGATGTCTTTGTGTCTTGTCTTGAATTCTTGTGTAATGTCCCCGCCAGGGAACCCATAAGGCATTGGGTCTATGACCTAAAATTATAGCTAACAAATTTTTTTTTTATTTTTTTTATTTTTTTAACATTCTAGCATATCATCATTACCATTCACAAATACATTCCTTAAGGTTCCCTTAATGAATTCAATTACCATAATTAAGTATTTCATCTTACTAAAAAATTCTATTTCCATTACAAGTTCAATTTACATTGATTCCATTTCACA
>MU225292.1:140766-152046 GCA_018584345.1 Thuja plicata | reverse complement strand
TCTAATCCTAATCCTAATTCTAGTCCTAACCCACCTCCTAATGTTGTCACATTCCATTAAGGAATGCTTAGCAACTCAACCCACTTGAGAAAGTCCACTTTCTCAAGCTTGACTTCCTTAAAGTCCATTTTCTCAAGCCACTCCCTTACACTCTACCTTGCTTCTTTAAGGCTTTCATTAATGCCTTATTAATGAAGATACCTTAATCCTATGTCTCTCTCATGCCTTATTAATGCCTTGGGCATTAATGGCTCTTACACCTCCATTAATGAGCCCCTTCACTCATTAATTCATCTTGTCCCCCCCTCTCTCCATCATTCTTCTATAAATAGAAGTCATTTTTGAGAGTAAAGAAGCCTTCACCTCAGATTGTAAATGCATTGTTATGCTGCTAGATTAATGTTAGAATCATATTTCACTTATTATTCCATGCTTTTTCATTGTTAATATTCACATGCTTAGAGCTAAAGATGCTTGTTTTTCATCTTTTAGCTTATTTTTAATCTAAAATCCTTCATGCTAGGTTGTATTTGTCACTGATTTGTAGCATATTATGAGGGCTAATATGTTACTAATCACACTACTCCTAGTTAGTAGGCAATAGGTCGATATTAGGTGGTTTTACATGCTTTTCTAACTATTTTGAACTAATGAAATGACTTATTGAGCGTTTGTGTCTTTCTTAACAGGTTCCCAAATACACGCACATTTTTAGCGCCCACCGTGGGGCAAGATTTTCAAATTGGCCTCATTTTCTAACACTTTTTTGTCAATTTGCATGCTTAGGATTCAGACACAGAATCATTTTTACTCATTCAGGATCGCATCCCAGATACGCCATCGCACCGCAAAAAAGTCAGATCGTATACGAGATTTCTCAGATCGTATCTGGTTAGCAAGGGATCGTATTCAATGAATAGGATCACATAAGGTATATTGTGTCGTATTTAGTAAAATTTCATGATCACATCTGGTTAAAAAGTTTGAGCATCTCATTTTCCTAACCCCTAACATTCTAAACAAGTGGTGTTTGTGGTATTTTGCATCTTAACAAGTGATTGCAGGTTATTTTTGAAGGTTTTCATGGAGTTGAAGTAAACAGATACTAATGTGGTTTTACAGGTTGCCAACCCCCATCTTGACTTCTATTTCTTTGCTTTCCAAACTTAAGACCATTTCTCCACTTGATAAAACAACTAGATATTATGCTTTTTTCCTCTTGAGGAGAATCAGAAAATCAAACGTTGTCTTATCATTTGTAACAAAATTGGGAGTAAATGAACAAGAAAACAAATCACTTAATTCTTTTTGGATAGTAACTGAAAAAAACAAAGCACTAAATATGTGGGATTAATTGAACAAGTTCAATCGTATAACTTTCTTTTAGAAATCAAAAATTGAACAACACAAATCATTAAATCATTGTGGTAATTGAACAAGGAAAATTTTCCCTTTCAAGCATCCTATTTTCTTTAAAATAGGAACAAATTAAATAAAGCTCAACATAGCTTGAGGGAATGAATTTCGTTTTAAGTGCTTTGGGAGAAAATGACATGGACTAGGATAGTATGCTCTTCTTCTTTTCAAGAATCAGAAATCTAGAAATCCTAAGCTCGCCAATCCTGGTTACATATCATTTAAATAGTAGAGGGCCTATCAGTTGAGGAAAAAATCTCCCAAAAATGACCCAAGTGAGGACAGGTCTTACGTCGACCCTTCCAACTCACTATAAATAGTTTCTTCCTTATAGGCCAAAGCCTCAGAAGATGAAACTGGTTTTGTTCTTGGAATTACGACATCATTCCTTGAACATATCTAGGTATATATAGAGCGGAGCCGCTAGAATCTTTCTTGCGAGACTACATATATTCAGGTACTCATAGGGCTATATGTCTCAATTTTGCCTTGTGCAATTCTATTGGGGATAGTTTTGAATAGATTGCCCAATAATCTACAACAACTTCAACTGAAAAAATACCTAATTCATCACCAAAAGGGTGATAATCTTTGTGCAAGGCAAAAAGTAATTGCCCCAAGACACTCGTCATATTGTTCCCTCACTTGCATTTGGAGTTGGCTAATACAGCATCATGACTAGAGCCATTGTGTGCTTGGTGATGGCTATATTCTGATTAGCATTTGAGTGTGTACCTAAGTCAATGAGCAAAGATTTTCATCCTCTACCTAGACAATAGGACAAAAAGAGTGTTTGTTTTACCCTCTTAACAATGCAAAACTGTTTGACATGTTCAAAAGCTCATTAAAAAGTTAAGCTCCTAAAAAAAATCAACAAATTTCAAACCCTGGAGTACAAGTGTTTTTCACACCTTACGACACCTCTTGACGAAATCTGGAAACAAACACCTTCACGCACTTTGAAAATGAACTTTTCAAAACTGACCCAAATTGACAAAGACATCATAAAATCGTATCCTATTTTTCCTAAGTCATATTCAATATTTAGGATCGTATCTAGTATATAGGATTGTATTTGGTTAGCAAGAAGTCGTATCTAGATTGTAGGATCATATCTGGTACCTTTAGAGGCTCGTATCTGGGAGCTTGTATTCAGGACAATGGACATTTGTAGTAGTTTTTCTCAGGAAGTATCAGTTGCTTAGGATACCCTTTTTGCTCTTTAGCTGGTTCCTGTTGTCTCTTCTAGTCTCCCTGTTATTATTTCAAAACACTTTCAAAATGTCCACCTTGCATGCTTAGTCAGTCTTTCATGATTGGTTCAATACGTGTGGTCTACCCATTTTCTATCAGCAAACTTGGTTCCCAACTCACTATCAGGGCATTCTAACCCTTTGACGCTGGAGTCATTTACATCCACCAACAACAAATAGTTACTTCTACCTAGACAAACCCACTTGAACGATCTAAAATCCTTACTAGCCCTATTGGAAAACGTTAACAAAGTTGAGGAACAAACATCATGGTTAACACAAGACGCAACCAGTACACAACTAAAGGATCAAAAGTGCCTCCTAAAACACCACACTTTCAAGGAGAAACTTCTCACAGTTCGCTTTTTGATCTAGATTCCCCTCCAATGGATATAAATACTAACAAATGGAGTAAGGCCTTTGAAGGTTATAATGATGGAAAACAAGCACAATCTGAAGGAACAGAAGAGGAGGAAAGACCCAAGTTTGAACATAATCCATTTGGATCCAACAGTGAAGAAGAGATCCTTGAAGACGAGTATGAGAAACTCAAACAAAGTAAATGGATCCACAAGCTATTGGAAAGGATAATTGGTGATGATAAAGAAAAATACTTCCTACATCTAGCATCTACAGGTGTCAAGTTACCCAAAGATTATGATGTGGAAAAACTCAAGGAGAAGGAAGTACCAAACCGGATATCTATTCTCACCAAACAGCTCAATCTAATGCAAACAGAGCTCACGAACCTCAAACAAGAAAAGGACAAACCTAAAACAAAATACTCTTTGGATGCCATTTTTCCATTTCCTTTTGACAAGAGTATCACTATGGTCCCATTTCCTCCTAATGTGGCAAGGCCAAAGTATGACAAGTACAAGGAGAAACTAATCCACACGACCATGTAAGGGAATTTTGTGCTCTAAGCATTGAGTACATGCACGAACCCACTTACCTCATGCGACTATTTCCAGGAAGTCAATGAGGTAATGCCATGGAGTGGCTCTCAAAATTGAACCCTAAGGTCAAAAAATTTGAGGAGTTGATGCAGCAGTTCATTCAACATTACTCCTACAACATCCAACATGACGTCACTATGATGGACCTATGCAATACCAAACAGAAAATTGGAGAATCATTTACACACTTCCTACAAAGATGGAGGAAGATTTTTGCATGATATTCAAGGGTCATTCCCAAAACAGAGAAGATGGAAATCTTCATTAATAATCTAGTACCTGAATTGAGCTATGCTCTACAAATGCAAGATTCTCCTAGCTTTGATAGGATGATTAAAAATGCCCTTCGTATTGCGGAAGTCATGGTCAAAAAGGGAGAGATCACCCTTCAAAATGAAAACAAAGGCAGTAGCTCCAATTCAAAGCCTAAATGGTGGAAGAAAAACAAAATTGTTGTTAATAATAGAGTAGTTGATGCCTCTAACATTCATTCTAAACCCGAAGCATTCAATCTCACCAATGGCATGCAAGCAAGCAAAGAGGCTAAAGTAACACCTCTCGTTCCCAAGGTGAACAATGATAATAACAAGGAACGAACCTGGACATCAAAACCCCAAAGAACATTCACTCCTTTGGGGGAACCTCTTGAGACCATCTTAAAAACATTGGTGGATAAAAAAGTTCTTACAATTCTCAATTCTAAACCGTAGGAACCAATGGTCAAACCCAGATGATGGGATGATAACACCTATTGTGTCTTCCACAAAAACAAGGGACACAAGACTAATAATTGTCTCAAACTAAAACATGTCATCCAAGACCTCATCGAAGGAGGTAATATTAAATTAGATGGAAATACTACCAATGAGGACCATACAGCATTTAACAAACCCTTTCCTAACTATAATCAAGGAGAAACATCTAAAGGGAAAGGTAATGAGGTAAACTACACCTATTACAAAAGTGACAATGTGATTAATATGCTCAATATCAAAACTGAATCCATCAATGTGGTCACAATCAAAGGTGCCTCACCCTCCTCAAATGATGTAACCTAGAGCCAAGCACAGGTTACAATCAAAGGACCTCCAAAACCAACATCAACACCCAAGGTTCCCATTGTAACTATTCCTAAACCAGCAGCAAAACCTGTGGTCACTATCCCCAGAGAAAAATATGACTTGGTAGACCAATTGCAAAGAACCGCTACCAAAATTTCCATCTTCGAGTTGCTGAAGATATCCACTATACATAGGGAAATCCTAGAACAAGCTCTCCATGCTGCTAATGTTCAAAAAGGTATCGATATAGACAAGTTCCAAGTGATGGTCAATCACACCTCAACGCCACACTACCTCTCCTTTTCTGATGAGGATGACAAGTCATTGACCCATCCACACAATCAACCCCTCCATATCAAAGTCCTCATTCATAAATCCTATGTTAGACACGTATTGATAGATAGAGGTGCAGGATTGAATATTTGTACACTGGATCTCGTCAGGAGACTAGGTCTCTCAGAACAAACAATTGACACTAGAAACAAGATCACAATCAAAGCTTATGATGAGGAAGAAAGATCCTCCAGGGGTCTTATTGCTCTCCCTATCAGAGTTGGACTGATTGAGAGGAATGTTATTTTTCAATTTCTGGATCTACCATTGGCCTGCAATATTCTACTAGGCAGACCATGGATTCATGAGATGCAAGCTGTATCGTCCACTTATCACCAATGCATCAAGTTCCCACATAATGGGATAGAAGTGACGATTCCTATAGATGCCAACTACACTTGCAATAATATCAAAGCAGGTAGCATGATGCCACACAACAAAGAGGCTATGGATGTTGGTGCACCTAAAAATACCAAGGACATGGTCATGAAGAGCTTTAGCAAAACATTGAAACTTGAAGAAACAGGTATGGGAGAGTACAAGCTGGACCTGACTCCTTCACTGACAGACCTTCCAGTGTCACCGAGGTCTTATGGAAAACTGTCACCAACATTCACACCTCTAGCATTCAAAGAGCCAGAAGTACACAAGGCCACTGGCATGATAAAGGCATCCACATCTTCTTCAGGTAACATAGAAGAATAGGCAGTCTTGAACTGGCTTTACAAAGGAGAACCAGTGGAATCTGAGGTCAAACATGTAAAGATATCCCCAGAGTAGTAAGGAAAGGGATATGATTTCCTCAAACAAATCGGTTACAAAGGAAAAGGACCTCTAAATGACAAAGGACAAGGGATCATTGAACCTATTCCCATGGAGTTTCACCTCAACAAAGATAAAACAAGATTGGGTTTTAATACTCAATCCAACAAACCTACTTCAAAAGAGAGTCCACCTTCTGAAATAGGGAGTGATAAAATAGATGAGATAATATTGGAACCATGGCCTTATGAGAGATTACTACATATTGGTATAGAGGATCCTAAATATCAAGGAGAGCGCTACGTACCTAGCTTTGAGGTACCATAGGATCTTCACACTCCTTTTCTAGCAGAACCTCCCATTCAAGAGGTAGGAGACACCATAGCAACAATCACTCAAGAGGAACCCCGAGTACAAAATTTACATCCTAACTGGGGGCAACTGGTCACAATTTCACATGTCCTTGATCTACCTCACTTTGATCTACAAGCAGCTAATCAAGTCCATCAAATAAAAATTGTTGAATATTTCAACAGATATGATGATGATGACACAAACTCTCATGACTATGAATGAGATCAGCTATCTATTTCCTTTGAAGATATTGGAATAGATATAATTCACATGTTTGCAGCTTCCTCAACTCCTAGTAAACAACCAGATACTCCTTTTAATGATACTGATCCTCCTAAAGCAAAAGAAGAGTTCATTCCCCCAATCATTGATGAAGACATTGGTGAATACATAAGTCTACGAGAATTTCATAGGCTACAAGCAAGAAGCCTCCTTTTACAAAGGGATGATGATGAGATCTCTACTGACAAGTCACTAGAGTTCGATCCATATATGACAAACAATGACCCTTTTAACAATGATCTCTCTCTTATTGATCTAAACATCAAAGAAATTAACTTAATAGATCATGTCATGTCAGTTAATGGTCTTAATGCTAACACGATGCTGTCCTTCCCAGAATCTGACTCCCTAAAATTGGTACTTCTAGATCTAATTGACTGGATTGAAACAAATCCTACTCCTATCCTTGACTTTTCCAATGACCACTCCCTATATTTTTATCTTAATGCTTGTGAATCTTACCCTTCTTCCACCAATGTAAGGAGTGAGAACATGTCACAGGAGGATATCAAGTTTCTTAGTCACAAACTGAAAAATAAAAGGAAAAAGCGGACTGATGGTGAAAACCACTCTATGGAAGTATCAGATCCCAAAATAGTAAAGAAAAAAGATGTATCCAATGGTGAAAACCTCTTAGAGGCACCAAAGGATGAGACTCTTGATATCCTCCCTGAACACTTTTAGGAGAGATCTTCGGTATTAATCGAACCAACACAGCCAGTAAACTTGGGCACGATTGAAAATCCTCAAATAGTTCATCTGGCACAATCTTTATCAGAAGAAGAGAAGGTACAGTTCATAGAGTTCCTAAAGGATAAAAAGATCAACTTTTCATGGTCTTACACTGATATGCCAGGGCTAGATCCTAATCTCATCATGCACCACTTATCTATAGCTCCTGGGATCAAGCCTCTAAAACAAAAACTTAGAAAAATGAGGATGCTACAAGGGAGACTCCAGTCTATCAGGAGATTCATGTCCCAACTTACAGATAAGGCACAACCCTTTACTAAGCTACTACATAAAGGGGTTGCATTCAATTGGGATGAACACTGTGAAGCAAACTTCAAGGAATTAAAAGGGTACCTAGCTGCTCCACCTATTCTTATGGCACCTATTCATGGAAAGCCCTTACTCCTATACATTTTAGCTATAGATACATCCCTAGGAGTATTACTAGCACAAGAGGATGAAACAAAGAAAGAAAGAGCTATCTACTACATTAGTAGAACTCTAGTCACTTATGAGCTCAATTATAGCATTATTGAGAAAACATGCTTAGCAGTCATCTTCACATCACAGAAATTGAGACACTACATGCTCTCTCATACAGTGAAACTCATTGCTAAGATAGACCCTTTAAAGTATCTTTTGAGCAGAACAACATTAACAGGACATTTGGAAAAATGGGTCCTAATTCTAAGTGATTTTGACATTGAGTATGTCAAACGGAGAGCTATCAAAGGACAGGTACTTGCAGATCAATTGGCTGATTCACCACTCCAGGATGATGAACCTTTACTAATTGAATTTCCTGATGAAATAATCATGCATCTCACTGAACATCCCTGGAGGATGTAATTTGATGGTTCATTCACTCAACAAGGATCTGGAGCAGGAGTTCTCTTCATAACTCCACAAGGATACAAGATTTCCCAAATCTTATAAATTAATGTTTCCATGCACCAACAATATCTCAGAATATGAAGCATTGGTCAATGGCATCAAACTAGTCATGGAATGGAAGATCATTGAGTTACACATATATGGTGACTCCCAACTAATTATCAATCGAATCAATGGGGAGTATCAAACAAGAGATGAAAATTTGATGCCCTAAAAGCAACTAGTTGATGATCTGAAGAAATACTTTATCTTCGTCACCTTCCAACAGATACCAAGATTAGAGAACAAAGCTACAGATGCTATGGCTACCTTAGTGTCCATGTTACAACTGGAGGAGCATCAATTCTGCTATGACTTCTTGGTTGAAGAAATATCCTATCCTGCCTTTGCTAACCCTGAATACCAGGTAATATGTGCCTTGAATACCCCAGATCCATCTCAGTATGCCAGTATCATTTCATACCTTTCTAACCAAACCATTCCCACCAATCTATTTATAAATGAAAAAAGATCCCTATTTAGAACAACATTGCGTTATGTCCTCATAACTAACAACCTATATCAATGCAGTCTTGATGGTACACTTCTTCAATGTTTAGAACTTGAAGAGTCTGATCTAGCAATAAAAGATGTCCATGAAGGTGTGTGTGGATCACACTCGAACAACTTTTCATTAGCCAAGAAAATGCTCAAAGTAGGCTATTATTGGCCTACCATGGAGAAAGATGCTATTCAATTTTCAAAAGCATGTCTTCAATGCTAGACACATGGAAACCTTATACATGCTTCTGCTAGAGAAATGATACCTTTCATAACACATTGGCCATTTTAGCAATGGGCCTTTGACTTGGTTGGACAAATATATCCCAACTCTTTGAACTGACACAAGTTTATTATTACGGCCACTGATTATTTCATGAAGTGGGTCGAAGCTATGCCACTAATCAAAGCCACTGGAAAATAGGTCGCTATGTTCATTATGAACTACATTATTTGTAGATATGGGATACCCTCTTCAATTGTAATAGACAATGGGGGCCAATTTAAAAATCAAGACATTGATGACCTCTATGAATAGTTCCATATCACTCAACATTTCTCCTCAATCTATTATCCTCAAGGTAATGGATAGGTTGAGGCATCAAACAAAAATATTCTCAAAATTCTACATAGAACTGTAAGCAAGTCTGGTAGAGACTGGCATCTACAACTGAATTCGGCACTATGGGCCTATAGAACAAGCATCCGAACACCAACTGGAGCCATGCCATTTTCTTTGGTCTATGGCACTGAGGCATTACTACCTAGTGAGGTTGAAATCCCATCTTTGTGGATATCTTTACAAGGACTAGTTACTGATGAGTAGTAACGCATTGATCGGGTAAATTCTCTAGACCTCCTAGATGAGCGCAAACAACAAGCGTTTGATCACCTCAAAGTGTACCAAGCAAGGATGTCCAAAGGTTACAACAAGAAGGTCAAGCCATGCAAATTTGAAGTCGGAGATCTCGTCCTCAAGGAGAATCCTAAGAATCAACCTAACAGGGAGCTAAAAGGAAATTTTGAACCTAACTGGCTGGGACCTTATGTTATCACTACTACTTTCAGGACTGGAGCTTATCAATTGGCTACACTCAAGGGAGACGTTCTTCCAGATCCTATCAACACTCTACATTTGAAGTGGTTCTATGCTTAATGTTCAGCTAGCATAGCCTATATAGTAAATAGTCCTTGCAAAATACCAAAAACATTCAAAAAATTGATCCTTAAGAAATACAAAAATAGTGGAAAAGGTCCTTCAAAAGGGGTATCCTTGGTGAAAACCTGGTAAACAGGCGCCTTGATACCGCAAAAACATTCAAAAAAGAAAAAATAGATAAAAAAATTAAATAAGAGAAAAGTGCCTCGATGAGCACCTGGTAAAGCAGGCATCTTGGTAGCAAAAAGAAAGAAAAAGATCTTGCCAAGTGGTGAAAACCTGGCAATTAGGTGTCACTTGTGTCCTACGCTCCATCTATCAATGCACTACTGATACTAGGCCTTCATAATTTTGCATGTGCTTGTACGCTAACTTCATCTTCCTAAATGACTATCTTGTCCTCGCTTGAGATTTGTCTATCTTTACGTCTTAGGAATAAGTCATTCTGCACTAGGGGCATCATTTTTGGCATAGTCAGTTGCAGTTGCTAGGTTTCTCTAGGATGGTTTGCCTCACGAACACAATGTTTCTTGACACATGCAAAACATGTCACTTTTCAAAACAAGGGTGTCCTTTCAAAAACATGGGACATGACATTTACATTCACAACATTCTTACCAAGCCATACTGGATCGCAGACATGAACGGATTATCCTACCAATGCACAGACATGGACCACCATATTTCTTATATTCTAAATTTCTAATTGATGAATCTTTACTATGTTTGATAGATAAATGAACAAGTACTACTTAAATACACAGTTTGATAATGGTTTGATTATGATTCTTTTATGTCCTGATGATGTTTTCAACTAGGGACATCTAAGTAATTATAAATTTTATTTGATTGATTCACAATTGATGATTTGTTATGTCTTCTTAGTTGCTCAATGATGATTGTGCAAAGACAAAGAGTCACAAGGATAGGGGGTATAATGTTTTTTTGATTTTCTGCATATGGTGTGTTAGCACTGTATCAAATTTTTTTGAATCCCTTGGTCTTGTCATTTTCCCGGGCTTTCTTATTTTCAAAATCTTGGTTTTACCGCTCAAAATGAGTCAAGTCACTTTTTCAAGTCATATTTCATCCTTAGTCGCTTTGTCGCATTGGTTTTATAATAAGGTTTTTAAGTTGTGCGAGTAAGCGACGAGCTGTGTTGAAAAGGTTAATCGCGCAGTCGCGAGCTGTTTGGGTCAAGTTTCAATATGCCTGCAAGTGGGCGACGAGTAATAAAATTGTGTATCGCGCAATCGCGATGAGCCCATGTTAAGTCATCATCGGTCTGCGAGTGAGCGAGTCTTATGTTTGCAGAAGTTAATCGCACAGTCGCGAGTGGTTTTTGAAGTTAACTTAAAGGTTAGCGAGTCAGCGACGAGCTGAGGTCATGTCTATCGCGCAGTCGCTAGAAATTTGTGCTATATGTTTTATGCTCCGCGACCGAGCGAGTAATGTTCAAATTTAAGCGGTCGCGCAGTCGCATCAAACTCATATCAATGTTTTGAAGTTGCGCGAGAGCGCGACGAGGTCATGTC
>MU225292.1:115458-127328 GCA_018584345.1 Thuja plicata | reverse complement strand
TAATTCCTTTATAATTAAATACTATAGCCATGTTTGATTTTGGTTTGATTTAATTGGTTTGAATTGATTTAAATTGTATGGCTATAATAGTTAATATAATTTAGTGATAAAAATCACCTAGGACATTCAATTGATTTGAAGAATTATGCCAAGTAGTAACAGGGTCATTTGGACATAATTGAGGGTATGATCACACTTAGGGAAAATAGGGTCCATAGTTGAAACAAACCAAATTTAGGTGGTTACATTTGCCCCTCTTTGAATTCATGTGCGAGTAGCGCATTGATTCAAAGAAAGTTTTTGATTTTGACTTTAGAAAGATTGAGAATCTCATTCTTGGTTGTCAAATGAAATGTTGATGAGATCAGTCTCACACTTGATCAAACCAAACTAATAGAATTGATTTTGAACTTGGTTGTCATCCAAAGATCAATAAAAGATTTTAAAAATACCAATTCTGAACTTGGTTGTCGTCCAAAAATTGATAATACTGATTCTGAACTTGGTTGTCATTCAAAAATTAGTACGAAGCTTCCAGGAGCTTAAAAAATCTTCTAAAATTAGGAAACATAAGATATCCAACTCATGAGAACCAAAGCTTTCTATCCAACAGTTCAGAATTTAGTCAAGGAAACTACTATACCCCTAGTTTGTTTGATAACGAAGTCATTTTGATACTGTTTCGAGCAAAAATTTAATTTGATGATAGTGTGATCATGCCCCTTGGGAACGAAATTGAAGGAAAAGAATAAATCCCTCAGCTGAAAGAATGCATCACTTGCAAGAAGTGGCTAGGAAGAGAAGAAGTGAAGAAGAAGGTGTGTTTAGAAATAAACACATGAGGACCAAGTTAATTATGTGAAAATGTGAGTTCGATTTTGTTCTTGATAGATCAGAGATTTTGAGAATCATTGATTATGTAATTAACTTGGATTTAGAAGAAGATAGAAATCATTTTTGAGCACAAAATTCCTTATGCTATTATTTAATAAATGCATCATGCAATATCTAAATGCAGCTATATGCAGACTCTTAGGACTTGTCACTGATTAGCAAATATTGCAACATTTTTATCATCATTGGGCACTTTTGGAATGGATACCATCTGATAGTACAGCCATCACTAATACCCACTGATATTATGAAAGTATGAATACTATGTTTTATTGAAATGTCGAAAATAGACTTAGGTATCAAGGCATAGAAGCCAGCATAACAAAATAGTCACCTTCCTTTTAATATACCAGATTCTAAATAAGGCAAGATATTGGACCCGTAATGACCTTAAAAATTTGTATCTTTGGGTACATTATGATTCGTATACCTTAGTGAAAATCTGGATCAGAAAATAGATAAGGAAATTGCTTTAACCTCACCGTAGTTTACACATAACAAAGATCAAGATATATGTGGCTATCCACCCATAGTGGCAGCTCTTACCATAAACATCCAAGTTAGGTGAAATTTATAGGATCATTTAGAACAATCACCATAAGTATAAAATCAAGAAAACATTATGCCCCCTATCCTTGCAACTCTTTGTCTTTGCGCAGACGTCATTGAGCAACTAAGAAGACATAACAAATCATCAATTGTGAATCAATCAAATAAAATTTATAATTACTTAGATGCCCCTAGTTGAAAACATCATCAAGACATAAAAGAATCATAATCAAACCATTGTCAAAATGTGTGTTTAAGTAGTACTTGTTCATTTATCTATCAAACACAGTAAAGATTCATCAATCAGAAATTTAGAATATAAGCAATATGTTGGTCCATGTCTGTGCATTGGTAGGATAATCCATTCATGTCTGTGATCTAGTACAGCTTGGTAGGAATGTTGTGAATGTAAATTTCATGTCCCATGTTTTTGAAAGGACACCCTTATTTTAAAAAGTGACATGTTTTGCATGTGTCAAGAAACATTGTGTCCGTGGGGCAAACCATCCTAGAGAAACCTAGCAACTGCAACTGACTATGCCAACAACGATGTCTCCAGTGAAGAATGACCTATTCCTAAGATGTAAAGATAGACAAATCCCAAGCGAGGACAAGATAGTCATTTAGGAAGATGAAGTCAGCGTACAAGCATAGGTAAAATTATGAAGGCCTAGTATCAGTAGTGCATTGATAGATGGAGCATAGGACATAAGTGATGCCTGAATGTCAGGTTTTCACCACTTGGCAAGATCTTTTTCTTTCTTTTTTCTACCAAGATGCCTGCTTTACCAGGTGCTCATCGAGGCACTTTTCTCTTTTTTAATTTTTTTGCTATTTTTTCTTTTTTGAATATTTTTGCAGTATCAAGGTGCTTGTTTACCAGGTTTTCACCAAGGATATCCATTTTTTAAGGACCTTTTCCACTGTTTTTGTATTTCTTCAGGATCAATTTTCTGAATGTTTTTGGTATTTTGCAAGGACTATTTCTTGTACAAGCTCTGCTAGCTGAACATTAAGCTTAGAACCACTTCAAATGTAGAGTGTTGATAGGATCTGGAAGAACGTCTCCCTCGAGTGTAGCCAATTGATAAGCTTCAGTCCTGAAAGTAGCAGTGATAACATAAGGTCCCAGCCAGTTAGGTTCAAAATTTCATTTTTGCTCCCTGTTAGGTTGATTCTTAGGATTCTCCTTGAGGATGAGATCTCTGACTTCAAATTTGCATGGCTTAACCTTCTTGTTGTAACCTTTGGACATCCTTGCTTGGTACACTTTAAGGTGATCGAACGCTTGTTGTT
The DNA here is from genome assembly GCA_018584345.1 of Thuja plicata. Lineage (NCBI taxonomy): Eukaryota > Viridiplantae > Streptophyta > Pinopsida > Cupressales > Cupressaceae > Thuja > Thuja plicata. Next base: position 124,589 of record MU225292.1, on the reverse strand, counting down.
TGCGTTCATCTAGGAGGTCTAGAGAATTTACCCGATCAATGCGATACTGCTCATCAGTAACTAGTCCTTGTAAAGATATCCGCAAAGATGGGATTTCAAACTCAATAGGTAGTAATGCCTTAGTGCCATAGACAAAATAAAATGGCATGGCTCCAGTTGGTGTTTAGATGATTTTTCTGTAGGCCCATAGTGCCGGATTCAGTTGTAGATGCCAGTCTCTACCAGACTTGCTTACAGTTCTATGTAGAATTTTGAGAATATTTTTGTTTGATGCCTCAGCCTATCCATTACCTTGAGGATAATAGATTGAGGAGAAATGTTGAGTGATATGGAACTATTCACAGAGGTCATCAATGTCTTGATTTTTAAATTGGCCCCCATTGTCTGTTACAATTGAAGAGGGTATCCCATATCTACAAATAATGTTGTTCAGAATGAACATAGTGACCTATTTGCCAGTGGCTTTGATTAGTGGCATAGCTTCGACCCACTTCGTGAAATACTCAGTGGCCGTAATAATAAACTTGTGTTCATTCCAAGAGTTGGGATATATTTGTCCAACCAAGTCAAAGGCCCATTGCTAAAATGGCCAATGTGTTATGAAAGGTATCAGTTCTCTAGCAGAAGCATGAATAAGGTTTCCATGTGTCTAGCATTTAAGACATGCTTTTGAAAATTGAATAGCATCTTTCTCCATGGTAGGCCAATAATAGCCTACTCTGAGTAGTTTCTTGGCTAATGAAAAGTCGTTCGAGTGTGATCCACATACACCTTCGTGGACATCTTTTATTGCTAGATCAGACTCTTCAAGTTCTAAACATTGAAGAAGTGTACCATCGAGAATGCATTGATATAGGTTGTTAGTTATGAGGACGTAACGCGATGCTATTCTAACTAGGGATCTTTTTTCATTTATAGATAGATTGGCAGGAATGGTTTGGTCAGAAAGGTACGCAATGATACTGGCATATCGAGATGGATCTGGGGTATTCAAGGCACATATTACCTGGTATTTAGGGTTAGCAAAGGCAGGATAGGATATTTCTTCCACCAAGATGTCATAGTATAATTGATGCTCCTCCAGTTGTAACATGGACGCCAAGGTAGCCATAGCATCTGCAGCTTTGTTCTCTGATCTTGGTATCTGCTGGAAGGTGACAAAGACAAAGTATTTCTTCAGATCATCAACTAGTTGCTTTTAGGGCATCAAATTTTCATCTCTTGTTTGATACTCCCCATTGATTTGATTGATAATTAGTTGGGAGTCACCATATATGTGTAACTCAATGATCTTCCATTCCATGGCTAGTTTGAGGCCATTGACCAATGCTTCATATTCTGAGATATTGTTGGTGCATAGAAACATTAATTTGTAAGATTTGGGAATCTTGTATCCTTGTGGACTTATGAAGAGAACTCCTGCTCTAGATCCTTGTTGAGTGAATGAACCATCAAAGTACATCCTCCAGGGATGTTTAGTGAGATGCATGATTGTTTCATCAAGAAATTCAATTAGTAAAGGTTCATCATCCTAGAGTGGTGAATCAGCCAATTGATCTGCAAGTACATGTCTTTTGATAGCTCTCTATTCGACATACTCAATGTCAAACTCACTTAGAATTAGGACCCATTTTTCCAAATGTCCTGTTAATATTGTTCTGCTCAAAAGATACTTTAAAGGGTCTATCTTAGCAATGAGTTTCACTGTATGAGAGAGCATGTAGTGTCTCAATTTCTGTGTTGTGAAGACGACTGCTAAGCATGTTTTTTAAATAATTCTATAATTGAGCTCATAAGTGACTAGAGTTCTACTAATGTAGTAGATAGCTCATTCTTTCTTTGTTTCATCCTCTTGTGCTAGTAATACTCCTAGGGATGTAGCTATAGCTGAAATGTATAGGAGTAAGGGCTTTCCTTGAATAGGTGCCATAAGAAAAGGTGGAGTAGCCAGGTACCATTTTAATTCCCTGAAGTTTGCTTCACAGTGTTCATCCCAATTGAATGCAACCCATTTATGTAGTAGCTTAGTAAAGGGTTGTGCCTTATCTGCAAGTTGGGACATGAATCTCCTGATAGACTGGAGTCTTCCTTGTAGCATCCTCATTTTTCTAAGTTTTTGTTTTACAGGCTTGATCCCAGGAGCTATATATAAGTGGTGCATGATGAGATTAGGATCTAGCCCTGGCATATCAGTGTAAGACCATGCAAATTTGATCTTTTTCTCCTTTAGGAACTCTATGAACTGTACCTTCTCTTCTTCTGATAAAGATTGTACTAGATGAACTATTTGAGGATTTTCAATCATGCCCAAGTTTACTGGCTGTGTTGGTTCAATTAATACCGAAGATCTCTCCTAAAAGTGTTCAGGGAGGATATCAAGAGTCTCATCCTTTGGCGCATCTAAGAGGTTTTCACCATTGGATACATCTTTTTTCTTTACTATTTTGGGATCTGATACTGCCACAGAGTAGTTTTCACCATCAGTCTGCTTTTTCCTTTCATTTTTCAGTTTATGACTAAGAAACTTGATATCCTCTTGTGACATGTTCTCACTCCTTACATTGGTGGAAGAAGGGTAAGATTCACAAGCATTAAGATAACAAGATAGGGAGTGGTCATTGGAAAATTCAAGGATAGGAGTAGGATTTGTTTCAATCCAATCAATTAGGTCTGGAAGTACCAATTTTAGGGAGTCAGATTCTGGGAAGGACAACATCGTGTTAGCATCAAGACCATTAACTGACATGACATGATCTGTTAAGTTAATTTCTTTGATGTTTAGATCAATAAGAGAGAGATCATTGTTAAAAGGGTCATTGTCTATCATATATGGATTGAACTCTACTGACTTGTCAGTAGAGATCTCATCATCATCCCTTTGTAAAAGGAGGCTTCTTGCTTGTAGCCTATGAAATTCTCATAGACTTATGTATTCACCAATGTCTTCATCAGTGCTCGGGGGAATGAACTCTTCTTCTACTTCAGGAGGATCGGTATCATTAAAAGGAGTATCTGGTTGTTTACTAGGAGTTGAGGAAGCTACAAACATGTGAATTATATCTATTCCAATATCTTCAGAGGAAATAGATAGTTGATCCCATTCATAGTCATGAGAGTCTGTGACATCATCATCTAATCTGTTCAAATATTCAACAATGTTATTTGATGGACTCGATTAGCTGCTTGTAGATCAAAGTGAGGTAGATCGAGGACATGTGAAATTGTGACCAGTTTCCCCCAGTTAGGACATAAATTTTGTACCCGGGGTTCCTCTTGAGTGATTGTTGCTATGGTGTCTCCTACCTCTTAAATGGGAGGTTGTGCTAGCAAAGGAGTGTGAAGATCCTATGGTACCTCAAAGCTAGGTACGTAGCTCTCTCCTTGATATTTAGGATCCTCTATACCAATATGTAGTAATCTCTCATAAGGCCATGGTTCCAATATTATCTCATCTATTTTATCACTACCTATTTTAGAAGGTGGAATCTCTTTTGAAGTAGGTTTGTTGGATTGAGTATTAAAACCCAATCTTTTTTTATCTTTTTCGAGGCAAAATTCCATGGGAATAGGTTCAATGATCCCTTGTCCTATGTCATTTAGAGGTCCTTTTCCTTTGTAACCCATTTTTTTGAGGAAATCATATCCCTTTCCTTACTGCTCTGGGGATATCTTTACATGTTTGACCTCAGATTCCACTGGTTCTCCTTTGTAAAGCCAGTTCAAGACTGCCTATTCTTCTGTGTTATCTAAAGAAGATGTGGATGCCTTTATCATGCCAGTGGCCTTGTGTACTTCTAGCTCTTTGAATGCTAGAGGTGTGAATGTTGGTGACAATTTTCCATAAGACCTCGGTGACACTGGAAGGTCTGTCAGTGAAGGAGTCAGGTTCAGCTTGTACTCTCCCATACCTGTTTCTTCAAGTTTCAATGTTTTGCTAAAGCTCTTCATGACCATGTTCTTGGTAGTTTTAGGAGAAAAAACATCCATACCCTCTTTGTTGTGTGGCATCATGCTACCTGCTTTGATATTATTGCAAGTGTAGTTGGCATCTGCAGGAATCGTCACTTCTATCCCATTATGTGGGAACTTGATGCATTGGTGATAAGTGGACGATATAACTTGCATCTCATGAATCCATGGTCTCCCTAGTAGAATATTGTAGGCCAATGGTAGATCCAAAAATTGAAAAATAAGATTCCTCTCAATCGGTCCAACTCTGATAGGGAGAGAAATAAGACCCCTAAAGGATCTTTCTTCCTCATCATAAGCTTTCATGGTGATCTTGTTTCTAGTGTCAATTGTTTGTTCTAAGAGACCTAGTCTCCTGACGAGATCCAGTGTACAGATATTCAATCATGTACCTCCATCTATCAATGCGTGTCGAACATAGGATTTATGAATGAGGACTTTGATATGGAGGGGTTGATTGTGTGGATGGGTCAATGACTTGTCATCCTCATCAGAAAAGGAGAGGTAGTGTGGCGCTGAGATGTGATAGAACATCTCTTGGAACTTGTCTATATCGATATCTTTTGGAACATTAGTAGTGTGGAGAGCTTGTTCTAGGATTTCCCTATGTATAGTGGATATCTTGAGCAACTCAAAGATGGAAATTTTGGCAGCAGTTCTTTGCAATTGGTCTACCAAGTCATATTTTTCTCTGGGGATAGTGACCATAGGTTTTTCTGCTGATTTAGGAATAATTAAAATGGGAACCTTGGGTTTTGATGTTGGTTTTGGAGGTCCTTTGATTGTAACCTATGCTTGGCTCTGGGTTACAGCATTTGAGGAGGGTGAGGCACCTTTAATTGTGACCACATTGATGGATTCATTTTTTATATTGAGAATATTAATCACATTGTCACTTTTGGACTAGGTGTAGTGTACCTCATTACCTTTCCCTTTAGATGTTTCTCCTTGATTATAATTAGGAAAGGGTTTGTTAAATGATGTATGATCCTCATTGGTAGTATGTCCATCGAATTTGATCTTACCTCCTTCAATGAGGTCTTGTATGACATGTTTTATTTTGAGACAATTATTAGTCTTGTGTCCCTTGTTTTTGTGGAAGATGCAATAGGATTTATCATCCCACCATCTGGGTTTGACCATTGCTTCCCACAGTTTAGAATCAAGAATCGTAAGAACTTTGTTATCCAAAAATGTTTTTAAGACGGTCTCAAGAGGTTCCCCCAAAGGAGTGAATGTTCTTTGGGGTTTTGACATCCAGGTTTGTTCCTTGTTGTTATCATTGTTCGCCTTGGGAATGGGAGGTGTTACTTTAGCCTCTTTTCTTGCTTGCATGCCATTGGTGAGATTGAATGCTTCGGGTTTAGAATGAATGTTAGAGGCATCAACTACTTTGTCATTAACAACATTTTTGTTTTGCTTCCACCATTTAGGCTTGGAGTTGGAGCTACTACCTTTGTTTTCATTTTGAAGGGTGATCTCTCCCTTTTTTACCATGACTTCCTCAATATGGAGGGCATTTTTAATCATCCTATCGAAGCTAGGAGAATCTTGCATTTGTAGATTATAGCTCAATTTAGGCACTAGATTATTAATGAAGATTTCCATCTTCTCTATTTTAGGAATGACCCTTGAATATCATGCAAAAATCTTCCTCCATCTTTGTAGGAAGTGTGTAAATGATTCTCCAATTTTCTGTTTGGTATTGCATAGGTCCATCATAGTGACGTCATGTTGGATGTTGTAGGAGTAATGTTGAATGAACCGCTGCATCAACTCCTTGAATGTTTTGACCTTAGGGTTCAATTTTGAGAACCACTCCATGGCATTACCTCATTGACTTCCTGGAAATATTCGTATGAGGTAAGTGGGTTTGTGCATGTACTCAATGCTTAGAGCACATAATTCCCTTACATGGTCATGTGGATCAGTTTCTCCTATGTACTTTTCATACTTTGGCCTTGCCACATTAGGAGGAAACAAGACCATAGTGATACTCTTCTCAAAAGGAAATGGACAAATGGCATCCAAAGAGTATTTTGTTTTAGGTATTGTCCTTCTCTTGTTTGAGGTTCATGAGCTCCGTTTGCATTAGATTGAGCTGTTTGGTGAGAATAGATATCGGGTTTGGTACTTCCTTCTCCTTGAGTTTTTCCATGTCATAATCTTTGGGTAACTTGACACCTGTGGATGCTATATGTAGGAAGTATTTTTCTTTATCATCACCAATTATCCTTTCCAATAGCTTGTGGATCCATTTACTTTGATTGAGTTTCTCCTACTCGTCTTCAGGGATCTCTTCTTCACTGTCGGATCCAAATGGATTATGTTCAAACTTGGGTCTTTCCTCCTCTTCCATGCCTTCCGATTGTGCTTGTTTTCCATCATTATAACCTTCAAAGGCCTTACTCCATTTTTTAGTGCTTCTATCCATTAGAGGGGAATCTAGATCAAAAAGGGAACTGCGAGAAGTTTCTCTTTGAAAGTGTGGTGTTTTAGGAGGAACTTTTGATCCTTTAGTTGTGTACTGGTTGCGTCTTGTGTTAACCATGAAGTTTGTTCCTCAACTTTGTTAACATTTTCCAATGAGGCCAGGAAGGGTTTTAGATCATTCAAGTAGGTGTGTCTAGGTAGAAGTAATTATTTGTTGTTGGTGGATGTAAATGACTCTAGCATCAGAGGGTTAGAATTCTCTGATAGTGAGCTGGGAACCATGCTTGCTGATAGAAAATGGGTAGACCACACGTATTGAACTGATCGTGAAAGACTGACTAAGCATGCAAGTTGGACATTTTGAAAGTGTTTTAAAATAACAACAGGGAGACCAGAAGAGACAATAGGAACTAGCTAAAGAGAAAAAAGGGTATCCTATGCAACTAAGACTTCCTAAGAAAAAATACTACAAATGCCCACTGTCCTGAATACGAGCCTCTGATGGTACCAAATATGATCCTAGAATATGGATATGAATTCTTGCTCACCAAATACAATCCTATATACCAGATATGATCCTAAATACTAAATATGACTCAGGAAAAATAGGATACAATTTTATGATGTCTTTATCAATTTGGGTCAGTTTTGAAAAGTTCATTTTTGAAGTGCGTGAAGGTGTTTGTTTCCAGATTTCGTCAAGAGGTGTCGTAAGGTGTGAAAAATACCTGTACTCTAGGGTTTGAAATTTGTTGATTTTTTTGAGGAGCTTATCTTTTTAATGAGCTTTTGAACACGTCAAACAGTTTTGCATTGTTAAGAGGGTAAAACAAACACTCTTTTTGTCTTATTGTCTAGGTAGAGGATGAAAATCTTTGCTCATTGACTTAGGTACACACTCAAATGATAATCAGAATATAGCCATCACCAAGCATGCAATGGCTCCAGTCATGATGTTGTATTAGCTGACTCCAAATGCAAGTGAGGGAATGATATGATGACTGTCTTGGGGCAATTACTTTTTTCCTTGCACAAAGATTATCACCCTTTCAGGGATGAATCGCGTATTTTTTTAGGTGAAGTTGTTGTAGATTATTGGGCAATCCATTCAAAACTGTACCCCATATAATTGCACAAGGAAAAATTGAGGCATATAGCCCTATGAGTACCTGAATATATGTAGTCTCACAAGCAAGATTAAAGCGGCTCCGCTCTACATATACCCAGATATGTTCAAGGAATGATGTCGTAATTCCAAGAATAAAACCAGTTCTGTCTTCCGAGGCTTTGGCCTACAAGAAAGAAACTATTTATAGTGAGTTGGAAGGGTCGACGTAAGACCTGTCCTCACTTGGGTCATTCTCGGGAGATTTTTTCCTCAGCCGGCAGGCCCTCTACTGTTTAAATGATATGTAACCAGGATTGGCGAGCCATTTTCTCCCAAAGCACTTAAAACAAAATTCATTCCCTCAAGCTATGTTGAGCTTGATTTAATTTGTTCCTATTTTAAAGAAAACAGGATGCTTGAAAGGGAAAATTTGCCTTGTTCAATTACCACAATGATTTAATGATTTGTGTTATTCAATTTCTAATTTCCAAAAGAAAATTATACGATTGAACTTGTTCAATTAATCCCACATATTTAGTGTTTTGTTTTGTTTAATTACTATCCAAAAAGAATTAAGTGATTTGTTTGCTTGTTCATTTACTCCCAATTTTGTCACGAATGATAAGACAACGTCCGATTTTCTGATTCTCCTTAAGAGGAAAAGAGCATAATATCTAGTTGTTTTATCAAGTGGAGAAATGGTCTTAAGTTTGGAAAGTAAAGAAATAGAAGTCAAGATGTGGGTTGGAAACCTGTAAAACCACGTTAGTATCTATTTACTTCAACTCCATGAAAACCTCCAAAAAGAACTTGCAATCACTTGTTAAGCTACAAAATACCATAAACACCACTTGTTTAGAGTGTTAGGGGTTAGGCAAACGAGATGCTCAAACTTTTTAACTAGACGCGATCATGAAATTTTACTAAATATGACATAGTATATCGTATGTGAGCCTATTCACCGAATATGATCCCTTGCTGACTAGATGTGAGCCTAAACCAGATACGATCTAAGAAATCCCGTATACGATCCAACTTTTCTGCGGTGTGATGGTGTATCCAGGATGCGATCCTGAATGAGTAAAAATGATTCTGTGTCTGAATCGTGAGCATGAAAATTGGTAAAAAAGTGTTAAAAAATGAGGCCAGGTTGAAAATCTTTCCCCATGGTGGGCGCCAGAAATGTGCATGTGTATTTGGGAACCTGTTAAGAAAGACACAAACACTCAATAAGTCATTTCATTAGTTCAAAATGGTTAGACAAGCATGTAAAACCACATAATATCGACCTATTGCCTGCTAACTAGGAGGAGTCTGATTAGTAACATATTAGCCCTCAGAATATGCTACAAATCAGTGATGAATACAACCTAGCATGAAGGATTTTAGATTAAAAACAAGCTAAAAGATGAAAAACAAGCATCTTTAGCTCTAAGCATGTGAATATTAACAATGAAAAAGAATGGAATAATAAGTGAAATATGATTCTAACATTAATCTAGCAGCATAACATTGCATTTACAATCTAAGGTGAAGTCTCCTTTACTCTCAAAAATGGCTTCTATTTATAGAAGAATGAGAGAGAGAGAGAGAGAGAGAGGGGGGGGGGGACAAGGCAAAT
>MU225292.1:68808-78976 GCA_018584345.1 Thuja plicata | reverse complement strand
GTCAATCTGAGGGCCTCCATTTCACACCTTTGCACTCCAAGACTAGAGAGCTATGGATCGATATTTGAGGCCTCATTCTTGAGCAACCTTGGATGGAATGATTCATAGAAGTGTGTCAACATTTTAGCACACAATGATAACCTTAAGGGGTTATTTAGATGTGTGAGAAAAAAGTGAAAAGTGTATGCAAGAGGATTGCATGGTTAATTGACTGATTGGCATGATCTAACAGAGAAGGCTGAGCAGAGAAGCAGAGGGTTGCAAGAGTGATTGCTTGATAGATTTCCAAGCAGATCTGAAGATTGAAAAGAGAATGGAGGCCACTCAATGAATTAGCATTAGAGATGAATTGGACCTAGATTTGCAAAGTAAGTTGTATGTATCAGATCACACTTGCTAATTACTTTCTAACCATTGTATTAGTTGAAATCCTTTAACCAGGTTGACCTAACAATCATTGTATAAATCCTTTGAGCAAGGTGACATTCACGTGGAATGTTCTAAGTCCTCTAACAAGGCCACTCCTAACAGGGTGATTAAATCCTTTAACCAGGTCACATTTAGCAATGTGTTTTGTAACCTTTAATAGGGTTGGCTCCTAATAGAGCTCACTTTAGAAGAGTGAAAACTTGATAGCATGTTATTGGTAATTTTTCCCAAATTGGGTTTCCACGTTAAATATTAGTGTCAACTTGTGTGAATGTTTATGTTGTGTTTTACTATTAAGTTTCTACAAGTTGAATACATTTGAATAGTAAACTGCATATGTATTTTGTTGATTTATGATATTTCTATCGAGCAGATCTGAGTTGTTCAAAGTGGTATAAAGTTTAAATTGGTACATCTAGACCCGAGGATAATTGATTCACCCCCCTCTCAGTTATTCAGAATTCATTCAAACAATTGGTATCAGAGCTTTAGTCTCTTGAAAATAGTTTGAAGGTACTTGGAGCAAAAGATTAAGATGTATAAAAAGGAGGTACCAAAGTTGAACAAAGATAATTTCCCTGCATGGCAAAGTTTGATGAAATTGCATCTGGCTGGTATTGGTGATTTTGCTAAGCACTATGTTAAACATGATTATGTAGCACCCACTACACCTGCCAAAGCTGCACAGTTAAGAGAATATTAGGAACACAATCAAGCAATGTTGGAGATTGCATCATCTCTGAACTATCATAAGTTTGAAGACATAAAGAACTGTACAAATGCAAAGTAGATGTGGGATGCCTAGCAACCATCTATGGAGGTGATACAAATGTGCTGAGAGCCAAATCTGAAAGTTTAAGAGGTAAGTTTGATGAAATGAAAATGCAAGAAGGAGAAAATATAGTTCAATATTATGGTAGGATAAAGGAAGTTGTCAATGTTATTAGAGGAGCTAAGGGAACCATTGATGATAACACCATTATGAGAAAAGTACTGAGAAAACTTCTTCCTGTTTATGCTATTAGAGTCTCTGCAATTCAAGAGTTAAGATGTACTCCTAATAATAATTTGACTTTGGAAGGTCTGGTAGGCAGATTTACTACATTTGAGATGTCAAATTTTGATAACTACACTCCACAAGCTATTGAATTTGTATTCAAATCCCAATTGGTCCTTAAAAAATCAAAGAAAGGAAAGAAATGTGTGAACAGTGACACTACAGATGATGACCTGGAAGAACTTGAGGCACTTATGGCAAGAAGACTATCTAGAGGAAAAGGAAAATTCAAAGGTTTGTTTTTCATGTAACAAAGTTGGTCATATTGCTACAAGATGTCCTGATAAGAATGATAAAGATGAAAGAAGAGTCAGCAAGTACAAAGATAGAAAGGATGACCGAGACTTTAGAAAGTATAAATATTACAAGGATAAAGCTAAGAAATCTTGTTATATAGCTGAAGAAGCTTCTGACAGTGAATCTGAAAATTCTGATTAAAATGATATAGAAGTTGTGTATGTTGCTATGAAAGATGATTCTGATGATGATGAGAAAACTACACTAATTTCTTATATGATTAATGGTGACCATTGGATTATTGACAGTGGTTGTTCACATCACATGACTGGTGATAAAAATAAATTTGAAACCTTAGATCAGTGTATAGGTTGTTATGTTAAATTTGGTAATGATGCACCATGTCTTGTTAAAGGGAAAGGATCAATTAACTTGACTGACAAGATCAGATGTGACAATGTATATTGTGTTGATGATCTTAACTATAATTTATTAAGTGTTGCACAACTGAATACTTCTGGTTACAGAGTTGAATTCCATCACAAGAAGGCAAAGATATATGATGCCATTGGAGAATTATTTGGAAGTGGAGAACAAACAAAACGTAACTTGTTCTATCTAGACTTAGCTAATGAGATATGCTTGTTTGCACAATATAATGATGTTTGGTTATGGCATAAAAGGTTGTGTCATGTAAACTTTGATAACTTGGTAAGCATAAGCAAATTGAAAAAGGTTAGAAGGTTGCCTAAGTTAAAGAAACCTAAAAATGCAATGTGTAAGCAATGTCAATTAGGAAAAATGACTAAATCTAGTTTCAAAAGTAAGACTCGTACTTTTGAGAAAATTCTGGAATTCGTTCATACTGACCTTTGTGGTCCCATTGGTGAGAAAAGTTACTATGGAGATAGATACTTTATTATATTTGTTGATGATTACTCAAGAATGATGACTGTTATGTTTCTTAAAGAAAAATCTGATGCATTCCAGTTATTTAAGTGGTAAATGGAAAAAGTTGAAAAGGAGATAGGTAAAAGCCTAAAATGTTTAAGATCTGATAGAGGAGGTGAGTTTATTTCTAATGAGTTTAACAGGTTCTTCAAAGACTGAGGGATAAAAAGACTGATGTCCGTGCCTAGGACACAACCATAGAATGGTATTGCTAAGAGAAGAAACAGATCTATCATGGATTGTGCCAGAACACTAATGATGGAGAAAAATATTGCACAAAAATATTGGAGAGAAGCTATAAGTATAGCAGTCTTACCCTTAACAGAGTACAAGTCAAGAAAGGTACTAATGCTATACCTTATGAGCTATGGTATGGGTATGCACCTAATGTAAGATATTTCAAAGTTTTTGGAAGCAAATGTTTCATACTAAAGGATAACAAAAATAGAAAACTTGATGCTAAAGGTGAGGAAGGCATATTCCTTGGTTATTCAACTAAAATTAAAGCATACAAGTGTTTGAATTCTAACACTAACAAACTTGTGGAAAGTGAAAATGTTAGAATTGATGAATATGCAGAAAGAAATGAAGCTGAAAGCACACAGGAACCTGGAAGTTACCAAATCATTTGTCTATCTGGATGAGTAAGATTCTAATGAATTACCTGAACATAAGAAAGAGGTTGTCAAGAAACAACTAGCACCTGCTGACTCATAGAATGAGGTTGTCGAGCAATAGGAGGTAATTGTCAAGTTATCTGATGGAGATGCCGAGTCATAGAATCAATCTGAATTGAATAAGAATAATGAATCTGAAGCAAGACAAGAACCTACTCTAGAAAAGTATGTAAGGAGGCACCATAAGCCTAATCAAATCTTAGGATCAAAGTAGTTATGACAAGAAGCAAGTTGAGAGAAGATACATGCTTGTTATGTGATTTTGAGCCTAAAACAATAAAAGATGCCTTAGACAATGAAGATTGGATACAAGCCATGAATGAAGAAATTGAACATATTGAGAAGAATAAGAATTGGACACTTGTACCTAGGCCAAATGACAAAAATTTAATTGGTACTAAGTGGGTATTCAAAAATAAGTTGAATGAACATGGAGAGGTAACAAGAAACAAAGCTAGACTGGTATGCAAGGGTTATGCACAAGAGGAAGGAATTTATTATGGAGAAACATTCGCCCCAGTTGCAAGATTGGAAGGAGTAAAAACCTTACTTGCATATGCAGCCTACAAAGGTTTTAAATTTTATCAAATGGATGTAAAGTCAGCATTTCTAAATGGGATATTAGAAGAAGAAGTATACATTGAACAAGCTGATGGATTTGTTGACCCAAGAAAGAAGAACATGGTTTGAAGACTACACAAGGCACTATATGGACTGAAGCAAGCACCAAGAGCATGGTATGAGAGATTGCACAATTATTTGATAAAGATTGGATTTGCAAGAACCAATGATAGCAACAATCTATATTTGAAGACAGAGCAAAGAAAAGGTACTTTATTGGCTGAAATTTTTGTTGATGACATTATATTTTGTGGACAAGATGTGTTATGCCAAGCATTTGCAAAAGAGATGTAAACTGAATTTGAGATGTCTATGTTTGGTGGGATAAAAAGAATTGTTGGCTTACAAATATATCAGATAAAGAATGGTATCTATATTACTCCATCAAAATATGTCAAGGAGATACTAAAAATTTTTGGAATGGAAGATTCAAAACTAGTAAGTACACCCATGGCTACTGGATAGAAGTTAACAAAAAATGATGATACAAAAGAAGTGAATCAAACCCTTTACAGGTCAATGATTGGAAAGATGCAATATGGTGTGCACAGCAGACCTGATATTGCACTGGCTGTTGGAATAGTTGCAATATTTTCTACCAATCCCAAGGAAACTCATATGATGGCAGTAAAAAGAATTCTGAGATATTTGAAAGGAACAGATGAATATGGTCTGTATTACAAGAAGAATGATAAGTTTGAACTTAGAGTTTATACTGACTCTGATTGGGCTAGAAATTTGGATGATAGAAAAAGTACCACAGGTGGAGCATTTCTTTTAGGAAAAAGATTGGTTTCATGGACAAGCAAGAAACAGAATTGTACCTCACAATCTACAGTTGAAGCCAAGTATGTGGCAGTAATAGTTAATTGTTCTAATATTGTGTGGTTGAAGATACTACTGAAAGGTATGAAAGAAGAGATCACAGAACCATTTGTTATATATTGTGATAACATGAGTGTCATTAATATTTCTAAGAACCCTGTAATGCACTCTAAAACAAAGCATATAGCTATCAAGTATCATTACTTGAGGGAGCTAGTTCAAAAGAAGGAAGTGAGACTGGAATATGTGAATACTAAGGAACAGTTAGCAGACATATTTACAAAGGCACTACCCAAGGATGCTCATGAGTATCTGCGAGGTAAATCAGGGGTGATTCCCCTAACTGAGGCTAATTAGTTCAGAATGGTACTATTGCATCAAATGTTATATTCATAATATTTGACACATTAATGCACAGGCAGTCACATTTTAGGATGTTGCCTAAAGTTGTGAAAAATAGACAAGGACAGAAAAGAGGATCATTCATAAGCAAGATGACAGGAACAACATGATACAGAGCTTAGAACAAAAGAATCTACATGATGAAGATGTCAACGTCTTTGGCATTGTTGTCAAAGAGGGAGAGATTACTGAAAAAGAGATTAAGAGGGAAAGATTACTAAAACATAGATTACTGAAAGAGGGAGTCTACAGATGAATAGAAACATAAAGATTTTAGTGTGATTATAGACACAGAGGGAGAAATGTTTTACGAGATGAGAATCAGAATGAAACTAAAGACATTAATGAAGATTTGTTCATATCAAGGAACACAGGCAGACTTTTTGGATTGTATGGTAACTATGTTTGTCAAATTATTGTTTCAAAGTTTAGTATTGCCATCAATGCCAAAGAGGGAGATTGTTGGAAAGCTACAATGGAAACAATTTTTGTTTTGTCATTGATGGAAAACCTTAAATGGTGAGACTATTGCTATCTGTTTGAGTACCATATCTATTGATTGATGAAGAAGATTTGAAGGCAAGTATAACAAGAAGACCAAGTGAAATGGTTGAGTTATGAAAAATCACAAGGGTACTTGATCAATTGGCACATTGGCAAAGTAATGTGTTGTTTATCTTTTGATGACAATTTACTAAGAACAGTTTATGTTGAGCGAAGTTTGTGATGACCGAGAGCCAGTAAATTGCTGAGGAAACCAGTGATGATCGAGCGGAAGAACACAGTGTTGGCCGAGCAGCAGTATTTTGGTAATTGTTGAGATTTGAGATATCTGGCCGACATAGTTGATTTTATTGGGATATGTAAAGTTAATTAAGGATAAGCACGATTGGTCCACATTATTTAAATGCACGGGTAACTGTAATTAATGCATGTATCAAATATTTAATTAGTGATTACTTTGGAGAAGTAAATTAAATGTAAAGATAGAAAGATCCATTGGATCTGACCTAACCTAAGATCTACGATCTTGATAAAGTGGAAAAGATTTATTTTGCCTAGATGAAGAGGTATATGATAACCTTAAGTGGTTATTGAGATGTGTGAGAAAAAAGTCAAAAGTGTATGCAAGAGGATTGCATGGTTAATTGACTGATTGGCATGATCTAGCAGAGAAGGCTGAGAAGAGAAGCAAAGAGTTGCGAGAGTGATTGCTTGACAGATTTCCAAGTAGATCTAGAGATTGAAAAGAGAATGGAGGCCACTCAGTGAATTAGCATTAGAGTTGAATTGGATATGGATTTGCAAAGTAAGTTGTATGTATCATAGCACACCTGCTGATTACTTTCTAACCATTGTATCAGTCGAAATCCTTTAACTAGGTTGATCTAACAGTCATTGTATAAATCCTTTGAGAAAGTTCACATTCAAGTGAAATGTTCTAAGTCCTCTAACAAGGCCACTACTGACAGGGTGATTAAATCCTTTAACCAGGTCACATTTAGCAATGTGTTTTGTAACCTTTAACAGGGTTGGCTCCTAACAGAGCTCACTTTAGAAGAGTGAAAACTTGATAGCATGTTATTGGTGGTTTTTCCCAAATTGGGTTTCCACGTTAACTATTGTTGTCAACTTGTGTGAATGTTTATGTTGTGTTTACTGTTAAGTTTCTACAAGATGATTACATTTGAATAGTAAACTATATATGTATGTTGTTGATTTATGCTATTGCTACCGAGCAGATCTGAGTTGATCAAAGTGGTATAAAGTTTAAATTGGTACATCTAGACCTAAGGATAATTGATTCACTCCCCCCCCCTCTCAGTTATTCTGAATTCATTCTAACACTGTCCAGGAGGTTTTTCCAACTTAACTTTCCCTCCTAATCACTTTCTAGAAAACTAAGGATATATTCAGATACCCTATATGAATTTATGTCAGACCCCAAGGCCTTGAAGTTCAACTCCACTCCAGCAACTCCAAACTCTCACCAAGTTCACAAACCTAATTAGCCTAATTAGGCTTGGATGTCAGGGCAAGTACTAGAAATTGGGTGCATGGGATTGAAAAAGTTCTTCAGATGTCTTCAATTAACTCCCTACAACCCAAATCCACTCCTAATTCACTCAATTGATCTTTTTAACAAACACAATACTTCCTTCTCCTTCATTCTAGGCTGAATACAATGAGATATTCAGCCTAGGGAATGATGCGTGAGGGTCTTACCCTTCGATCCATTTCTTGAGCTTGTAGAATCATTAAATATACCATCATAACTTGCATTTTCCAGGATCTTAGAGAAATCCACTGGTTAGAATGCAAGTTAGGATTCCATTTGCAAACTGTGCTTCAAATAGACTCCTTCCTGGACTGCTTTTTGGAACTTCACATAAAAATTATCAAATCAAAACCAAATGACTTCAAATCAATCTCTGAGTGAAAATAACACAAAACACATTCAATGCATCACACATTACACGGCCGTACAACTCAGAAATGCTCACAAAACTGCTTCATATTCCATTTTCCATGCATCAAAGTTACATCTCAGAACTTCTAACCATGTTTGTTCGAAGTAAGCACTTAAGAACACTTCAAATTTGAAGTTGGGTAGATCAAAAATGCCCTGTGACTGTTGGGCTACCATCTTGCATCTCTCGAGAAACTTTTGGAAGTTGCATGAGCAACTTTTTGACAACTTTTGCAACATTTGGCAAAACTTGTCTTTTTTGCACTTAATGACCTTAGGAATGAATCCAAACCTATCCAAATGACATAAAATGCTAAGAATAACATGAATCCAAGGAATTTAACACTAAGGATCCTGAAAACACAAAACACATCTTAAAGAGACATAAACCTAACTAGCTGATCCAAATGGACTAAGGCATCTCTAGGCTCATAAGGTTGCCTAAGAGATCCTTGACCATATACACATGGATCCCAAAGAAAAAATAGGATAATCCTCTAAGATCAATCCATTTATGAAAAACAAGATCCTCTAGGATCAAACACAGACAGTAATGGGTGCACTGCACCAAGATCCATGAGTTATGTTAGTCCTCTTTCTTTTCTGCATTTTCGTGTACATTGTCAATGATTGATAGAGATAATATTGTGAATTTTATCATTCCATGTTGTCTTGTCTCATTTCAGTACCTATCTGCTGGAGTGAATGTTTTCTTGCAGGTCATAGTCTGTGTTTCTGTTCATGAAAGCTATTTTTGTGAAAATCTTCCATTTCCCTAAATAGTTTCACCTCAGACCCTACTATGAAACACTTTTGCAAGCCTCTTTAGAAAGTTGTAATTATTTTAAGTCAGAGATTTCATGCTAACTCTTATCCATTTTTGTTATGATTCATGTCATATCCGGTGTATCATCTAATAGACTAAGTTCTTACTTTATTGTCTTTCATTTTTCTTCCATCCCTTTTCCTCCCAAGTTTTATTTTAAGTTCAAGAACATAATAGGTGATTATCCAAGAGGAACCGGCCTAGAATCCGGAGGTTTCACTTCAAGTACAGCAAGGTCCCACAACCTAGAAGTGAATCACATGTTATACCATATCACTAGACTCTCGAGTTTAGTAGGGTGCAAATTTGGTGTATAACAGGTATATCGAATTTCAACAATTTTTTTGGTTGTCTTTGTATGCAACTTAACTGCTTATAGATATTGTTCTAGATTTTGAGTAGTAAAGACAAATGTTGTGGGATATGTTGTGTTCATTTCAAAGTGTCATCTAAAACATATTCCCTATTTCCCTGTTACAACCCGTTACTTTGACAATTAAAAAAAATTTGTACAACTGATTCAATACTTATGCACAAATGTCGCAATAATCATGCGCTATTGGTACCAATAAAGTTGTACAAACGATCTAATTACTAATATATTTTTTTTAAAAGATAGGTAACTATTGATCAACTTGATAATTTTTTAATAATATTTTAATTAGCAAAATTCAATAAACGATAATTAGAATTGGAGAGTAACTTATGCTCTTTCCCTAATAAGACACTTTTTAACCCGTATTTTATCTTTTAGTTTGATTTGATCATTGTGTATTAATTGATCTTTATCATGCATTTATTATGACTTGGAAGATATAACTTTGGGGCACCGGCTACGGTGCAACATATTTGCACCCGTTGAAAACTGTGCCTCTCTCAAGTCCATGCCATCTGATCCCATGCCATCCCCTCTCTTCTCTGACAGGTACGGTGGTGATTGGACAACCTGCAGGCAGGCAATCTTCGAAGTAACTTACAAATATTTGGCTGGGTGCAAATATTTCGGCTGGGTGCAAATATTATTTTGGCTTTATAAAGAATGATTATATTATCTCCCGCGTCATTTTAGCCATTAATATCAACCCACCAACCTATCACCATAAACACACTCATCCCGCCAAAATTTGCTAATAACTGGAGAGTTTCGTTTCAGATTATTTATTTTCTTGGTAGTGGCTTGGTTACAGAGGCAAAGGCACTGGTTACAGACAGTTTCAGATTTCATATTTCTTGCTGGGCAATATTCTATTCTGAATTGGACCCTCTACTATCTCCTTGGAGCCATTAATTTCTAGTGATCCATTTTTAGTTGTTACAGTTTGCTGTGCTGTGGGAAAAAATTATAAATCTTCATTTAACAGGTAAATTTTTTTGGTAAGAATTTAAAATACTATGGTTTGTTTCTGTCTTTACTGGAGCTTCACGTTTTTCAGGAAATGCAGTGGGCTTCAAATTATTTTTAAGTAATTTAGTTTATAATTTTGTACTTTATAATTCTCTTTTATTTTTATATAGATCGTGGAGAGCAATTTAAATGTTAATGTATTTACTAGCTATATATATATTATATACAGTATAATATATATAGAGAAAGCCGAGAGATATCAAGACTTTAATTTTTAAATGTAATTTTTGAAAGGAAATTAAAGCCTCGATATATCTAGCTTTCTCTA
>MU225292.1:55536-68708 GCA_018584345.1 Thuja plicata | reverse complement strand
CAGAGCAGGCAATGGCCATGAGGTGAGCATTGTAAGCACTGAACTCTGCACAGCACACTGGCCTCTTGGATGGAATTGCTATAACCTTGATTGTCTGATTGGTCTTTCTGTCCCACATTTGCACTGTACCATCATCAGAAGCTGATGCACAGAGACTTGTATTCCACTGAGAATAATCAACACTCCTCACCCTTCTGCCACCATGTTCATCCCTCTCAAACACAGCAATTCCTCTTTCAACATCCCACTCTGTAACAACTCCATCATAGTCTCCACTGCCTATAACCTGATCTCCACTGGCAGGGTCCCACTTCAGGCTGCTCAGCTTTGCAGAAGTGCAGATAACAGAAGCTTCTATAGATGAGCTCTGTTCAACATACATGACATCATTACCACAGAATCTGTTTCTCTTCTCCACAGACTTCCCATTAATATCCATCAAATCCTCTTCTTTATCTTCATGGTTATGACTTTGTTGTAAGTCTATCAGGTTGTTGAAGTTGTATAGCCTGATTTTCCTGGCTATTCCTCCAGTGGCCAGCCACTGATACTCCTTTGCATCAAATGCAAGGGCTCCAATGGAGTCTGATGCACCTGAAGGCCCAACTACCGTGCACATTTGCAAGTTCCATTCTGATTTTCGCTCTTCCAAATCTGATGAACTTTCTCCTTCCCTACATTGATTAGCATCACTAGCACTTTCATTGCCTCCATCACTTCCCATCTAATCTTGTCTTTTTCAGTTTCCTCTTGTCTGTTACAATGCCCATAAACATTGTGTCACTGAATACACATTCAAGACTCCTGCACTCCATGAGAAGTTGATATTCATGTGGATTCTCAGGATAAGTAATTCTAAAAGCACCCACCCACTTGATAGAACATATATTTTGGTTGGATATTAGATTAAAGGAAACTCTATAGTTAAGTGTCTTGTAATGCTATATTAAAAAAGGTGACTGTCACGGAATGTTTCAATACTTCACCTCTATGAGTATCACCTAGATGCAATGAGTGTCAAGTGTATCATTCGTTCTTATGATAGATAGGCTCTTGTGAACTACTATTCATGATACACTGGTCAATGAGTTTGACTTGAAAACTACACACTTGAATCCTAATAGCAATAACATAATTAAACTTACTATAGAAAATATCTCCTACTTATCAATCCTCCTTTACTAAATCAGATAGAAAAATCATTGTCACCTGATATCATGTCTATGTAATACACTGTAATACTTGAATGAGCAGTTCGAATACCCATTTCATTTCAAATGCCCATTTCTATTCCATTTAAAATACCCAGAAAAATATCTCCTAATACCTCGCATAGGACTACAGCATAGCATGCAGAGAACACAAAAATCCCCAATAAAATCCATCCTACTAAAATGCTGAAGATATACATTTGATATATATCCAGTGGTTGAGAAGGAAAAGAAAGGAAGATGATGCAGAATCATACAAAGCAGATGACTTGGGTGGCCACACCTGTTCCACCAAAATTCCTACCGCCAAAAAGTTTGCACGCTATCCGCAAAGCCATTTACGTGGTATAGTAAGCAACACACAAATGGTTTTCGGTTCTTTATGGACCGTTCCTTTATTGAAGTGCACCAGATGTTCAATGTGGACCATGTGGGCCTCCCATGTCCACAGAAGTATGATAAAGTTTTATGGAATGACCTAACTATTTGTCACCTTTTTGAAATCGAGATTTAAATTCAAACAACTTTTTATGTTTGTCCATGAATGATATTCCACCCACCCGTGATGGTTAATTTGTAATTTGAGATGTAACCATATCATGGTTAGCTTTATTTTCAAAAACACATTTTGAGTTTTGACTTGTTCGGTGGTTCATTTGAAATTATACTAGTTTTGTTTTTCCAGTAAGACCCATCTATGAGCTGATGTGGCTATCTGGCCCGTAAGATGTACCGATGCATAAATGAGCTAAGTAAATATGTCAAATCTTAGAGTGTGTTGTTTAAGCCAAGATCTAGGAGTGTCTAATAGAAAGTTATGAGAAGGAAGATTTCATGAAAATTTACTCGTAATGTCTATGGGTCATTAGTTTGTTGATGAAGTTGAATGATTCGAAATGAGTCCATCAAGGATCAAATCTTGTTATTTGCAAGACCTCGACACCATAAGGGATGAGGCTAGGATTGCGCCCTAAATTACTGAGTTGACATCAAACCCTCCAACAAAAAAATAACTTGGAATTAAAGTCGATGAGTTGAAATGGATATTCAACCTCTATGGTGTACTAACACATAAGTTAGCATCATACACAATAGCTTACAATTGGTGCATCCTAGGAATTGGATAGTTGTTTCCTTAATGAGATACCTAAGTAAGTCAAAGCTTAGAGTGTGTTGTTTAAACCAAGATCTAGGAGCACCTAATGGAAAGTTATGAGAAGGAAGATTTCATAATAATTTACTCAGAATGTCAATGCGTCATATGGGTTTGTTGATAAAGTTGAATGGTTCTGAATGAGTCTATCAAGGACCAAATTCTATGTGTGAGACCTTGACATCATAAGGGATGAGACTAGGATTACGCCCTAAATGACTGAGTTGACATCAAAACCCTCCAACAAAAAAATTTACCTAGAATTAAAAGTCAATTATTTAAGTCATTCTGGTATTGTTGTAGTTCCTCTTCTCCAACTATATCAATGTGGACTGCCATGAAAAATTACATTAAATTTTTTCTCACATCATTAATTGGTAATCTAGTTGAACAATAGACCATTCCTATATAAAAATATGTATAAGAAATTTAAAAAATTGGGTCTAACCAATAGAAATCATATACCCATAAACTAAAGTTTTTAAAGGTACTAAATATTTCCATACGTGTTCTATTTAATAGAGCCAACAAAATTATATTGATTTAGAGATTTGATTAAAAGATATTTGGATAAGCACTTGTATTGTTACTTGAGGTGTAATAGTGTTTTAGATAGAGTTATATGATGATATAAATAAATTATATAGATGAAGATATAAATTAAAGAAATGGTATGAAGACAAAATAATTAATGGTTCAAGAGCTTTTTTCTCATTAATTGATAATTTCTCCTAGGGATTTAGAAGTCTCAAGGAGGCAATAATACAATGGTCTAACAATATATTACGCACAAAGGTAAGATATACTACTTTTGGAACAAGATTGGATAGAAAGGTGTTAGTATTGAGGAACACTGAGAGGGGAGGGGGGGAAGGGGTGAATCAGTGTTTTGAAACTTTTAACCTTATTAATTTAATTGCTCAACCATAAACTAAATGCAATGAAAAGAAAACAACTGAAACATAAAACAAGCATCCACATAATTATAACACCATGATTTTTGCGTGGAAACCTGGTTAAGGGGAAAAAATACAATGGGGATGGTACCCACAAATGATTACTCTACATCAGTAATAACCCTATTAAAGGTTTGAGTACAATAAGAGTGGAATACACATGCATTTAGGCTTATAGCCTAGAGCTCACTGCTCAATTACAAAAGAGGGATACAACCCTTAGGAAAGCACATTGCTTTACAATATGTATTGGACTACAATCCAAAATAGTGAACTAGAAGTTAGCATCACATATGCCTATACAATTCCATGTAAGTGCATCACAAAATTCTTCTTAATCTGCAATCTCTCCTCTGCTCATATCAAATTTGCATGTACAACATCCAACCATATCATATCTAACCATCACTCTCATAAATAATCACAAAAAAACAATCTTATATACCCAATTGCAAAAAATATATCTCAACCGGTCGGCCTTAAGAACATAATATGTAGTGTGTGAAGTATCAGCCAAATCCATTGACAATTGTTCATGCTAACCTTGACCTATGTCATAAATATCTTCTACCATGTTGGCTCAATCAAAACAATTTGATAAAAAAATCAATTATTCAATTTTTTAGGATCACTTAATAATATGTTGGCTAACTATGATTGTTCTTCACTAAATATTGATTTCTACCACTCAGAACTCCATAACTCAATCATATGACATCATCAACTGGTGTGATCATGGAATGAGGTAGTATATACCTTGTATAATCTCATCCTAGTTGTGCAGCCCAAAACTTGAAGTCAACTGTCTGTACTGATACTTATAATGTAACCTATATACTATACATGTTCTCACAAACTTAGCCAATTTAGCAATTTGACCTTCGATAAGTAAAAAATAAGACAAGTGGCCATATAAATTATGTAAGGTTGTCATCAATGACAACATAAAAGCTTGGTATCAATGTCTATTTCCAACAATCTCCTCCTTTGGCATTGATGGCAACAATTAGTGAAAAAATGACTAAGTGTGTAGTGCCTACCCTTTAGTGGGTGTGTGCACCAAGTTGTGGACCAAAAAGGGGGTATAAGTGGACACATTTTTTTTAAAATCGGGTAAACCTAATATTGGAACAGGCGTTTGAGGGTCATGCACTCAAATAAGAAGATGTGTAAAAAATAAAAATTGTATTACTTTCAATCTAGTTTCTAAAACACTATTTTTTTTAAAAAACCGATAATATTAAGAGGGTCAAATCTTGCGCATATGAAAATATGTTCTTAATTTTTTTGGAAAAACATAACATAGTTGTTTCCGTGTGCGGTACAAAAGATATAGTTATATTCAGTATTTTTTAAATCCCTTTGGTATGATGATAGGTAAGAGTGAGATCTAGAAGTTGTGTACTTTTTTGTAATTTTTCGATGAGTATTTTTTTTTCTGTGATTTTTTGAAGTGATCGCATCCTGAAAATTTGGTACCTATTCGTGCACTAGGCATAACTTGCATCAAAATAATCAAAAATGAAAACTTTCTTTTTAAAAGTTTATAGAGTCAAGTGAAGAAAAATAATATGTAATTTATTTTTAATTTGATTAAGTATATCAAAAGTTATTAAAAAATGGTAGACATATGTCTGTGAGGACAATCAAGACACTGATAAAGAAAATTATAGTTTACTATGCTAATGTTGTCTAAAAATAGAAAACTTTATATGGTTATAAAGCTAAGAAGACGTATGAGATTATGGTGAAAATTATAAAGATACCCAGTTGACAAATTACAAACCTAATGAAGATAAAGTCGAGAATTAATCTTACAAGATGAAAAAATGTCTAAAAGAACAAAAATGGAGGGAAAATGAGCCTCCAAACCTTTGGGTCATTTTCCAAAGCTCTTCCCAAGCCATAACCCGATCGGGTTTCTAAATTTCAAATAACCCGATCGGGTTATGAAAAGCAAAAAGTACTTCAAAACCCGATTGGGTTTTGAAGAAGTAAAACTTTCTCCATAACCCGAGCGGGTTTTGAAGAAACTAAAATAGGTTTTACTCTGGAAGCCATAACTTCCACATACAGAGTCTGATTGAATCCGTTCAAAATGCGTTAGAAATATATTAAGACGATCTAACACATTATTAACCTATGATCATCTTTAGGCATCAACATTTTTTTTCCATCCATTTGAATCAAGTAAGGTCTAAAATACACTCATTATTGTTAGAATAGTCCCAAAGGATAACTGAGAGGGGGGGTGAATCAGTTATCAATAAATTTAATTCTTTTCTTCTTTAACTTTAGAATACAAAAAAATAAATGCTTAATCAGATAACACAGTACACAACACACAATTTGATTACGGGGAGACCAAATGGTAAAAACCCCGGTGGGAATTAGCACCCACAATGAACTATACTTGTTTATAGTAATCCATGTTAGAAGATATCTCAACCCTGTTAGGAGTTATACTTTACAATGCAATAAGTATAGTGACCTGGTTAAGGGTCAGACCTTGTTAGGAATCTTTTATAAATAGCCCTGTTAGGGGTGGTGGACTCATTGTCCAAAAGCTCACTGCTTGATGGTGAAGGCTACAACCTTCTGTATAACAGATACGCACTATATCTGATGATGAACTGTAGAGTAGACCTGTTGTCTTGATCAATTCCAGTGTCTTACAATCTTTCACTTCTTCTTCACATAGACTCTTGATGAATGAACCAACTCTGATAATCTGCTCTGTACATCTTTCTTCTCTTTTCGTATCATTCACACTTAACATGTCACCTTTGACTTGCTATAAGTATCTTCCTCAAAGTATGAGATCATGGGACCTGTAAAAAACTCTTCATAACATCCTTGTCGGCTCTACTAAGCACGCAAGCATAATTACAACCACGCAAGTATAAACTGAATAGACGCAATGCTTCACTAAGTTGGCCTCACCAATTTAACTCTAACTTTGCAATCTTCTTGAAACACGTTTGGCGCCTTTAGATTAATATCATCAACTCATAACTAATCATGAATATACACACGCATATATAGAAGATAGGTGCAACTCAAGAAACACATGATATACGTTGGCCCTAAACAGTTACACTTTCAGAACTGTAACTGCCAATAACAGAATTACATAACTTAACTGAAACATCATATCAGAATCTGCGTGTATGAACATAACATAATAAACATGTCAACAACATGTATCTATCCACGCAAG
This sequence comes from Thuja plicata, assembly GCA_018584345.1. Classification (NCBI taxonomy): domain Eukaryota; kingdom Viridiplantae; phylum Streptophyta; class Pinopsida; order Cupressales; family Cupressaceae; genus Thuja; species Thuja plicata. Next base: position 62,168 of record MU225292.1, on the reverse strand, counting down.
TCTTCATATCATCATTCTGATAAGTACATACAGAATTACTACTGTGTATTATATGTTGTCATCAATGACAAACATACAATCAATCAACTGCTCAGAATCAAATCTCCAACAATTATTGCCCATACATGCAACATATAGGAAAATCAGTATGCTCTCTCTCTCTCTCTCACATGAGAGAGAGAGAATACTAATTTTCCTATACGTTTCATGTATGGGAAATAATGAGAGAGAGAGAGAGAGCATACTGATTTTCCTATACATTGCATGTATGGACAATAATGAGTGCCTATTTTATACCTTGATTCAAATGGATTCTAGAAAAAAATTTGATGCCTAAAGATGATTATAGGTTAATAACTTTTTAGATCATCTCAATATATTTCCTACGCTTTTTGAACGAAGTCAATCAGACTCTGTATGTGGAAGTTATGGCTTCCAGAGCAAAGCCTATTTTAGTTTCTTCAAAACCCGATCGGGTTATGGAGAATGAAATGCATAATTTTTACTTCTCTTTCTCTCTCACTCTCTCTCTCTCTCATATTATCTCCCACTCCCAATATGAGAGAGAGAGAGAGAGATTCCTATACGTTGCATGTATGGGCAATAATGAGTACCTATTTTATACCTTACTTGATTCAAATGGATGGTAGAAAAAATGTTGATGCCTAAATATGATCATAGGTTAATAAAAAGTTAGATCATCTCAAGACCTTTCCTACGCATTTTGAACAGAGTCAATCGGACTCCGTATGTGGAAGTTATGGTTTCCATAGCAAATCCTATTTTAGTTTCTTCAAAACCCGATTGGGTTATGGAGAATAAAATGCATAAGTTTTACCTCTCTCTCTCTCTCCCAAAATCTCCCAAACTCTCTCTCTCTCTCTCATATTCAGAGAGAGAGAGAGAGAATACAGATTTTCCTATACATTGATGTATGGGCAATAATGAGTGCCTATTTTATAACTTACTTGATTCAAATGGATGGAAAAAAATGTTGATGCCTAAAGATGATCATAGGTTAATAATGTGTTAGATCGTCTCAATAGCTTTCCAACACTTTTTGAACGGAGTCAATCAGACTCCGTATGTGGAAGTTATGGCTTCCAGAGTAAAGCCTATTTTAGTTTCTTCAAAACCCACTCGGGTTATGGAGAAAGTTTTACTCCTTCAAAACCTGATCGGGTTTTGAAGTACTTTTTTATTTTCAAAACCCGATCGGGTTATACGAAATTTAAATTTTTTTTAAAGATGTGTCCACTTTTTTGGTCCACAACTTGGTGCACACACCCTAGTAGCTTTTATTTTATTTTGTTAAACTCTTTTTGGCCACTTGCACCTTTGCATCGATGACTCTAGTTTCTATTTCAGTTGATATTGTATGACTTTTCACTATATTTCAGTTAGCAAGAACTATGAATTTTGTGTGATTTAATGTTATTATAGTTAGACTTATGATCAGTTTTATCATGTTTATCTCATGCTATGATTACATTTATGGTTATGGATTACTGACAACATTGACACCCTATTTATATGCACATGGATCATATGTATGTTTTTACTTTTTGTATAATGCAATTTTATGGTATGAGACAGGGTCGTAGTTACTTGTGTGTGAGACCCACATGACCTACCATTCTCAACCATTGCTTGTTACATATTATATGTATGCACATGTTCAACTTTGTGATGACAGAATTCTAGGTACCGGGCATCGTCTTCCCTGAATTGGCAGGAGTGAGCGTGCCCTATCGCAATGTCCCAATGGTAACAGGGGGGAGATAATGAATAGGTCAAAAACCCTAACTTAAACCTTTTATTTTTCTAATTAGTGGACAAGATTATGTGTCTTCACCCTTTGAAAACTATCAAGTGACGTGAATTTGGGAACCTTTCCTTGGGTCTGAGTTTTGCTTATTTTGGTTATGTCGGGTTTTCATATTGTATGCTTGGTTTAAGGTTATTTGTGTTAGAATAAAATTTGGATTCTATGTTATTAATGTTATATTTATTTAAATCATGTAATTATTAAATAACTAATCAAGGGGGTATTTGATCAATAAAAGTTAGTTAATATACCTTTGTTGAATTAATTGATTTGAGTGAATTCATAACTTTTATTAAAATGTGAAATAAAATTTTAAAGTTCAAAATTGAATTTAAAGTTGTCTTTTGGAGGATAAAGATGAATTATTTTTGTAAATCAAATCTTTTGACCCCAAAGTCAATTTGAGTTATTTTTAACCTTAGGGGTAAGTTTAGAAACCCTAGGTTAGTAGTTTTTTTTGTTTTTAAGGAGATTTTGAGCTCTTCTCAAGAAGACAGAAGTTGAGGGATCTAAGCTCCAAATCTTGCTAAGGAGGAGTTTCTAAAGTTTGAAGGACAATCTAGAAAGCTTGTTTGTGTACTACTGGATCAGTGGTTTCAGAATTGTCAGAGTTTTGAGGTAGGATCCTATATCTGAATTTGTAGGTGTATGTTTTATTATAAATCTTTCATTAGGAAAGTTGTAACTTTGCTTTTACATCAGTTTTGGTAGATGGGTTTTTCTTAAAACTTTTGTTGTATATCTTAGGAGGGATTAGGAACAATCCTATGGATTCAGATTGGTAGTAAACAGACTAGTTAATCAAAATCTGTGAATTTTGTAAATTTGGGAATTATCTTTAAAAATTGGTTATGTGTTCTTGAGAATTTTCCCCAAAGTTGTTTTTGTGCACAATCTGAGTTAGAAAATTATAACCCATCGATTAGAAGGCCAAGGATTTTAGTGTGCTAGTTTTTCCCTTTTAAACCTCTTAGTTTTGGTAGTAAGTTTGATTTTAAATTAATAAAATAATCTTTTTTTATATATTCTGTTGTTTTTATTACAGAACAGTGTTCTGTATTTTTTTTATTTTTTTTTAAGTTTAAAAAAAGGTTATATTTAAAATTATTTATGTATTGTTGTTATTTAAATTAAGTTTTTTTAAAATAGATAAATAAAATCATATCAAAGTGGGGCGGGGGTCCCAAACCCCACCCCGGCAGCTACGCTGCAGTTCCCAGCTACTGTTGTGCACAGCAGCTAGGCTACCGGCAGCAGCGCAGACTGCCTACTGTGGCAGCTTTGGGGGGGGCCTCCCTTGGGAAACGAGGAGTGGGGTACGCCCCCTTTTTTGTTTTTTTTTTAAATATATTTTTTATTTAAATAATATAAATTTTAATATTTTTAATTATTGATGTTATTATTATTATTAATAAAAAAAATTAATTTATTAAATGAACAAGTTAATTATTATCTATTTAATATTAATTATTTTTAATTAATATTAATTAGTACTAAAGAATGTGAATTGTAATATTTGTATTTTTACAATTCAACTTAGTGGTTAATATTAATTGGTATTTTCTTTTACTATCACGTTACTTATTAGTTAATAAAAAATTTTAAATTGGTGATTAATGTTTTATTCCCTTATTGCTTATCATGTTTTTCCCTGCTTAAGATGTATTATTCTTTTGGGCTTTTGGGAGATTATGTCGACTCCTAGGGAAAATGTTCCAGAGGCTGGGGGTGTGTACTATGTTCTTGTGTTTCTATTTTGCTTTGCGATTAGTATCTTTTCCCATTTGTTTGCCTTAAGCTCGTGTGTGGGTGTTTACTTGGTGTTTGGTTTGTGAACCAATGTGTGTTCATGTTGACCTTATGTGGAACTAAATTCTGACGGTGGTACCTGTACAGTACTTTTGAGATTAATGATTACTATGAGCTTATGGTAGGTAATCCAGTGTCTAAGGGGGAGTGGCTTACAATGAGGGTTGGGACCCTAAGAGGTTGCCAGGGTAACTCATTGTAAGTTACTTAATAAGTGATAACTTAATACACTGTGGGTTTAAAATGATTAATAAGACGCCTAAATTCCCCGCCCATGTCTTGAGTTCTTTTATAGACTAGGATGGGAGCAGGAGAAGATGCTTTATTTGATCTTGCATAGTTCGTACCCTTGTCTGTATGAGAGGTTACTAATACCGCATAGAGCCACTAGGGGTTGGGGGTTCATCGAGACTGCTTGGGTCACCTTAGAGTTGACTCATGTGATGACACTTCCCCATATTCATTTTAGATTTCCTACATGTGTCGGTTGCCTCTGGCTTTATATGTCTTTACATGTTTAGTTGGAAATGTACCTTGTGATAGAAAGCGTTCTGGATCCCTTAATTCTTCCTACTTTATGACTGGTTTGTAAACCGCTTGGGATCTGTTGTTATCTCCTCAGCACAGTGGGAGTGGACCATTTAGGTGCCATGAGGACAGGTGGTAGTGATCCTCTTTACCATTGGAGACCTCGATGTCCTTGCACCATTGTTGGTGATCTTGTAGTAGTTGCACTTCCTTGCGATATCTTAGGAGATATGATCTTATCTTTCTTAAAGTTGTTTATCATATCATTTATATGTATTTCAATTATACTATTTATGGATTAATGTATTGTAATTCATGTTTAAGTATAATTACATACGCTGGGACTTGTGCAGTGGATGTCATTTCTTGGATACACCATATGGTATTAAATGTAATCGTATCATTATTTATGAGAATACTTATTAATCATGTTGTACTTTGGCATATTTATATTTAATCTTTAATTAATTTATGAGTTATCTTACGTTATGGAACCCTTGAGAATTGTATCCTTGTTGAGTTTACTTTATGATCATGTTTTGTGTTTCACTGTAATTGCTTCCACTTAATTAATCATCTTGAATGTAAACTTTTTAAAAAAAAATTATGTAAACTTAGTTACTTGTTATAGGTTATTTTCTCTTGAGTTCCCTAGCGGGGCATTACACTTGGTATCAGAGCCCATGTTTCTTTACACTGGGATCTCTAATAATCGCATATGCCCACTAGTTGTTTAGTAGTTGAAAACTTGAAACAAACATAGACATATAACACTCTTGTATTTCAGACTATTGTTTTATGACCATATACCATGTCTTTACTTTATGACTTATTTTGTGTTAACATTTCTCCTCGATGATTGATATAGGAAAATGGTTACTAAAACTAGATCCGCTACTGGGGGTCAAAATGCAAGCCGCAATAGAGGGTACAGAAGGGGTAGGATCCCTAGCGCATCTGCGGGTGCTAGGATTGAGAGTGTGCATGAGGAGAACATGGAAGAGCACAGTGGTGAATGAGAGGTTAAGACAAAGAATCAAACCATGCAGTTACTTTAGGCCATTTTGGATCGCCTTCCCAAGGCAAATAGAGACTAGGAGGAAGAGAATCACCATGAGGAGGAGACTAAACAGAGATCCAGGAGCCTGGTTAGGAAGGGCATTTTGGGTGATCAAAAGGTCGCTAAGGTCAAGAAGATGAGAGACCTTCTGAGATCACAACCACCTCCATTCAATGACCTTTGTACTATATTTGAGGCAGAAACTTGGCTCATTGTGTTGGATCATTGTTTTGATATGCAGCAGTTTGACACCAATGTCAAAGCAAGGTATGCTATCATAAACCTCGAGGGGTTTGCAGGAACTTGGTGGAAGATTGAGGAGGGTAAGTTGGGACTTAGAATGGATACCAACACTTGGGATTTATTTCTAGATAACTTCCATGAGTGGTTCTTATTTGACTAGTGGCACCAGAAGCGCGCAAATGAATTCCACAACCTACGGCAGTTAACCCTTACAGTTCAGGAGTATGAGCGTCATTTCTTTGAGTTGAATCCTTATGCAAGGTTTACCCACAAGTCTCTACTAATTTTTGAGCATTTCATTAGGGGGATTAATAGCCACATCATTGGGGGAGTTAAGGTTTTTGAACCTAAGACCCTCAAGGAGGCAGTCAACAAAGCTACTCTAGTTGAGGCAATTCAGATTTTGGGTCACAGTGGCCAAGTGGTTGCTCACACTAGGGGATCTAATTATTCAGGGTTTCAAGGTAATCAGTCCCAAGGGGATAAAAAATTCAATAAACCCTTCTCTCAGTTCAAGGGTAACCAAGGTTAGCAACAAAAGGGTTCATATTATCCAGCACAAAGCAGTAGTTCTCAGTCAAATAATTTTTGTAACTTTCAATGCAACAAGCGTAATCAACCCAGTCAACCCGCATAGAGCTCCAATTCAGTGGCTAGAAGAGGTAGCTACCAATAGTCTAGTACACCCTCCTCTAGGAGAGGTTATGGTAGAGGTGGTGGTTGCTTCTCTTGTGGGTATTTTGGGCATATTGCAGTGAATTGTCCCCAGCATGCACCACAGTTTTGAGGATAGAGGGTCGCAGCTTTAGAGCCTACAGTAGGGGATGTTGGTAGATCTTGTATGCACCCTAAAATGGTCACCTAGACTTTGGGCCCCATTTATCATTTTATCATTTTATCAATTTCTAAATCAATGCTTTGGAACATTTTCAATTCAAATCAATTTCCTTGATCAAATTGTAATTAATTCAATTATTGAATTATTTCAATATTTCCTAAGGTTTGATCATTTTTATATAATTAAAAGATTTAGTTTTCTTTTAATTGAATAAAATTTATCTTATTTAATTAAAGTAAATTTCTCCCTTTTAATTAAATAAAAATCCTCTTATTTAATTAAATTCAATTTCCCCCATTTAATTAAATAAAATTCTTCTAATTTAT
>MU225292.1:20189-47786 GCA_018584345.1 Thuja plicata | reverse complement strand
CGTTGATCTTGCCTTCCTTTCCGTCTACCCTTTCACAATTCTTCCATTCACTATCCTTCTACCTTCTATCCTTTTTCCTCATTTGTCTATTCCTCCTATCTTCCAACCTCACTCGCTTTGCATAAAATATTATCCTCCATTTTTCTCTTCCATCTTCCTTTCCCTATCGACTTCTTTGAGTATATCATTTTGAATCCTTGGCATATCATGGTTTATCCTTTCAAGGAGCATTATCTAAAAAGCTTGCCTTCTTCCAAAAAAAAAATTTAAAAATTCAAGAAAAGAAAAAAAAATTAAGAGAAAAATTTTTGTCCTATGGTGAAAACCACTCCCTTGTGGCACCTTGGATAAGTACCATGATGAAAACCTAGCAATCACGCATCATGTGTAGTTCTTCTTCATATTTCATCCATTCTGTATACTCTCTTTTGATCTTGACAATGTTGATCTATACACAAACATTTGGGCTATCTTGTGAGCTATCTTACGATGATCTTGCTTTCATTCCTTTCATATTTTCATCTCTATCTTCCTCCATTCATTTTTTCCTATCGCTATCATTTTCCCCTTTGGTATTGATCTGAAAAAAAAAAAAAAAAAGTAAAACACCGTGCTCTAAAGCCTCTTGACATGTCTACTCCTTTTGACTGCATCCTTTCCTGCTATTGCATTATGCTTTTGTGACTTATCTTATGTTGGCCTTTCATTGCTTGTCCAAATGTTCTTTACATGATGTTTCTTTTTCCCTAGCTTGGGTACTCTTGAGGAGTTTGCCTTTGAGGATTTCTTCCCTTCATTCTCCTTCATTTTCATGTCTTCCATCTCTTCAACTAGCTTGCTAATCCCTCCTGTCCTCCACCTTGCTAAACATTGAGACTACACAATGTGATCTTTCTTAAGAGTTTGATGCCCATTCTGTCTGGGGGCATCCTTCAAGTACATAATTATTGATCCTAAAAAGATTCAAAAAAATGATATATTGTCAAAAATTCTAAAAGTTGAAAAATGTCCTGAAAAATGATCATCTTAGTGAAAACCTAGCAATAGGCGCTTTGATGTATCTTCAAAAAAATTATATATTCTAAAAAATCAAAAAAATAAAAAATTCAAAAATTCAAAAAAAATAGAAAAAGTGCTTTGGTGAAAACCTGGAAACAGGCGCCTTGGTAGCAAAAATTATAAAAAATTATAAAAAATCTTGAAAAAAATAAAAAAAATAATAAAAAATAAAATAAAAAATGAAAAGAGAAAAAATTGTAATAAAATCCAAGTGGTGAAAACCTGGAAACGGGCGCTACTTGAGGCCTTTGCACCCCTATTTCTTAGCGCGTGTCCTCAACACTTATGCCTTTCTCCATCATGCCTTGTCCTTGTTGCCTTGGTCTGGAATTGGTCTTTGTCTTTGTCTAGGGGGCATAAGTGTGTTAACTTTGGTCTCTTGGATGCGTTAGTCTTTAGGTCGACTCACAAATGGTGTTTTTCAATACCACCCCAGTTGTATTTTTCAATACAACCCTTGACATTGAGTGTTTTTCAAGACTTATCAGTTTGGTCTTACCCAGTTTTGTCATGTGGTCTTATCTTCTTGTAAGCATTTGATTCTTATCCTCAGAACTCAGTATCAGTTAACACACTAAATTTTTAAACACAACACTTAATGCTTGAGCTATGTCATGATCTTTTCTTTGTTTGTTGACTATTATTGATTTTCGTTGAGTGTCCTTGTCTAATAAGTCTCTTTGTGATGCATAGCTAGAGGACTTGGGGCATGGGGCATGTTTTTCTTTGCTTCCTGCTTTTTTCTTCACTGTTTTTGCACAACCATTCTGTTGGTCATCCTGGCCTCTATGCCTTGATGCGAGCATGGTTTTTCTATATTAAATTGGGTAAGCTAACATCACAGTCATCTTGACCTTTATGTCTTTGATGCTTATGTTAGAATCTTTCCACATTTCAAATATGATATACATCACATTCATATCTTCATAGTTGCACTCATGACTAGTGATGATTTTGTGATGTTTCCGATATAAATCGCATTCATATCTTCATAGTTGCACTTGTGACTAGTGATGATTGTGTGATTTTCCGATGTCTATTAATAATGGCCCAATGATGAAAAATAAGTTCCTTTACATTATCTTATGAATGATGAACACAAATTCCTATGTTACAGTTGCTCTATTGCAAGTACACCTTTGCATTTTCATATAGCTTGCATTGTTAGACTTCATGTTAATTTGCATTTTTAGGCTACATTATGATTTTGAGAGGGTTTTCCTTCATCTTTCTTGTGGACTTTTAATCAACTATGATCACATTCTGATCTTCATTTCCTTATCTTCTTTCATGATCTCAATCAAAATTTTCTATCTTACATAGTTGATTGATTTTGGGGCATTCTCTGTCTTAAGGCAAATTCTCTTTCTTCTCTCCATTTCTTTCCACCTCTTCTAAACTTCTATCTTCCATTCACTTTCACCCCACTTCTTCTTCTTCTACTTCTTCTTCTTCTTCTTCTTTCTTGCTTCTAATTCAACCTTGGGGCATAATCTTTCATGCTTGATGATCTACCTTGGTTTTGTGATCTTTATATCTTTCATCTCACATCAAGAACCTTATCTTTAGTTCAATTTGATCAAAATTTATCAATTTGTTGTTTCTCCTCTATCTCATTTTGATTTCAATCACGAGGGGGCAGTACCTATAAAACTTCAATCTTTGATTCAGCTTTATCATTTATATCAGTTTTGCTTGAGATTCTTATCTCTGACATGTCAATTACTTATTTCGGTGTTGACCTTGTCTCTTTTTCAATCTGCTTATTTTTTGTCCTGATGTGTTCCCAGAATGACCACACATCTGGGTTGTTTTGTGATCCCAAAATGATCTCACACTTCAATTGCATTCTTTGACTACATGTGTTCCCAGAATGACCACACATTTGTCAAAGAGGGGCAAATGTATGCACCCTAAAAAGGTCACCTAGACTTTGGGCCCCATTTATCATTTTATCAATTTCTGAGTCAATACTTTGGAACATTTTCAATTCAAATCAATTTCCTTGATCAAATTGTAATTAATTCAATTATTCAATTATTTCAATATTTCCTAAGGTTTGATCATTTTTATCTAATTAAAAGATTTAATTTTTGTTTAATTGAATAAAATTTATCTTATTTAATTAAAGTAAATTTCTCCCTTTTAATTAAATAAAATTTCTCTTATTTAATTAAATTCAATTTCCCCCATTTAATTAAATAAAATTCTTTTAATTTATTTAATTATAAAGAAAACCCCTCTTTTAATTAAATAAATAAAAATCCCCACTTAAAGCACTTTATTTGATGAAAAGGGAAATAAATTAAATGAAAATTAAATAAAAATATCTTTTTCATCACATCCTCCTAAGTGGTGGGTTTTTGCCTCTTAATCATAGCCTTTGATTTTTGTCTCTTAATTTCAACCGTTCACTTTCTTTTAAAAGGAGACCTCTCCTTCTCATTTTCATATATTAGGTTTTCATAGTATTGTTATCCTGCAGGTTTGGAGAACAATTTTGGAGGAGGATTTGAGCACTCAAGCTTGGATATTGCAACTTCTCTCTTCTTGTCTTCTTCTTCTTGCATCCATAGCTATTCATGTAGATTAGATTCATGTTTATTTTCATAGATTAAACTTGCATTTGTGTTTCCTTTCATAGATTAATCATGCATTGTTATCATTTAGATTAATTTCCTTTCATGCATTGCAATCATATAGAGTAGATCTCATTTTCATGCATTTGAATCTCTTATTTCATGGTGTACTTGCATAGGCACTAACTAGGTCAATCTGAGGGCCTCCATTTCACACCTTTTGCACTCCATGACTAGAGAGCTATGGATCGATATTTGAGGCCTCAATCTTGAGCAACCTTGGATGGAATGATTCATAGAAGTGTGTCAAAATTTTAGCACACAAATCTCACAAGGTCTTTGCAATTGTGGATTAGCGTTAGGCAAAGCACCAAGGCACAGTGATATAAACTTCAGGTTCTACTCAAGGTATTTCTCTTTCTATCTCATTTGATTTAGGAGCTACATATTTTTTATATCTCCTTTTGTAGTAGAGCGATGTGGGCTTGTGGTATTAAAGAAGGATATAAGTTGGCAAGTAGAGTTAGCCTCAGGGGAAAGGGTACCAACAGATTCTCTAGTGCTTAATTGAGAGTTGAACTTGGGTAACTTCACCACCTTGGTGGACCTTCATGTGATTCTCTTGGGATCATATGATGTTGTCCTTGGGATGGATTGGTTAGGATCTCATGGAGCCAACATTGATTGTAGACAAAATATCATCATATGTAAGGATGATGTTTGAAAGGAAATGGAGATTTTTGGGGTTCAATGTCCTATTTCCCTCCGTATGATTTCTGCCATGCAACTCAAGTGAAGCATGCAAAAGGGATGTAAGGTTTTTGTTGTATCTATGAATGAGCTAGATGAAGTTGAGATAGAGGACAAGACTCTTGATCATCCTATTCTTCAGGAATTCATAGATGTCTTTCCAAGTGACATTCTAGGTATGCCACCAAAGCATGACATAGATTTATGTATTTACCTCATTCCATGAGCGTAACCTATTCCTAGAGCTCCTTATCGAATGACTACTCAAGAGTTGAATGAGCTACTACTCCAGTTAGAAGATCTTTTGGAAAAGGGTTGCATTCGACCGAGTGTTTCCCCATGGGGAGCACCTGTACTCTTTGTCAAGAAGAAGGATGGATCTTTATGCTTGTGCATCGACTATAGACAGTTGAACAAGGTAATGATCAAGAACAGGTATCCTCTGCCAAGGATTGATGACCTATTTGATCATATTAAGGGAGGCAAGGTGTTCTCTAAGATAGATCTCAAGTCAGAATATCATCAGTTTCATATCCAAGATGCGGATATTCACAAGACTTCATTTTGTTCTCGCTATGGACATTATGAGTTCATAGTAGTCCCTTTTGGCTTGATGAATGCTCCATCATTCTTCATGTTCTTGCTGAATGAAGTATTTTTCTCTTATCTCGATCGCTTTGTTCTCGTCTTCTTGGATGACATATTGATATATTCTAAATCCCTAGAAGAGCACGAGGAACATATGCGACAGGTTTTGCAGTGCCTTCGGGATAATTAGTTGTATGCCAACATGGAAAAATGGGACTTCTTTCACTCAGATGTTCAGTACCTGGGTCATGTCGTTTCAGATGAGGGTATCTCAGTGGATTCCTCAAAGATTCAGGTGATGGTGGATTGGCCAGCACCCACTAATGTGTCAGAATTTCATAGTTTCATGGGATTGGCTGGATATTACTGTTGATTTGTTCAAAAATTCTCTAAAGTTGCTCACCTTATCACTTCTCTTCAGAGGAAAGGGATGAATTTCATTTGGACAGAAAAGTGTGAAGAGGCCTTCCAAAACCTCAAGGAGTGTTTGACTAGTGCACCTTCTCTAGCAGTATCCAATCCATTGGGTGAATTCATGGTGTGTATTGATGCTTCTTTATAAGGTATAGGGGTAGTCCTTATGCAAGAAGGATGTTTTATTTCTTACAAATCTTGCAAACTCAAGGATCACAAGTTGAACTATCCTATACATGATCTTGAGTTAGTAGCAGTAGTTCATGCATTGATTCGATGGAGACATTTTCTTTTAGGACATCAATTTGATCTTCATAGTGATCAACACAACCTACAGAATATCTTTACCCAGTCTAATTTGAATGCTAGGCAGAGATGATGGATGGAATTTCTCTATGAGTATGACTTTAAAGTCAAGTATATTCAGGGTAAGGAGAATGTGGTAATTGATGCCTTGAGTCGAAGGATGCATGAGATATCGGCTTTGACTCTTGGTGTAGATTTGTGGATTTGTATACTCTAGACACTTCCTACAGAGACCTAGCATCAGGAAGTGAGTGTAGAGATTGAATCAGGGAGACCTTTAGAGGGTAGATTTTTGGGTTGTGTTTTAGAGACAGATGGTCTTTTGTGTCACACAAGCTGATTATATGTGCCTCCATCAGATGATCTTCGTACATTGATTCTATCTAAGTCTCACCATGTACCTTACTCGGCACATCTAGGTGTCAAGAAGATACATACAGATCTTAGATAGATATATTATTGGACCAGTATGAAATGAGACATTGTTGATTAAGGTAGACCACCAGTATCCAGCGGGGATTTTACATCCTAATCTCATTCCAGCATGGAAATGGGATATCATATCGATAGATTTCATCGTAGGTTTGGCTATGAGTCCTCGCAGACAGGATGTCTATCATGGTCACTATTGACCAGTTGACCAAGGTGGCCCACTTTTCTCCTATGATAACATCCTACACAAAAACTCCAGTGGCTAAAGTCTTTATGCAGGACATTGTGAGACTACATGGTATTCCCCGCAAGATTATATCATATAGGATCCAGTGTTCAATTCAGCATTTTGGACTTCTTTGCAACATGATCTAGGAGCTCAGGTGAATTTCAGTTCAGCATATCATCTTGAGACCAATGGTCAGACATAGTGGGTCAATCAGATATTGGAGGATATGCTGAGGATGTATGTTATGGACAGACAGACTCTCTGGGAGGACTATCTATACCTAGTTGAGTTTTCTTATAACAATGGTTATCATAGATCCATTTGTATGTCACCTTTTCAGGCATTGTATGGTCATCCTTGTCGTACACCTTTGAGTTGGGCTAGGCTAGAGGACTGCATTCTGCTAGGTCTTGAGATGCTTCAAAATATGGAGAAACAAGTAGAGTACATTCAAGAGCATTTGGTCACAGCCCAGGATAGACAGAAGAAGTATGCAGATTCTCATAGAGTGGATAGATAGTTCGTAGTTGATAATAGGGTATTCTTGAGAGTACGACCATGGAAGAGTCTAATCCGTTATGGAAAGGGTTCAAAGTTGGCACCTCATTATGTAGGCCCTTTTGAGATTCTTGAAAGGATAGGACCAGTTGCTTACCCTCTTGCATTGTCGCCCAGCTTAGCTCGCATTCATGATGTTTTCCATGTTTCATTTCTTAGACGGTATATTCTAGATGTGACATGTGTTCTTGATTGGAAAGCCTTACAAGTAGAGGACAGGAAGCTAGCTTTGGAGCCCATTCAAATTCTGTAGCAGCGAGATTTGACCCTCGGGGATCACACCATCGAATAGGTAAGGGTCCAATGGGACCCTTCTCATGAGTCGTTAGCAACTTGGGAGGATGCAGCGAGATTATGGGAGTTATATCCCTATTTGTTTGTAGGCTTCCAGGAGTAAGGCTAAGCTAAGGGGGGTGAATGTAGTGCCTACCCTTTAGTAGCTTTTAGTTTATTTTGTTAAACTCTTTTTGGCCACTTGCACATGTGCATCGATGACTCTAGTTTCTATTTCAATTGATATTGTATGACTTTTCACTATATTTCAGTTAGTAAGAACTATGGATTTTGTGTGATTTGATATTATTATAGATAGACTTATGATCATTTTTATCATGTTTATCTCATGTTATGATTACATTTATGGTTATGGATTACTGACAATACTGACACCCTATTTATATGCACATGGATCACATGTATGCTTTTACTTTGTGCATAATGTGATTTTATGGTATGAGACGGGGTCGTAATTACTTGCGTGCAAGACCCACATGACCTACCATTATCAATCATTGTTTGTTATATATTATATGTATGCACATGTTCATCTTTGTGATGACAGGATTGCAGGTATCGGGCATCGTCTTCCCTGAATTGGCAGGTGAGTGTTCCCTATCGCAACATCCTAGTGGTAAGAGGGGGAGATAATGAATGGGTCCAAAATCGTAGCTTAAACTTATTATTGTCCTAATTAGTGGACAAGATTATGTGTCTTCACCCTTCGAAATCTGTCAAGTGACATGAATTCAGGAACCTTTCCTTGGGTCTGAGTTTTGCTTGTTTTGGTTATGTCGGGTTTTTTAGGTTGTATGCTTGGTTTAAGGTTATTCGTGTTAGAATAGAATTTGGATTGTATGTTATTAATGTTATATTTATTTAAATCATTTAATTATTAAATGACTAATCAAGGGGGTATTTGATCAATAAAAGTTAGTTAATATACCTTTGTTGAATTAATTGATTTGAGTGAATTCATAACTTTTATTAAAATCTGAAATAAACTTTTAAAGTTCAAAATTGAATTTAAAGTTGTCTTTTGGAGGATAAAGATGAATTATTTTTGTAAATCAAATCTTTTGACCCCAAATTCAATTTGAGTTACTGTTAACCTTAGGGGTAAGTTTAGAAACCTAGCTTAGTAGTTTTTTTTTTCTATTTTAGGAGATTTTTGAGCTCTTCTCAAGAAGACAAAAGTTGAGGGATCTGAGCTCCGAATCTTGCTAAGGAGGAGTTTCTGAAGTTTGAAGGACAATCTGGAAAGCTTGTTTGTGTACTATTGGATCAGTGGTTTCAAAATTATCAGAGTTTTGAGGTAGGATACTATATCTAAATTTGTAGGTGTGTGTTTTATTATAAATCTTTTATTAGGAAAGTTATATTTTTTCTTTTAGATTAGTTTTGGTAGATGGGTTTTGCTTAAAACATTTGTTGTATATCCTAGGAGGGATTAGGAAAAATCCTTAGGATTCAGATTGGTAGTAAACTAACTAGTTAATCAAAATCTATGAATTTTGTAAATTTGGGAATTATCTTTAGAAATTGGTTGTGTTCTTGAGAATTTTCCCCAAAGTTGTTTTTGTGCACAATCTGAGTTAGAAAATTATAACGCATCAATTAGAAGGCCAAGGATTTTAGTGTGCTAGTTTTTCCCTTTTAAACCTTTTAGTTTTGGTAGTAAGTTTAATTTTAAATTAATAAAATAATATTTTTTTATATATTTTGTTGTTTTTATCACAGAACTATGTTCTGTATTTTCTTTTTTTTTTAAAGTTAAAAAAAGGGTTATATTTAAAATTATTTATGTATTATTGTTTATTTAAATTAAGTTTTTTTTTAAAAAAATTATATTAAAGTGAGGCGGGGTTCGAAACCCCACCCCGGCAACTACGTTGTCGTGGCAGCTAGACTACCTATTGCGGAAGCTTTGGGGTCCCTCGCCTCCCTTGGAAAATGGGGAGTGGGGTACGCCCCCCTTTTTTGTTTCTTTTTTTAATATTTTTTATTTAAATAATATAAATTTTAATATTATTAATTATTAATGTTATTATTATTATTATTAATGTTTTTTTGTTTTTTTTTAATTTATTAAATGAATAAGTTAATTATTATCTATTTAATATTAATTATTTTTAATTAATATTAATTAGTACTAAAGAATGTGAATTGTAATATTTGTATTTTTATAATTCAACCTAGTGGTTAATATTAATTGCTATTTTCTTTTAATATCACGTTAATTATTAGTTAATACAAATTATTAAATTGGTGATTAATGTTTTATTCCCTTATTGCTTATCATATTTTTCCCTGCTTAAGATGTATTATTCTTTTGAACTTTTGGGAGATTACGTTGACTCCTAGGGAAAATGTTCCAGAGGTTGGGGGTGTGTACTATGTTCTTGCATTTCTGTTTTGCTTTGTGATTAGTATATTTTTATTATCTTTTCCCAACTGTTTGCCTTAAGCTCGTGTGTGGGTGTTTACTTGGTGTTTGGTTCGTGAACCAATGTGTGTTCTTGTTGGCCTTATGTGGAACTAAATTTTGACGGTGGTACATGTATGGTACTTTTAAGATTAATGATTACTATGAGATTAGGGTAGGTAATCCAGTGTCTAAGGGGAGTAGCTTACAATGAGGGTCAGGACCCTAAGAGATTGCCAGGGTAACTCATTGTAAGTTACTTAATAAGTGATAACTTAATACACTACAGGTTTAAAATGAATTAATAAGACATATGTATTCCTCGCCCATTCCTTGAGTGCTTTTATAGGCTAGGATGGGAGTGGGAGAAGATGCTTGATTTGATCTTGCATAGTTAGTACCCTTGTCTGTACGAGAGGTTATTGATACCGCATAGAGTCACTAGGGGACCGGGGGTCAAGCGAGACTGTCTGGTTCACCTTAGAGTTGGCTCATGTGATGACACTTCCCCATATTCATTTTAGATTTCCTACATGTGTCAGTTTCCTCTGGGTTTATAGGTCTTTACCTGTTTAGTTGGAAATGTACCTTGTGATAGAAAATATTCTAGATCCCTTGTTTCTTCCTACTTTATGACTGGTTTTTAAACTGCTTGGGGTCTGTTGTTATCTCCTTAGCATGGTGGGAGTGGACCATTTAGGTGCCATGAGGACGGGTGGTAGTGATCCTCTTTACCATTGGAGACCTCGACGTCCTTATACCATTGTTGGTGATCTTATAGCAGTTGCACTTCCTTGCGATATCTTAGGAGATATGCTCTTATCTTTCTTAAAGTTGTTTATCATATCCTTTATATGTATTTCAGTTATATTATTTATGGATTAATGTATTATAATTCATGTTTAAGTATAATTACATACCCTGTGACTTGTGCAGTGGATGTCATTTCTTAGATAAACCTTATGGTATTAAATGTAATCCTATCATTATTTACGAGATATTGTACTTATTAATCATGTTGTACTTTGTCACATTTATATTTAATCTTTAATTAATTTATGAGTAATTCTTACATTATGGAACCCTTGAGAATTTTATCCTTGTTGATTTTACTTTATGATCATGTTTTGTGTTTCAGTGTAATTGCTTTTGCTTAATTAATCATCTTGAATGTAAACTTTTTTTTAAAAAATTATGTAAACTTAGTTACTTGTTATAGGTTATTTTCTCTTGGCCCCCTTTAGCGGGGCATTACAAAGTGTCCAAACAAATTGCCAAAATCTAAAAATATTTCTCTCCCTAAGAAAAAACTTGTGCTCCCCCTGAGCTGAATGTCTCATTTTTCACTCCTTATCTCTCCCCCTTTGACGTCAATGGAAAAGGCATGGATTATGCAAGAGCATCTTGGGTTCTTGGAAATCTTGCATCAACCAAAAATATTTTGTTTTTTGTTTACCAGTTTGTTTGTTGATGATTTTATTTTAGTGTTCCTTCAGTTTGGATCCATTGTTATTGCATACCTCATGGGGCATTCCTCACATCATCTTTTACCTTCACCTAGGTTTGCAGCTCGATTGGATTATTTTCATTTGAGATATCTTGAATTTATGGCGGAATATCTTTTTTCTTCACATTTCACAACCAGTTTGTATCTTTCAATCTTACAAAGTATTTTCCTGATCGGCAAAGCTTCATGGCTCATATTTTTAGGATAGTACATGCATGGCCGACCTACTTGTAGGTTCATTTGTCATGTTTTATCTATTTGTAAGAGACTCTTATGATTTGGTTCTTGACCTATAATATAATATGTTTTCCCATTCTCAGAAAATTTAATCTTTCTCAGGTTGACCTGATGCTTTTGAAGGATTTATAAACTCATGTAATTGATCCTTGAGGGGGTAGAAGTAGTAGAACTTTGGTACATAGAATTATTAGGGTGATCTTGTGATAGATAGTATAAAAAAGATAACCTATAAAAAGTTCTAAACACGGGCCAGTATGCCTGGAATGTAAGACTACATGTTACAGATCCATCGTACTTGATTTTCTAATAATAAGAAGTTTGATCTGGCATATCTCTCATTACATATATATATATATATATATGGTGTAGTTTCTAATGTGTGACTCTTTCTGCAAATATTAGACTGACTTGATTGAATTTCCTCCTATCCTTGACTGCACTAAGTGGTATTAGAGTAATCTTCTGATTATGTTATTATAGATCGTGGTCCTTGAGTTGGAGAAGTCCTAAAGTTGATTTTTTGTGGGGTGGTAGAGTGAGGATCTAACCTTAAATTTTATAGGATTCACTCACGATGACTCTGAGAGGAAATGCTAGAGGAGGAAGGAGAGATGCAAATCTGGTTGTGTTGGATATCTTGAGAAAAATTGTGGCTAGATTAGACGTTGTTGAGATGGCCCAGAGAAGAGGTCAACATATTGATGATGTAAGTGATAAAGAGGAAGAAACAAATGAAGTAGCTGAAGGAGATGAAGCACAACTTGAACCTAAACTTGAACAAGGAGATGAAAGGTTTATAAAAGCCCTAACTAGAGTTAATGCAATCATTTTAATCCACCAGACTATAATGGTAAATTGGATTTAGATTAATTACTTGATTGGATCACAGAGATGGAGAAGTACTTTGATTATGAACGTACCGATGAAGATAAGAAGGTGAAGTATGCTTGCACAAAGTTAAGGGGACGTGCATCATTATGGTGAGAACATTTGGAGACCGATAGACAATGAAGAGGCAAGGACAAGATCAAATCATGCGATATGATGGTGAAAAAAATGAAGGCCAATTTCTTACTTGTTGATTACCAAGTAATTTTGTTTAGGAAGTTGAAAAAACTAAAGCAAAAGGATCTTAGTGTGAAGGAGTATAACAAATAATTCTATAGATTGGATATCAGATCTATACATAATGGTGATGATGTTGAGATGGTTGCAAGGTACCTGAAAGGTTTAAGGACATCAATTCAAGATGAGATCCATTTGGTTAAATTGAAAAGTGTGGAGGAAGCTTACCAATATGCCCTAAAAGTTGAAGAAAATTTGAACAAAATATATGAACAAAGACAAAGAGGAAGAAGTGAAAGATCCCAAAGGGGTAGATCTTTTGGAGGGGAATATCTTATTTGGATCAAAGTAAAGGAAAGCCATAATTCAAGGAAGAGAACTCATACCAAAGGGATGACCAAAAGTTCCATAGAGGAGGTGGATCAAGTAGCTATAAGAAAGATGACAAGAGAGTATTTAGAGGAACCTTTTTCAAATATAGTGGTGAAGGGCACTAATATTTTGAATGTACTCAAGGGAACTTTCAAGAAATAATACTGAGAACAATGAAAAAAATTCTTTTGTGGAAGAATAATATAGTGAAACTTTAAACCAAACCAAAGATGGAGAAGCCCTAATGGTAAGGAGAGCCCTATTTCATGAAGAAACTGATCAAGAACCATTTTTTAGGAGAAGTTTGTTGAAAACCATATGCAAATTTGAAGAAAAATGTTGCAAAGTGATCACTAATAATGGTAGTTCAGATAACTTAGCTTCCAAGGATTTAGTGAATAAGTTGAATTTGAAAATTTTGAAACATCAGAAGCCTTATTATATTGCATGGATCAAGGATGATCATAAGGTACTGGTGAGTGAACAATGCCTAGTAAAATTGAAGATTGAATCTTATCATGATGAAGGTCTTTGTGATATTATGACTATGGATGTTTGTCATATCTTGGTGGGTAGACCATGGCAGTATGATAGACAAGCTTTGCATGATGGAAGAAGCAATAGGTATACTATTGTTTCTAATGGGATGAAACAAGTATTGTTGCCCCTAGTTGAGACTCCTAAGAATGAGAATTGCACCAGTGTTAGAATTTTTTTGGTTGAAGGAAGGAAATTCTTGGATGGTTTTAAAAGTGATAGTATGTGCTATGCATTGATTCCTAAAAAATTTGATTTAGAATCAATAAAGGAACATCCAGAGGAGATAAGGGAATTATTGACTAAGTATGAAGACATAAACTCAAATAATGTGCCTGATGGATTACCGCTTGTAAGATGTATTAGTGATTGCATGGATCTAATTCCTAGAGCTAGTTTTCCTAATAAAGAAGCACATAGGATGACACCTAGGGAGAATGAAGAATTGAATAGATAAGTGCAAGAGTTGTTGAGGAAGGGTTTGATCATAGAATATTTGAGTCCTTGTGCACTAGCAGCATTATTATCACCAAAGAAGAATGGAGAATTGTACTGATTCAAGAGAAATTAATAAGATTATGGTGAAGTATAGGTTTCCTTTTCCTAGGATGGATGATAAAATAGATTTCTTTAGTGGAGCAAGATATTTCACAAATATTTATCTAACGAGTGTTTATCATCGTATCAAAATCAGAGAGGGTGATGAATGGAAGACAACATTTAAGAAAAATGAAGGATTTTATATATGGTTAGTGATGCCTTTTGGATTGACTAATGCACATAATACTTTCATGAGGTTGATGAATGAAGTATTGAAGAAATTCTTGGGTAAGGCTGTGATTGTTTACCTTAATAAAATTTTGATTTTCAATAAGAGCAGGGAGGATCATTTGTTGCATCTAAGACAAGTGTTGTAGAGATTGAGGGAAGAAAAGTTGTTGATAAATATCAAAAAGTGTTTCTTCATGAAGGAAGAGATAGTGTACTTGGGTTTTTTGATCTCAGTGGAAGGATTAAAGATGAAACCTGAGAAGGTTAGAGCAATTATTGAGTGGCCTACACCTAAAAGTTTTGGAGAGGTAAGATCATTTCATGAATTGGTTATTTTCTACTAGAATTTTATTAGGAATTTTAGTTTGATATATAGCCCTATGACTGATACAATGAGAGGAGATAGGAAATATTCAAGTAGACACATGGATCACAAAGGAGTTTTAAGTTTTTTAATCTCAGTGGGAGGATTAAAGATGAATCCTGAGAAGCTTAGAGAAATTATCGAGTGGCATAAACCTAAAAATTTTTGAGAGGTAAGATCATTTCATGGATTGTTTATTTTCTACAAGAAGTTTATTAGGAATTTTAGTTCAATTTGTAGCCCTATGACTGAGACAATGAGAGGAGATAGGAAATAATTTAAGTAGACATGTGGAGCACAAAGGAGTTTTGATTTTTTTAAACAAAAGTGATGGAACAACCTGTGTTGGCTTTACCTGATTTTAATGAGGTATTTCAAGTGGACTGTGATGCAAGTGGGAATGCAATTGGAGTAGAATTAACTCAATAAGAAAGAGCGAGTTCTTATTCCATTGAAAATTTGAATGATACCAAGATAATATGAACCTCACAATACAATAACAATGATCTGACCCTTAGTCAGATTCACCGATCAATCTCTGATTATAATTAACCAAGATGGGCAAACTGTCCAATACAACCAAACTGACTTAGAGCTTTTGCAATGCCAATACAGTTCTAATGAAGCATAATTTGTGCCTCAGTCATAGAATACATACATTAGCTTTCTTCTTCTGATTTCACATCTCGACATTCATCTCCATTTGCAATCACAATTGATTGCTCATTTATACATATTACAATGAATAATCAATAACAAGGTCAGCTAAGAGCTATAAGAACAAATGATATGAAATTTATGCTCAAACTACAATGTGATCCAAATCAAGTCATCCAAGACTTAAAAAGGACCCAAAAATTCTTCCTCAAACATGCAACAGCTCCATCAAATTCTCACCACAAATCGCAACATGTTACTCCACCAAGTCAGATAGAACATAAATGAAGAAACTCCAACCCGCTTGCAAAACACCAAATGTGATCAATACGATCAACACGGACCATCAACATGGTCCTAACATGATCCAAGAACACTAGAAAGAAGTAAGAATAGCTTTTTGAACCTTCACAACATCTTAAACTCAAAATTCAAACTCATCTCTATATCGATCATCAACAATATTAAACACCAAACTCTTTCATTCTAAAAAAATAACTTGTTAAAATTTGAATCATGCACAACACCAGTTTAGGAAACAACACTAAGTCCTAAATCTTCCACCATCTTTGCATCATGTGAATCAACCAATCTGGTCCATACCAAAGCAGAAACTCAACCTCTTATACATCTTGAACAACTGGAAAACTGAAATGCAGTCAATTGATAAATCATTCATAGCTCACTCAAAATTTCATGTGAACCTATGTAAGTTGATAAGAATCAATTATAGATATATCTCAAACATTATCTAGAATTAAAACAAAATATCTCCAACATATCACCTGAACAACTGAAATCACCTTCATTAATCAAACTAAACATATTGTCTGCAACAACGATAATATGTTGACATCAATGACAAGACACTAATGTCATCACACATATTCATGATCTAATCAAAAATCTCGTACATGCTCAACAATATTCCAACACTAAAACCCTAGGGAAAACTCACCATCTTACAAAATTATTATGTCAATGATCTCAGATTGTTGAACTACCAAATTAACATCTGCTAATATTTGATCACAGTTCCATGTAAGCTCAATTGTTGATCTGATCCACAAAACCAAAACTGACTGCCCTGTTAGCATGTTCTTCACAATCAAAATATAAGATCTCTATAAAACCTATCAAATTATATTTACCATACTGTTCTACTTTTTTTTCAACCATTAAAAAATCTTTGATATCATTCATCCACCTTAACAAACCCTAATCAATCCATTATATGGGTTCGCACCATATGATTTGATCGAATAAGTTAGCTTTCCCTAAAACATTCTTGGAAAATGTAACATATTTGACCAGTCGGCCAAATCCTCAAATTTATCTTATTTCCCTCCAACAAAAATCAAATTAGGTGGCTAAATATATCATCTATACATTTTAATTATCAAAGTTACCACCATTTACTATTTCCAATGTGTGCACAAAGATCTAACACCATGTTGGCCCACAATTATGTTGACTACTAAAAACCACTTCTTAGATATTTAAAACCTTATCAAATCTTAACATCATAACATTAATTTTTTGTGTGGCATCTTTACATATCCCTTATGCTTCCCCTATATGCATTTTATAAAATAATTTATTTTTATATCTCATCGGACCTTTTTGTGTATCATGCCAGTGCACTCTTTTCTTTAGCTAGGACTTAGTTATATCTTCAACTGACTTCTGGTAGGGGATCCAAATCTATCTGCATGTGTATACCATGTCTGGACATCATGTAGCTTCCATCAATGATAACATACACTCCCATTTTACCTTCTACGTAGTGTCTCTTGCCTACAATGTCCCCCTTTGGAATTTATGGAAACACTTAGTGAAAAATTGACTAGGTGTCCAAACACTCTCAAACTGCATAGGCTCTTTCTCCAAAAATTATATCCAAAAATGACTCCTTCTGAGAAAAAACAATACATTTTTCACATACATATATTCCCTCTTTGACATCAATGACAAATACTGAGCCATAAAATGTCTTATTCTCACACTACCACTCCCCCTTAGCCTATGGCGACCAAAGTGTTACACACAAACACATAGGCCAAAAAATTTGTGGAACTTACATTAATTAGAAGATATCTACACATATAGTCTTCATTAATTGTAGATCTTGATCGCCTCCTTTCTTGAGACTATCCAAAACTAAGATGTGTCCATTAAACAAAAATATTGTAGCTTCTTCTACTTGTAAGTTCATTGGGTCTAATGTTGCAAAAGTAACTTGTGCTTCTTTTACTACACTCAGAAGTGTTTGAAGTTTGGGAGCTATTAGACTCTGTAATTCACTGTTTCTTCATTTCACCTTCTCTTTCTCCTCCAAATTTTGGATCTTTTCAAGTAAATAGATTACTTAACTCTCAAATTCTGATGTGGAAGCATTTAGAGAATCAAATGATTGAGCTATCTACTCCCTTTTGTGTTTATTCTCTTGAATCTGCTTCTCTATTCCTGCTACAAACTTCTTCATTGACAAACATGACCTATACACATTCCCACCTTCATTGAGTTTAATCTACATCTCCTTAATGTGGGTATCCAAAAGTATTTTCATGTGCAAGTATCAGCTTCATATCTTCAAATCTCTTGGCATTGACCCAATTATTTTCTTTTACCTCTACAACACATTCAAGTGACTTGAATTGAGAATATATTGTATTCTAACTTGATCGAATGGTGTTAATGTGTCATCTTTGACATAAGTAGGCATCATCTTTTGTAACACCTTAAATGATGTGTCCAAGATTTGGCTATCCTCAAAATCATACTTGAGAATCTTTTCCCTAGCTTGAGATTGTAGTGCTTGAGCTAAATCCCATTTCTAAAGTGGGGAAAGATTTTTTAGATCTATTGGCCCTTTATCCAACTCAATTTCCATCACACTAGTATCTTTTGACATAAACTTTTGCACTTCCTTCTAAATGTCTCTTACTTTCTATTTGCTCCAATCTATCTTCACATCTTCTTTGGTTACCTCTACATGTATCTACTAATGGTTCCATCTCCAGAACATATTGCACCTCATTAGCATTTTGCATGTCTATAATTGGCAGTTCAATAGGGGTTGAAGTGCTAGCTCCTTGTGTTTCATTAATGACTAATGCATTCTCCTTCAAAAATATATTTTTCTTTATTCTTTTGGTTTCCTTAACCATGTCTTCTAGTTCACCAACCATCATCTTTTTCATCCTTATTTTTCTTATCAAGTGAGGTTTTTTCCCTTATTATCACATCTTTCATCTCTTCTACTCATATCACTAGACACAATTCTACTATATTTCTTGTTCTCTCAACTCAATGTCCTTATTTGTAGTGTTCTTAATTACACCAAGTATGTTGTATAGGGACTCTGGGATTTCTTATGAAATTTAAATCAAATCCTTTTTGAAGTTGTACATATACTTAACTATTGTATCTTATATCTCTCTTCTTCCTTCTATCTCAAGTTTATCATAGAACATCATTACTAACCTCAAATCACCATTTCTAGTAATATTCTTCACCATTTCATTGATTTACATACCTGGCTTATCATATCCTAATTTGGTTTCTTTACTCACCTGGCTAGTTGCACTAGAATATTTTTTACTTGTATACTTGAGTGGCTTAGGTTCCTCTGCCACCTTTTGTCTCTTAAGTTCCTTTACTACAACATTTGAATATGTCTCCTCATCATCATCTGCAATCATAATTTATTCATCTATTATCTTCTTCTCTTCTTGTTTCTTCTTACTCTCAATTTCCTTTTTGACTTCTAGATTCTTCTTCTCTTCAGTTTTCTTTCTCTTAGACTCTTTTGTGGGTGGAATTACTTGAGGTTTCATCATTATAGAAATCCTTGTCTTTCTACCCAGCCCAAGTGTGGGGGTAGAACTTGGTTCTCCAACCTCATTAGGTTACTCCATATAAGTAGCTAGTCTATTTCTGTTGAAGTGGAAGTTTAAAAATTCCTTCACATGGGCTACCTTCTTTCTCACATTTCTATCTATCTCAGAATTCTTTAGTTCTTTGTATACTACAAATTCTTTCTCATTGTATGTTTCAAACCTTGGTTCATTTTGATCCTTGGGTTTTCTTAGAAATTCATTTGAATATATATCTAGGATTTTTTTGTCCACTTAATAACCCATTGGCATGACCCAAGATGTCCTAGGTTCAACCGCCTCCACTTAATAACCCATTGGCGTGACCCAAGATGTCCTAGGTTCAACCACCTCCATTAGAGATTCATTAGTATTAACCATAAAATATATGTCTTTCTCATACCTTTGGACAATGGTCTTGGATTTCCTTTCTCTATCATGCATGTTCTTATAGAAACCTTTGAAATAACCCCAAATTGAAGTTGTCCTCATTTCACTAGTCATCCCACACATCATTTCTCTAATTTGAAAAATAATTGGACTATCCCCAAATAAATTCAAAAGAACTATTGTTGGGAACTCTTGCATGAAGTAGAAGAAAATACTAAAAATAAGAATACCAAACTTCATGAAGACTTTCTTTTTGTCCTTCTTGGTATTCATCATATGTTCAATTAGTTATCCTCTCAATACTTCATAGAGATCATATTATTTTTTCTCTCTCAGCATCTGATATACAGTATAGATAGTTGTGCTTGACATTGAATTATCTCGAATGGAGTGATAAACCTTATAGCCAAAAACCATTGCTACAATATTTACATCATCATCTATTATATCATTAATTTTCATTCCTTTTTTATCATCTATTTCACCTGTGGCATCATGAATTGTGTCATTTTTAACAATCTTCAATGCTGGAATATCACCAGATGAACGCAACCCTGTAACTCTCTTAATTACTTCCTTTGATATCTTCATAGGTTCATCATTTCTCTAATTTGAACAACAATTGGACTATCACTAGATCAATTCACAAGACCTACTGTTGGGTACTCTTTCATAAAATAGAATAAAATAGAGAAAATAAGAATACCAACCTTGAAGACATTATTTTTGTTCTTCTTGATATTCATCAAATTTTCAATTAGTTGTCCTCTCAATACTTCACAGAGATCATATTCTTTGTTCTCTCTCAGCATTTGATATGCAGTATAGATAGTTCTGAATGACATTTAATTATCTCAATTGGAGTGATAAACCCTGTAGCCAACAACCATTGCTATAATTTTTACATCCTCATCTATTATATTATTGATTGTCATTTCTCTATTATCATCTATTGCACATGTGGCATCATGAATCATGTCATTTTTAACAATCTTCAATACTGGAATATAACCAGATGAATACAACCCTGTAAACCTCTTAATTAATATACACATGGATCAAAATATGTTGCACCTCTCTCAATTAAGAGGGGTTAGTAGCACCGATTTGCAATGGGGGAAATCACTGGAATATCTACTAATAACAAAACTAAAAATCAATAGAATAACAAGCAATAAAGGAGGTACACAAATGAATGCAAACCAACAAGGCTCAAAGATTCTATTGTCTCTCTCTACTCCTTCTAAAATTTTGTTTGTGTGATGCTCAGTATTGGTGTGGGCAGTGTCTATGACTTGGGAGCGTCGATAATATGATATTGAATTGCTTTGATCACAAGATGGCTTGATGCTTGAAACCATCTGAAAGAGTAATGGTGCACATGAGATTGAAATCATGTATCCTTCAAATGGTTATGAAGGGTTTATTATATAGGAATTAAGAAGTATATGAACGATTGAGATCAATCCCAGAGATAGGAAGATGAACGGTTGAGATCAAAGGGAACTTGAGAAGCCATCAGTAAACTCCACCTCTTCAACTGAGAGAGAGGAGATAGAGTTTGGTTAACTGAAGAGCTAATTTTGAGTTGCCTTTAGAAATAAAGAGGTGGGTGGAGAAACCCATATGAACTAAAGAGGTGGGTGGAGTAACCCATGTGATCTAATTAGGAGTTATCTCTTTGAACATAATTGAATATTTAATTCATTTTTGTAATTAAAGTTTTCAACATGTGAGATAATTGAATTCTTTTTTATTTAGAATTGCATTATTGAATGAAATTAAATTAATTTAATTGGAAGAATTAATTAATAAGTTTAAATATTTAAATTTAAATTTTAGGAAATTGACTTTAATTAATTAATTTATGGAAATTAATCAATTAAGGTTAGTTGATTAAATAAAATTAATTTTGGAGATTTGATTAGATGATTTGGGGAATGAATTTAGAAGAAAATAGATGATTAATTAATGATTAAAAAACCATTAATTAATAGATGAAAATTAGTGTTTTTAATGTAAAGTCGTAAGTCTATCCATTTTAGGGTGTCTACATTTGCCCCTCTTTGATGCAATGTGTCTTGTCGCAGTGTGTCAAAGATTCTTTGCTCTTATCCTGCCCCAACTTGCCCCAGCGATAGCAGGTGTATTTATGCCCCCTCAATAAATTTGAGCCAAAATTCATGACATGAGCATTAATTTGTTGAATTTGCAAATTGGTAATCTGGGTATCTGACTGATCTTGAAAATTGTTGATTATACTCCTGATTTTGACTGTTAACGATTCTGGAGTCCGGGACGATAAAATTTGAGGTCCTGGCAGAATTAGGGTTTTTTTGAACCCTTATAAATAGCTTGGAGAGACAATCATTTGTCATTTTTCCCTCTTGGAGCTCTAGATTTTTTGGTGATTTTTCTTTAGTTTTCTCAAATTTTTGTGTTGTTTTTGAGCTATGGCAGGCATTCCTAGAGTCATGCACATGTCTGATCAGGTCTGTACTTTTCATCATCCATCTGGTATAGGATCTTTGGTGAGTTGGTCTATCCTCTTGTCATTAATTCTCTCATTAATTTCATTTTTGAAAATCTACATAGCGTGCCGCAATAAGCTGCAATTTTGCCACAATTGTAGGTTTTGTGCCGCAATTATCGATCGCGTTTTGTAATTGATAATTGTACCACAAATGTCAGGTTTATTACCGCATTTGCAGGAAAAATGTCACATTTTCTATATGGATGCCTACCACATTTTCTTTAAGAATGGCATAATTTCTCTATTTGTTTCATTATGGCGTGCATTTTTACTTTTCTGATATTTTTTTCTGACTTGATACTGATTATTGGCTTTTCTGATGTTTTGTAGTTCATCGAGACTATTCTACATTGCCAGGAGTCCAGACTTGCCAGGTTAGTATTCTAATTCTAGTTATCTAAGGTAGAGAGGGACGTTATGAGAGAGATAGGTTTATATTGGATCTATTACATGCCTAAGATCACGACCAATAGGGGTCTGATCTCTACTCTCTTAGAGAGATGGCATTTTGATACATGCACTTTTCGATTACTGACTGGAGAGTGTACTGTCACCTTGGAGGATGTCTATCACATCCTTCAGATTCCTATTCAGGGTGCCCTCATAGAATATGATTGAGGCCCTATTATTACTACTCTGTTCGAGCTATCTAGTCTTCTCCAGGATCATCTTGGGATGTCCGACCCTTACGATATCCCATGGGCTAGGTTTGGCATTGGTTTAGGTAGGTTGTCATCTATGTTGGGTAGTTTGATATGTGGGATCTTGTGTCCCGGTCATTGCCAGCATGGGTTGTCTATTGATTTTGGTGCTATGTTACAAGGTATGGTTAAAGATCATATAATATGTTCTTGGGGTCCCTGTATGTTGGCCCATATGTAATTTCATATGTTTTATGCATCTTACCTTGGTGGTAAGGCACTTGGATGTGGAGCGACTCTCCTGCAGATATGGGAATGGGAGAATATTGTGATATGTATGCCCTTAGGCATCCATGATATTCCTCTAGGGAGACCTTATGTTTTCATGTATGACGGTGTCATTGTTAAGTCCCATATGGGACATCTGATGTATTGGCGGTAGCAGCTAGATATGATGTCGTATTTCATTTAGAGACCATATAGGGATTATCCTATGTGGGATAGGGAGGATGCACACCTTCCCCTCTATTGGCAGAGGAGGTTTCTGATTGGGCGTGTTAGTCTCCATGTTCATATGATAGATTTCCACAACACTGACAGGGCGTTGCAGCAGTTTGATGAGAGGCAGGATGTCTTTGATTCATATGCATATTTTTCTCATCATTCTAGGGACATCACTCTTTGGGGTGTTATATCTGTGGATGTTTCTAGGACAGAGGTCATGGGTTTGCTTCATTTTTCTTGGACGTGGCAGTCAGCTAGTGTAGATGCAGGTATATGTTTTTTTTTGCCCCTGCTTGATGATGTCTCTCTTTCCTACTTTCTTTATAAGTAGCTATCTTTTGAATAGTCTTTTATGATTATCTTTGATATGGTAATAATGTGTAAAAATTTTTCTTTGCAGGCCCTACTCCATAGTATGATGCATGGTGGCAGCAGTCTTGTCATGTTTCTTTGATAGATGTTTCTCATCCAGTAGTTGGGACTATCCTGAGGAGGCCTTGGCAGAGATAGAGAGGAGGGAAATATGGAGGTAGGGATGGTGGTAAGTATTGAGGTAGGGATAGAGGGAGAGATAGTGGGAGGGGCAGAGGTAGGGATGGTGGCTGAGATGGAGGTCAAGGGAGAGATGGGGGCCAAGATGGAGGATAGGGGAGAGATGGGAAAGATGATGGTGATGATCCTAGGCATGGTGGTGCTGGTGGGAGGGTGAGGATCAGTGGTGGTCATGGTATTAGCAGGAAGGTTGGGTTGGGTGTCTTCCTTGAGGAGGAGGAGGCTTTAGAGGAGGAGGCACCTTAGTTGGTTCAGAGAGTGCGGCGTCGCACTGCTACTGTGTTGGCTGAGAGAGTGGAGGATATGGTAGTGATGGAGGATGTGGAGATGGAGGATGTGGAGATAGTAGATATTGATGTTGAGGAATTAGGATC
Source organism: Thuja plicata (assembly GCA_018584345.1). Classification (NCBI taxonomy): domain Eukaryota; kingdom Viridiplantae; phylum Streptophyta; class Pinopsida; order Cupressales; family Cupressaceae; genus Thuja; species Thuja plicata. Next base: position 23,785 of record MU225292.1, on the reverse strand, counting down.
TAGCTCATCCACTAGGAACAATAGTATTGGAAGTAGTACTAGCGGCAGTGAGAGTAGTGGGGATTTATGGATAGTGCACAATAGAGGGGAGGAGGGATTGGGGGATAGGGGTGAGGAGGAGGATATGGATGTGGCTATGGGTGGGATGGATGTTGATCCCTCAGAGATTGAGAGACTGACAAAACATATATTAGATGTACAAGCTAGGTTGGCCTCATCTGATGCACGTGCTATGGCTTTAGAGAGTAGGGTGACAGCGGTGGGGTTAGGGTGAGTGTAGGAGATGTCATAGAGAGATAGGCTCACTCAAAGGTCACAGTGTTCATTGATGGTGTACAAGATGTGCCCCATAGAGATGTTCTTGATTAGTTTTGGAGATCTGGGTGTGAGGCCCAGAGAGATAGACTATTGGTGATGCCATTATGAGGTGTTGTTCCTCTAGCTCAGCGTGTACCTAGTTATATAGCTTCTCAAAGATCTAGCAGGGCTTAGAGGTCACAGAGTAGTGGTATTGGAGCACCTAGTCCTCAACAAAGGTTTGTACCTAATATGCCACCCCCCCATGCACCTGGCGGTGAGGGTGGTGGTAGTTCATGTTGACTCTGATGACATTGCTCATTTGATGTTCAGATGTTGTATCCATTATTGTATCTTGACATACTGATATTTATGACATTTGTATCAATCACTTTCTTTTGTTCAAACTTGCGACCGTTCATTGTACTCATATATTGAGATTTATATGAGATGCAACTTATGAGTCTATATGATGTGCAATGATTTATTTTATGTATGGTTCTATATAACGATTCTTATATGCTTAAATTTTTATGCAATGTGATTATATTATGAAGACTCTTAGATGTATGATTTACTTTCCTATGATACTGACATGTGTATGCAGGATGGTGATTATGAAATGTATGTTTATATGAGATGTTTTATGGATGCATTTTATTATGGCTACGATGTATGCAAATGTTATATCTTCTTTTGTTTTATAATGCACATAAATGGATGAATGTAACCTACTATGCACAAAATATCTGAGTAATGCATGTGTTAGTCAAAATAAAGTTAGTGGGAAATATTCTCTGGGATCAATTGATTATGATTTGATTAAGAAAGATGGGTTACGATTGATAGATATGAATTTGTAGAAAGGATGGATGACCCAAGTCACTGTCGTGTTTCCAATTTTGTTCGTCACTATTGTTGGAGATTTACTTCTGGCAGCTAGTTGATTGTATATTTGTCATTGATGACAACATATAATATACAGTAGTGTTCTATATGTACTTATCATAATGATGCTATTAAGCCTTGCACGGTTATATTCATGTTGTAGACATGTTTTTGATGCTTTGTTTATACACATAGGATCAGATATGATGTTTCAGTTAAGTTGTGTTAATTTGTTATTGGCAGTTATAGTTTCTGGAGAGTATCTATTTAGAGCTGACATATTTACCATGTTTCTTGAGTTGCACCTATCTTTAGGATATGCGTGTGTATATTCATGATTAGTTATCAGTTAACCATGTTTTTTTAAGAGTGTCTATCATGTTTCATCAAGATCGTGTTGTTTGAGATAATTTGGTGGACCCAACTCAGTGAAGCATTGCATCTGTTCAGTTCATGTTGCACGATCTTAATCCTGATTGTGTGCTTAGTTAAGCCATCAAGGAAGTTGGTGAAGTGTTTCCCTCATCCATCATGACCTTATACTTTGAGGAAGATACTTATAGTAGTTCATTTGTGAATGCTAAGTGTGAATGATAAGAAAAGAGACAGAAAAGGTACAGAGCAGGATATCAATTAAGTTTCATTCATCAAGGATCTATGTGAAGAAGCAGTGGAAGATGACATTACATTGGAACTAATCAAGATAGAAAGTCTACTCTACAGTTCATCATCAGATATAATGCATATTTTTTCTACAAAAGGTTGTATCCTTCACCATTTAAGCAATGAGATTTTGGATAGTGAGTCCTCACCCTTAACCAGGTTATTTGTAAAAGACTCCTAATAGGGTCAGACCCTTAACTAGGTCACTATACTTATTGTATTGTAAAGAACAACTCCTAACAAAGTTGCAAGATCTTCTAACAGGGATTATTATAAACAAGTATAGTTCATTGTGGGTGCTAATTCCCATCGGGGTTTTTATGGTATTCTGAAATTAATAAGAGAAAAGAACTAAATTAGCTGATAACTGATTCACCCCCCCTCTCAGTTATCCTTTGGGAATATTCTAACAATTGGTATCAGAGCCAAGTTCCTTGAGGAGAAATCCTAATAGCTTAAGGTAAATCGGATGGCATACTTCAGAAAAGAGAGTCCTAAGTTTGATGGAGAGAATTATCTAGATTGGAAGAACAAAATGATAACACATCTACAGTGTGTTGGTTTTGAGATCTTTGAGATAACCACACAAGAAGTTATTATTCCCTCTCTAAAATACCTTGCAAAAGATGATGCTACTAGTAAACAAAAGGATACATTCATAGCTAATGCAATTTCCAAAGAAGCCCTTATAAGCACTTTATCAGATAGTGAATTCTCTGAGATCAAGAAAGTAGACAGAGCATACACCATATGGATGTATTTGGAAGACATGTTTGAAGGAGATATCCAAGAAAAGAACATGCATAGAAAGACATGGAAAAATAAATACAACAATCTAGAGATGCTACCTGATGAGAACATCAGAGCCTACAATCAGAGAATAAATGAAGCAATTTATAGAATCATAAACAATAGTGGAAAAATTTCAGAAGAAGACATAATGGACAAACTGATGACTACATTGACAGCAGACTATGAGAGAAAGATCAATATTCTAGATGAAACCATGCAATTTTCAAAGGACTTCAAGAGAGAGACTTTGATCAATAAAATCTCTGCATTTGAGATATCAAGATTGAAGACTAAACCCAAAAGTGAAACAGCCTTCAAAGCATCAATACATGGTAAGAAAACTTTACATATTTCTAATGAGAAAGAAGAAGTTGATGAAGAACTAGAAGAATTTATTGCCATGATTACTAAAAGAGAAAAGAAAGGCAAAGGAAAGTATGAAGGACAACTTCCATTCAAATGTTTTTCATGCAACAAGATTGGTCACTTTGCATCCAAGTGTCCCACAAGACTCAAGAAGTTCAGATCTGATTACAAACCTAAATACAAAAAGGAATGCTACCATGCTGAAGAAGGTGTAACAGAAAAATATTTAGGAGAGGATGAAATTGGATTCATTTCCCTTAAAGACATGGAAAAATTGCTTGAGGAAATGGACATTGAAGATGAAAAGGAAGCACAGGAGTTAGCCCTAATTTACAAAGCAAACATCAGAACTAATTAGATCATTGACAACAGATGCTCTCACCACATGACAGGTGATAAAGATAGATTTTTTCATCTGGACAAGTACAAAGGTGGTATGGTTAGATTTGGAGATAACACTTTGAAACCTATCATAGGCAGAGGATCTATCACCCTGGATGGAAAGAACAAGACATATGATGTTTTGTATGTTGATGGATTACATCACAACTTACTAAGTGTTGGACAGCTACTTGACAAAGGTTATCATT